>VZRU01017263.1:538430-574615 GCA_013398155.1 Pedionomus torquatus
AAGGAGACAAAGGGGAGCAAGAGGGGGATGCTGGGCCTGAACTAGGGCAGCACATGTTGCGTTTGCTACCGCTACTGCTGTCTGCTGGGGGGGTGGGGGTGTTGGGGAAGAAGCAAAAACAACCACAGGGAAAAAAAGCGCACCACCATCGTGTTATTTACTGCTCGGGCTTACTGACTGTAATTAAAATAACTTAAGATGTACACTTTGCAGGAACTATTATAAAAATATATGCATTTTAAGTATCTTCCCTTTTGCAGCCAGGTTAGTGGCGTCCTGTGCTGGGCAGCGGCAGGCAGCAGAAGAACCGCACCGGGGAAAACCCCAGCACTTAAACCAGCTCCAGTGAATAAAGCTTCATTGTCCAGCTCTGAAACTGTAGATGCTATGGGCCAAATCCAGTGGTAACACAGGCTGGGCCAACTGCTTTAACTTCGTGACATCCATATGCGCTTGTGCCAACCATTACATTGGCCCACCATGCAAATCGAACAAATCTGTCAGAAGGTCTCTTTTTCCTCTGAAACAAACCGGTCTACCTCAAAATGCACTCTAACATTCAAACAGGGCCAGTTCCCCTCCAGCTGCTGCTCTTCAAACATATTAGGCTATTCAGAAAACAAAATCAAAGAGAGCTGGTATTACTTTGTGAGTGATGCACAAAGACCTTGCTGTGCTAATAAAATTTGGATTCAAAAAAATTAACATTTCTCGGATTGAAAAGCTGGGTTTGTAATAAAAATGGAAGCATTTACATAAACAGCTGAAAGTAAAGATTGTCTCCTTTTGTTAGCTTGATTTAGACTTTTCGCCAATTTTCTTGTTTAACTTCTAGATTCCTTTTATTGCACCGTTTTCTCATACTTTTACAATTTAAAAAGAATTAGGAAACTTTAAGCCCCAGAAACAACCTACCTTGACTTCCTATTCAAACAAGATACTAAATTACTAAAGGCCTAAACTGAAGAAATTAGGGAAAACTCATTATCATTAATCTCTTTATGGAATGAAAAATAGCCCTGTTAATTTTAACTTGCCATATTCATTTGAAGAAAAGACCTATAATGAACTGAGAAGGAAATTCTAAGGTATTTTACCAGAGTAATATTTTAGTAGGAAGATACATATTTTAGATGTGGTGTGACATGTCTGGCAATGATGGTTAGAATAATAATTCTACATTAATGCAATCAAAGGAATGTAGCAGAATGAGAAAAAATCACTTTCAAAAAGGAGATTAAAGTCATTAAAAATGGCTAATCCTGCAAAGTGGGACTGTTGTAAAATAGAGAATCACATGGCTGGTGCAAGGCTTTTGTCATTTTCACATAAGAGAATCAAAACAAGTATTAAAAGGGTAAGAAAATTCAATAAAAAGTTTAATTAGGAAAAAAAGAGCATTAAGGAAGCTTCAGAATGTCAGTAGTCCTCAGGATATATGCATGGGTCATGGAGCATAAAGGGCCAAACTTGATAATCAATCTCAAACTGGTACAGTAATTTAGCAACTTAATGTTCAGCACGTTTACGGGACTGCAAGCATTTATCATCATCACTGAGGAGCTAATTCCAGCCTCAATGCATTCAATAAATGCATTTTTCCTTCTAATAAGAGCAATTTGGCCAAACTGCAGTATAAATCATACTTCATTCTCTGTTTATCTTCCAGATAACGTGAGCCAAGTTCAGGAATATACTCATGAAGCTAAAATGATAAAATGAAGTCTTAAAGAATGTGATCTCTCTTAGAAAGAAGACAAACAGCATATCACAGATTGCCAGGAGTAAGCAGCACTGTCATCTCTGCATACACTGATAACATCGATATATTTATTATTTCAAAGTTATTTTGCTAATAGAAATAAAATGGACCAGACAAAATTTTGCAGTCCCTGCAAACGCTTTACCCCATCTCCCTGCTCAAAGCTTGCTGGAAACATTCCACTCCCACCAGATGTTGAGCCGAGCCGCATTGGAGGTAGCTGCAGAGGGACAGGTTTGCTCAGCTGCCCCCTCACCTGTGTGGCACCAGCCTTGGGGTCAGCCTTCGTGGGCAGGGGCTGCACAAACCTGGGCTCCCCACAGCCAGCTGCTTTTTTGCTTAAGCACAAAAGTTATGCATGGAGAGCCTGTTTGTGGTCCCTGACATTCATCCTTACCTAAACCCTGGTTTACCAATGTAGAGCACCATCGGGTTCCCTTCCAGTGAAAAATGTCCCTGTTTTCTCTGCCTACACATGGAGGGTTCAGGTGGCTCTTCCACAGGACCTCCGTACGTCCACCCCTCACCACAGGCACCCTGCAGTGTGGCCAGCACAGTATGGAAAGCCAGTTAATTCCAGCCAGTTCAGATGCAGACAGCAGCACAGACTGAGCACCACGTGACTCAGGAGCAGCCACGCAACCTGCCCAGGAATCAACAAAATATCCAGGGTCTGGCCAAAGAGGCAACTTTGAGATTCCTCTCCTGAGCCCAGAAGGCATCTCCATACAGGACAATAAACCAGGGAGGCTGGATTTGGAAAGTGCTCTTATTCTATCAGGTTTATTCCTCTATCGCAGAGCTAGTACACAAAAGGAATAGTTATATTAACAAAATCAGCAGCGGTTGAGGAAAGTATTGCTGTTTCAGTTCAGACTCGTGGCTCTCTCCACACCTTTCTACCGCACTCAAGTTAAAAATGGTTAAAGCACTGAAATTGCTTTAGGCTATTGAGTGCTGATGGAATTCTAGCACCCAAAAAAACATAAGTTACTTTTGAAAATGAGCTTGGCGTCGTAAGACATGCATCTGAACTGTGTTTCAGCTCCTCATCTCCATAATAGAAAAAAGCCATCTGCTCCACAAGGGCAAATTGTAGGGCTTACTTCTGTATAGCTGTGAAACCCTGAGACATCCTCAGATGGAAGGCCTGATGGAAATGATATCAATTTAAATAATTATTATTATCACAGATGCTTAACTATGAGAATACAACACAGAGATTGAGGGTTGAGAAATCTTCAGTACTGGTTACAGCAAATTTTGCATAGCTGCACCATGCATTAATGCCAAGGATTATAGTTAAGAACCTCACATAGCATACGCTGCTCATCGAGCCTGCAGTGCTGGTGTGAAACAATGCAAAGCAAGTTTACATAGCAAATCTTTTAAGTTTCAATATTTTCTGTGCACTGTGACAGCTTTTCACTTCAATTTTTTGTTGGAGTGTTTGGCTCCATTTTTCTGCGCATTTCCTGTGCAGTTTTAACAAATTACATAATAAAAAAAATGCCATTAATACTCCAAACTCAATTTTCTATGCATATATTAGCTTTAAGGAACATTTTTGTTCACTGTGTTGCAGAAGGCAACAGCGGATCGTGAACCACTTGTGGCATTGGAAGCCTTTTTATGCTGACATTACTCCAATCTCTGAAAGGAACGGTAACTGCTGGGCTGCGGCTGAAACCCAAACAACACTCAAACACACTTCACAAAACAAGGGAAAAAAAGACTTCTGCAACTTATTTATAATTATCCCTACAAAAAATCATGCAACTGCCCCCCAGAACTGGTGAATACTCCTTAGCCACGGCATTAAAGAGTGAGCCTGGGAATTTCAGGGTTCTCTGAAGAACTCTATATACAGCTTCAGTCTTGGAACGACACCAGCTTCTTCCAAAACAGTCTCCATAGGCTTTTATTGCAAGGGACTACGCCATTTTTTCAATATATGTATATATATATTAAAAAACTACATATAAAATATTCAAAGCAAACCTAAAATTGGATAAAAACTAAGAGGTGCTAATGTAAGTGGTACCACAGGCAGTGCTTTCATGATTATCTGTGACTTGAGAAAAATGCAGTTATACCTAATTATATGCTTATGGGGTAGGCATTTTTGTTGGACTAAATAGCCAACAGTTAGTGCCTCTTTTTCCAAGTTCTCAGAGCTTTGCCCTGCAATTCATTTTTAAGTGAAGTCTTTAAAAAACGACAGACAGACGTCTGGCTCAATGGAAAGTATATATAATCTAATTTTTCTTCTCATGCAGAGAGTAACCTGGTATTTAGAATACAAAATCAGCACAAGATGTAGTGCAGAATTTCAAACATAAAACTCGCTGGCTTGTCTGTTACACATAGATGGTTTAAACCTCGCTGACTTTGGTTTGTTTTTTTTTTTCCAAAGTGATCAAAGATACATTTAATTAGTCTTTTTTCTGCTGCAAGCTAAAAGTACACACAAAGATGTGTACGGGAGCTCAGCTGATACACAGAAACCGGTTAAGCCAGACTAACACAAGCCTGAGCCCTTGCCTCCCATCAGCAGAGATATCAGGGCTCTGTAATCACCATCGAAAGGATGATACATAATTCCACGCAGATGATAAAATCAGGATGTTATTTTTAACATTATTTTTTTTTCTTATGTCAAACAGTCTGCATTCTGCTGGTAACAAAAAATTAACCCATCATTAAATAAGTTATTTCACACTTCAATAAATGGCAGAATAAGGGGTGGAAGAGAAAGTTTTATGTTAGATCTAGGAATAAACCAAATGCTTTCAGAGTTGAATCACTGTTTTTCTTTACTCCCTTTGGAAAAGCAGCAGATACTATATTCTGCTGTGCATCATGGACTTGGGACTGAAAACAGCTGCACTCTAATTACATGTAAAGTGTACCAAAACATTCCTTTTATCACAGACTGTAAATCTGTTAGCATCTGTCTCTCCTTTGTTTCTTCCACAAGATACAAGCTTGTTTCTACATTTTTCTCACCTGTAGCGGTGATTAAAATTCATTATAAATGAAAGGAGTGAACACTAAAACAAGTTCCTCTGTGTACAGTTCTAAACTCAAATTAGAAACAGCTGTTTGCTAATTCATGCAGTGATGTTTTGTCGTGCTCTGTGAATCAATAATAACTCACCCTATCTCTACCAAAATGTTAGGATTATACACATATTTTGCTTAGCAATTTGCTCTGCAGAAATGTTCAAATGCACATTCAGTGTTTTTTAAGAGAAATTAGAAGACGATACTAACAAAATCACCAATGAATTAACAGAAAGATCTTAACAGCTTGCTGCTCGTGCTAACCCTGTTACCTAGAGGGTCCTGTGCCATTCTTGCCTGCTTTGATATCTACAGAGCGTTTAGCAAGAAGGCACGTCGTAAGACAGATGTAAAAGAACAAAACCGTATATGGGCTCACACGCACACATCACGCTGAGAAAATACTATGAAATTAGAGTTTCAACTGTAACAGGTTCAACTTTCAAACATAAGGAATGACAAAGCCCTCAGGAAAATAATCCTAGAAGAATAATTATTACTTATAATAATTAGTTATAAAATTAGTTATATTAAATGATAATACTTATGCTAACTGTTACTAATAGTTCTTCCTATTATATTAGCCAGAGAACAAACTTCATATGACCCTATTGGCCTTACACTCATGCAATTATATTCTGCACTTCTTGCTACTTGATGTCAACATTTATCATGATTTCAACACTTGATTATACAAAACAAAGAGACAACACACAGTGGTTAAGAGCTTTGCCTGCTTCCTTTTTTATCAAAAGCTAAGCATATAAGCGGGGTGGAGGCAATGTTTTGAGCAGAGCCCGTAGCAGATTTGCAAAGCCAGCCCCCCCCAGGGCCATCCCTGCCTCCCGCACTACCCCCTTTGCAGAGCCAAAGGTCCAACCCAGAGCGGTGGAAGAGCATCAGCTTCCATAAAGGTCTCTGTGATACAGGAAAGGGAAGTCCTTTTGTCGTCTATACATAAAGATATTTTCCCTTCCTTGTTACTGTTAGCAGGGAGGGGGCAAACCCAAGCATCAAGACTGAACCACTCATGGAGACGAGGCCAGCAGAAAAGCCTTTCTGGTGGGATAAAATGCATGAGATGAATTTCTTGGATTTATGATTTCCTCCCTCCCATCTGATCGGGCAGCTCTCAAATATAGCAGGCACCCGTCCTCAGGCTGTTTCACTGAGTGCACTAAGACAGACCCGGCTCACGTTCTTTCCGTGATTTCACCCCTGTAACTCAGCATCAGAAAAACAGACTGGCTGCTGTTTGGAGGAACGGAATGAATATAGAATCCAAAATTAAAGAGAGACAGAATTTTCTCCATGAACTGACCAGATTGGTGTGATTTAATTTAATACTTACTGTGCTCATTTTCATGTTTCTGAATAATACTTTCAAGTGAAGATTAAGTCATCAATTACAATCCATTTAGCTCATTCATAAAATTCATTTAAGGGTTATATCCTGCACAGTGAGCAGGGAGCCCTGCAAGCCAGTGCTGACAAGGACAGGCAGCACTTTCCCATAGGATAATCAGCTTGTGCAGAATCAAGTCAGAGCTCATTTTGATGGTGTGGGCAGCAGTCTGGATGAGCAAGAGCTTTTAAAACTGGGGCAGTGGCAAACAAAGACAAGAGAGTTTTGCCAAGACCTCTCCAATAAGCTGCTGTTACTGCTAAGACAAACACCTACCTCTGCGTTGGTAGACGATATTAGAGTGGTGTTTCCATTTCTGCAGAGCTCTCCTTCGACTTTTTGGCCACGTATCAACTCCCAGACAAAAGACCCAGTAAGAGCGGAGAAAATGGGGAACAGACACCACAACTCTTCTGTTTCTTCTGGCGAGGGTCACCAAAAAGTGACTGGATTGCTAGGATGGCTTTCTATGATGAGATCTTCAACTCATGCTATGCAGTGACCTGACCTCTAGGAAAATCAGTTGGCAGTCCCTGTCTTTAACATATGAAAAGAACTTTCCCAAGAACAGACTTCTGCTCCTAAATGAGTACTTTCCAACAGTGCTCAACAGAAGAGATGTCAATTGTCATGTTCCAAACCTGAGAAAAACCTCATGTTTCAAACCTCAGCCCTGCACAGGACTTTACTGCCAAGCTTTCCGGCCTGAGGAATTTAAAGCTGGTCATATTATTAGAGCAAGTTTCAGGGGAAAATAAAACCAGCTTGTTAAGTCAGAAAGAGCAGGCTGTTCCAGACTCTCATTTTGATCTAGGTGGGAAAACTGTGACGCACTTACAAACTTAATGGGTTGACGTTCATGATGAATAGACCTAATGCTGAAAAACACATGTTGGCTGAAATTACTCAGCAATAAACAAACAGTAAAAAACAACAACATCCAGATTTTATACTGCCTTCAAAGAACCAGGGAAGAAAAATCAATAAATTACATGTGACAGACAGTATCAAGTAACTTGTTTTATAGCTACACATAGGCATTATTGGTCTGACTTCCACAATGTGTTGAGTATTCACATCAGTCCTATTGAAATCAATAGGAGCAGCAGTTGCTCAACACTTCTCAAAACTCAAGTGACACAAATATGAAATATAGCCAGATTTACATGGAGATATTTTCAGAAAGGTGCACATGGTCCCTTTCATGAATTCACAGTCAAGATTTCACGCAAACACCGTGAATGGAAATCAAGCTGTACTTGTGAACATCTCAGCTTCCACTGCTCTGGAGAGTGTATCTCCTTGAGGCCTTCACCCACCTGGTGCTGGAGGGGCTCATGTGCCCCAGTGAACCCAGCAGGTACCCTTGGAGCTAATGAAGCCACCAGCTCCGGCTGACCCAAGCCTGAAGACAGAGTTTGCTCCAGCTAAGTAAATCTCCCATTCCTCAAGGTCAGCACACGTTATGGCAAAGCTAATAGTTAAGACTCTAGGTTTGCTATGGTGAACAATTTTTTAAAAATATTTCATTTAAAATTAAAAAAGAACACCCACAAATGTAAAAGCATACCACTGAATAGGAAGTATATTCCTGAGTATCATTTAGATAAACATCGGTCATGAATCTGTGCTGTGTTTGTGACTGGCTTGAGGGGAACTGCATTAAACAGAGGTGGGAAGTAAGTTCTCCGCTTATCAACACCTGACAGAAATAACTGAAAGGTTTAGAAAGAAAATCGCTATAGATTTTGTACTATGCAAGATGAAAGCCAAACAGCATGGCTTGCCTAGGAGAGATGTGTATTCCACACTGTATGGTAATGCTACTTCTTTCTCGCTAACAGTACCCAGCATTTTAAATAAGAAATGGCTTTTAAAAACAAGCAAGTAAACAAAAGTGTTTGCCACCCAGTAAGAATCTTTCTTGGTACATCAGTGTTCCCCTACAGCAAACGTGCTGCATGAGAGACCTTTCAAGTTTAACTGGCAGTGACCCGGCGTCTGTGATCTGAGGACTTGCACTGCACCACACAACAAAACTGTCTGCCAAAAGCTGCTCTCTTCTTCCAATACATCTTTGCCCTTTTAACTGAAGGGCCCAATGACAAATTGTGCGACTGCGCTCTCAGGTTTTCAAAAGAAGAGCTGCAGCGACAGCTAAGGTCTGTCTTCCCAGGGCTCACATCTGCGCTGGCACAGCCCAAGGAAGGATCCCATGAACGACCTTGCTGAGCGCCCATGCAGGCCCACTCCAGGCACACTGGACAGCCCTCTCCTGTGGGCACCAGGCACTGAGGTGAGAAAAGCCCATGCTGTGCCCCATCTCCTACACTGTGAATCTGCAAAGAGACTTTTCGAGCCTCTCTAAATTCTTTAGGGGCTTCTCAGGATGTCAGCCAGCACCGACCACGCTCCAGAGAAAGCCTCCCGTAGGGAGGATGCTCATCAGTGCAGGCAGGCAGGCAGGGGGAGCGCAGCTGGGGAGCCAGAGCGAATCCAACCAGGAGACAACAGCCCCTCTGGCCCTGCTGTGCTCCTGCCACGAGACGGGCAGAGCCCAGCAGAAACCTCCCCTCCAGCCACGGCTGAGGTTCCAGCCCCAGCTGCAGGTACCACGCTCTGCCCATGTACCCAAACAGGACAGCACTTCCCTTAAAGTTCCCCAACAGCAAAGGTATCTGACTCCTGAATTGTTTAATACAGTCTTAGGTGCTGATTGTATTCATACAGCTCTGCTTTAATCAGCACTGTAGGTTTCCTACTGATCGCGTGTGCGTGGTTGGTTTATTCCTCCCATAAATGTGCATTGTACGATTTACTCTAGTAACTGTCCCTATGCCCTGGCCAAAGATGCCTAAGAGAGAGAATTTATAATGCAGAAAGGTGCAAGGCACAATTATTTGCTTAAATGAGATTAAAATTAGAGTTGGAGTATACACTGAACAATCTCAATTCATCCCTGAAGAGAAGGAGGGACAGCAAATGTCTCGACACTTGCATAAAGAATCGCTCCTTCCCCACCATCTCTCCTTCCATTTGAGAGCAATCTCACACTGACACTGGCACTGATATCAGAGATTTACATGAAATAAAGGGAAAAGCTATAGTCAACAGCTTTCTCTCTACCCACATAATGAAGACTGGCTATACTTAAAAAGAAGGATCTGGAAATGTTAATAAACAAATCAGTAAAAGGAATAAGGGAGGCAGTGGGGAAAGAGGGATTGAATTTACCCTAGAAAAATGCACCTTGATACTACAGGTACAAAACACATTCGGTTTCTATATAAGAGTGCACTAAATTAAAAAGTGGGTGGAAACTGGAAGTGGGTGTTAGGGATAGGGGCACATCTGCAGAGGAAAAAATGGTTGAAAAACCAAAACCGTAACAGCAAAACACACAAAAAAAACCCAACATAAGACAAAAAAAAAACCTCAAAAAAAACCCTAACCAAAATACCCTGAGGGAAATCAGGTGTCAGAGGTTTGACAGACACATATGCACCTCCAGAACCAGATGTGTTCAAGAAACCATCTCCAGTCAATTAATGGCTGGAAACACGTGCTTCCCTCCCCACCCAGTGTAAATGAATAATTCAGTTGTTGTTGTCTCTCCAGATGTGAGAAGGTTTTGTACCTGCACCTAGATCTCTGGTGAGGCGTGAATGCCCAGAAACCCCATGTACAGCGTGGCAAAGAGGAGTTACCAAAACCCTACTAATGAAATGCAACTGGCAGATCCCTGGAAGAGACTGCATCCCATCTCTACTGTCATAAAGAGGCCAAACAGTGACTTTAAGCCACATAAGTTCACGCATTGGCTGTCTAAGAGAAGAAATGTTGTCAATAAGCCAGTCATAACTGAGTGGGCAATTTAAATTATGGGGAGAAATGAAAAATTGTTTTCATAACCAACAAAAAGAGCTTTAAAGCACAGACCAGCTTCACAGACCAGCTTCACTTACAAAAACCCTACCGTCCTAAATACCTGTAAATACAGAAACCCCCTTGCCCTCTCCCTGAAATCCATTTGCGCTTGTCAATGCCCCTTTCCCAGGCCCGCAGCCGAAGCTCCCTACCCAGACAGAACCACAGTCTGGGAAACTCTGGTGTCTCCTGTAGGAGAGTGACAGAACAAGCTACCACAGATACAATTCACATACTATTTTTTTTTGGTTTGTCACACTTTTTCTATTATTCATTTTAATTCTAGCCAATAAGGCAAAAATTTCCAGGATAAAACAATTTTCTGGCCACAGATAAGCTGGACTGCTCCCTGAAATAGGATCTGTAGCCCCTCTAACTCTTGCAAAAACAAAGGAAAACTGACAAATGAATGGTTTGAATGAAAATTCACCAACTGCTCCCTCACACCTTTACCAAAATTACTTGTGAAATGGAATTCTACTTCCTCCATCTCATACGCAGTTCAGCACATGAAAGTATGAGTACCAAGAGTTGTGGAAGTACCAGCCTGGGCTCCCTATCAAGACTGAGTTATCTGTCTCTATTTAATACAGGAGTTCAACATCTTCTGTTGAAAAATCGAAACTCCATCTCAGTTGTAGAGCTTCAGAATATAAAATTAATCTTCAGAGTAGTAAATATTACACTGACATACAGCAGTAACTGTACGATTACAAATGATTCACTGTGCTGGGGTCCCGGATTCTTAGGAACTGATTCTTAAAGACACATCTGACTTTCTTTTTTCTATTTTTTTTTTCAATAAGTGTTCCCATAATTTAGGATTCTCACACCTTGTGTCTTTGGATTTCCTCTAAATATAACCATATCCCCAGACCTTCCGGCTACCTGACATCAGGAAGGTTGTAACATCATGTCTACCCTGAAATCACTGTACACAGGCTTAAGAGTGACTCCCACCTTAATTCGGTTCTTTGGCCTGAATTAAGACACTGGATCTGATCTGATTTTTTTTCTTACTGCATTGCTTTGTATCAAAACCTATTTTCCAGTGGGTGGTGCCTAACAAAACACAAAGCAGAGGTGTGAGCACAAAAGCAAGAGCCACTATAAATGCACAGAAACACGTCATGTCAAAAGATACTAGCTGCCCGATATGTGTAATAGATTAAAAAAAGAACTGAGTCGTTATTTTAGAGTTTCACTGTATTTCCCTTTTAAAACATTTTGCTATCTATCTAATCTCATTAGAGAAGCTTCCATTGCAGACACCGGAAAGCAGACACCTCTAACCATCCTACACAAATTCCTGTCAAAAATTTTTGTGCAAAGTGTTATCAGGTAACAATATTTACCATGTACAGTAATTATGAAAAACTCTGAGATTGTGTAATTATGTATTTTAATTACATGATCTGATTAGCTTTTTTAATCACTTCATATAAAGAAAGGAAATTCACTGAGGTTGTCAGAAAGTTAATAAAAATAAGGTAATTCACTGCTAAAGCTCACCATGGTGCCTTTCTAACTACTTCCTTGCTACACCCTACTGTGCCTAGGTATTGGAGGTCAACTATAAGTATTAATTTCCTTACTTTTATTAACTTTGGTGTCAACACTTGTGCTCTTTTGGCATGGGTTCATTTCGCTAGAAAACATTTTTCATCTAGCTGATTGATATTTTAAGAGATGCAGACTACTCAAACCCAAGAACCTGAAACCTGCCAAGTTTCAGGTTTTTCAAGTTGCCCCGCCAAGGACAACCCAGCCTTGGCCCGCTCTGTCCCCAGCTCCTTTGAAGGGACATTTAAGGGGGTGGCCATTGTCACACAGCACCATGTGAGCCGCACCACCAGCCTGCAAACCCCACACCATTTAGCAACGTCAAAAATATATCAACAAAACTGGCTGGTCACACTAGGTCATGTTAAAACAGGGCCACGAATGCAAAGTCAACACAGCACTACAAAAAGGCAACGGAAATCAGCCCAAGAGTTGGGTAGATGGAGACAAGCAGCTGAGCCCAGGGCAACCAGTGGAGACAAAGGGAGTGGCAGAAAATGGTGCCTGTCCCTACATGAGGGGCTGGGTTCTTCTTCCAGCCTCAGCACTCACAGGTCTGTCCTAGAGAAGAGGACTGGGTGGCAGTGAGAGGCACCATTTCTGCAGGAGCCAGGGGTCCAGCTGCCTGCCCTGGACAGCAGAAATCACCCAGGGATGTGGCTGTGAAACACAAGCAGCCCCACAGAACTGCCCCACTGGCTGCTCACAGGGCACACCAGGGGTTGACGTGTGTTGGGGGGGTGCAGAGAGGGCTGGTGGGGTAAGGAGAGGGGTGCAAGTGTAAGCCATCTCCTCCCGCTCCTGAGGCAGGACAGAGCACGGCTGTTTCAGCTCTGGAAAACAATTTTTCTAACTTTTGGATGCAGTTCTGCTCTAAGGAAACATTTTGTTTATATCCAGACTGGGAGTCGATAATGTAATACTTGGCTATTGGATTCAGCAACTCTGTTTTACTCATTTTTGGTTCATGCTCTCCCCCCACCAGCCCTTCTTTATTTTCCTCCTTCTTTCTCTTTTTACCTTTCTACCCCCTCTCCTTCCATTCTCCAGGGAGAACAAATCACTTTGGGAGGTTTAATGGACTGACAAGAAGAGAAATTTAATCGGGGTGTGTGTTGCATGGGCCAGGCAGATCAGAAGCAGCCGCGGCGCAATCCATTTGGGCTGCCCCACCTGTGACCCTGGCCGGGCCGGGCACCCCCCTCTCCGTGGGGGCGAGACAGGGTGAGGTCCTGGATGCTTGTGAGGGACCGTGGTCTTGCCTGCTTCAGGAGGAGAGGACTGCCAGATGCTGACAAGCCAAGAGCGGTTATTTCAGGAGACTTTTTTTAATATAGAAACAGCTGACACAAAATGCATCTCACTGGGGAGGGAAACCGTGCTCCCAGAAGTAAAAGACCACTAAAAAGCCTCTTTTTTTTTTTTTTTTTCCCAAGAGAAATCTAAAACAGCTTCGGGCCAGCCATCACTTAAGTTTTTTATTTCCATTTTAGGAGAGATGCACTGTGTCCTTCCAGTTTTGCCCCATCCGTTGAGAATATTAAGAGGTGCTGCAGCCTAAAAAAAGAGGGAAATGTGGGCAGATTAAGAGATGGCACAAAGTGCTTTCAGAAAGTGGAAACAACCCCAAAGAAAATCTGTCTCAGGCAAAAGGCCACTCGTGGGGAAGCTGTGCCCCAGCCTCCCCTTTCCTGTGCAAGGTCTCCCCACGCCACACACCAGCTCTTGGGCAACGGGGGCACGTGTTTAGTTGCTGCCTGGGAAAGGACATTAAAAAGGGAAGGGCACAAAATGATTTAAACAAGCCTTTGTACAGAAAATGGAAAACATTGTGTGCAACAACATGAGTCCTTTTCTTCTGCACACCATTTGCTGTTACAGATTACATTTGCAAAGTATAGCTTCCAATATAGCGTAGCCAAAAGCAACCTTACAGCATAATTTTCTTCCTGGTCCTTTACTTTTGAATTCTTGTATGAACAATGAAGCGGATATTTGGAAAAAATAAGAAAACAAAGAAGCCCCTTCTTCCTGTGTGCTTGTAAACTTGGGTAAACGTACAAGAGACCATCTTTTAAACCAACCGACATGATTTACTCTCGCTTGCGGTGCAGACGCTGGCCACTGCCAGTAAATCTTAATGGCACACAGTGAGTGATACCTGACACTCTGCAAACTCACTGCTACAAAGAACTTGCTCAGTTGAAGGTATTTGTAATGTTTTTCTTTCACCTTGGCCCGTATTTTCACTTCTGGTCTTTTATATGGCATCACTGCTCGGTGAAGCTACGATACATCTGATGCCTACTTTAAAGTTTGCTTTTCTGTGCAATTGCATGGCTTAAACAGGACCATGAAACTATGGTTTTTTAAATAAGTTTCCTGACTGCGAGTGCAGATTAAGAGAGCTATAAAAGACAATTACCAAGGACAAATATCAGTTATTTCCAAAAACTGCAATTATTTTCTAGCATGAATCACAACCAACCTCTAACCCACGATATCCAAGGAGAAAAATCTCTGTCCTTGCATGTATTCAGCCTTGCTGCTTTAAACTGCATCGTGCTCCTTACTAATCATCTCCAAACACTTTCTAGGATCTTATTCCATGACAAGCTAGTTTCTAACAGAAATAGTAATTTTACAAGCTACCATGCACTACTGGCTTCTCTCCTCCTCCCCCCAACTTCTGTTTTTCATCTTCTTTCTTTCTGCCATTTCTCCATCTCCTCCCAAAGACAAATTATTAGACTGCAAATGGGGGGGGGCAGGTCCAGACACCCAAGAGGGGAGCCAAGATCTTCTCCCTTGGGGAAACTACCATAGTGAACTCAGTGACTATCTGTGATGTTTGCTGGTACTAGGGAATAATATTTCCCTTGGGCACTTTCTGGATAGAGTCTACCACCTGGGTTAAGTCATTATTACAATCAAGCAGAAAAAAAAAAAAGGAGAGGGGGGGAGGGGGAGAAAAGATGAAAAAACACTACAGCAAGCATCATTAAAGCTCATCAAAAGTGCATTAGAGAACACCTGATAATATACTCTGAACATTAATGATCCTTACGATATACCATATTAATGCAGATGTTATCTGAATTCATGGAAACAAAATTTTCCATTCACACATTTCCCTAAATTAGGTGTTGGAAAAAAAATCCCTCTGAAAACTATTAGATTGCAGCATTTTTTTCTGTCCTTGGAAACAAATAAATAAAATGATGCCTCTGAACCTGCATGTGATGCTGCTCACAAACCTCAAATAAGTACTCGGACTTTGGGATGCATCTTGGCACTCACTGGCAACACATTACAGTTAAAATGGACAACGGTAAGCTGATATTAATAAAAAGGCTGGGATTGTGCTGGCTTCAATTGGACTATTATCGCTACTAAGATCAGTTTTACTGGCAGCCTTAAACTCGCTGATGCTGGGCGGCAATTTCCCTTGCAATTTTTCTCTGTTCACATTATGAGGGAGAGGCATGAATGCCACAGAATTGATAGTGTGACTCTGTTATAAGGTGCTAAGTGCCAGGTTATAGCAGGACCAGCTCAGTTGTCTGGAGAGCCTAATACTTCAACCAGTAACCGAAATGGAGGTCAAAAAATTAATTCTAGGCACTGCTTAAGTCCTATGTTCCTCTTTTACAGAGACTGCAAATCATGTCAGGTTCTGCATAAATAGGTTTTGTGGGGGTATTAGAGGGTGAATTACTGTCATCTAGGTGCTAGTTCTTAGTAAAGCAAGGACTATCAAACCCATTTTGCCAAAATCCAATATGAACTGCTGCTCTCAAAGAAAGAAGGTCACCCAACCAAGAACACTTCATAACAAAAGTGATGAAACAAAACAAAAAACCTCCAAAATACACATACATTCCTACAAAGGAGGGGTTTAGAAATACAACATTCACCCCTAAAGACCATTCCCTTATTGGTATTTGACAGCTGAAGTGAAATCTTTTTCCTAAACAAGGAACCGATAAGGTTTTCAGCATCTCAGAATTACTTCTAGAAACACGGGAAGCAGGAATTATTTTTAGTGCAGCTGAGAGGCCAGGCATATTTCAGGCAATCTCCCAGAGCCTGCTTCTATATACCATGTGGGACATAAACCCACAAACTATGAAAGAACCCAAATCAGTATGTTTTCTCAAGTGACATCCATTATCCCTCATCTGAGAAAATTAACACGTGTATCCAGAAGCTCAATAAACTAAGCTCAGAGCTAAAAGTCTAGGATTAACTCTTTTGGACTCACAATAAATGCCATCTTTTAAGTCAGCAAACTGCTGATATATTCTATTTTACATCCAGTGTTTCCGCCATTTAAAGCAAACAGGGGCATCAAAATACATTTTCGCTCAAGCATAGTTTTAAAATGTTACATTACACAAGATAACTGAGAATTTCCAAATTCCAAATGGCTACAAAGATATAAAGAGATACAGAAGGGCCATTAGACCAACACATGCTGGTTTGGGTAGCATTAGGAAGAGTGTCACAAAATGAATAAAACCCAGCTTTTGTGCAGTCTCTTATTCTTTGACATCTGAGTTAGTCACTGTATCTAGCAGTAAAATGCTATGAATGTTAAATTTAGGCAACCTTTGTTGCTCTGCCAGCTTATTTCTACATCAAATGATCGTATTTGCAGATTTCTATTCCAGGCAACTGTTCAGTACTTTTTTTGTCTTCCTGATCCACCAATAGACAAGATATTCAATGGATCACATGTATTTTTGTCTACTTGTTGCTCAGATTATTAAATTGGGCAGTCCATAAATCCGAATAGTACTTATTCTGAAGAGTTAAGCACAAATACTTATAAAGATAGATAAAGCCCAATTTCCTACCTAACTGCATAGCAAACACCAGGTGGGTATCAACTCCAGCCTGAGTTTTACTACGCTGCACACGTGGCCCTCACACCCTGTCCCCGCACACCCTGCCACGTACCCACAACAAAAGCAAGGAAGGCTTTTCTTGGCCCACCAAGTGCATTGGACTTGTTTCCAAACAGTGCTCTGGGATGGGTAACTTAGGGAAGCAGTGAAGAGCCAGCTACGGTTTGTGACAGTAACACACGAACAGTCGGGCAACTTTCTGCAGTCTGCCGGTTATTCCTCCCAGCATCACAGAAACGGATCTCTGCATCTGGTAACACATCCTTCTCAGGGACATTTTGCTTACTAGCTACCCAGCAAGAGGACAGGAAACAAAACGTCTGCAGAACACTGAATTCTGAAGCAGGGATAATAATAATAATAATAATCTGATCATTACCCCAGCACTTTAAAAATTGGACTCCCTGGCCAGAAGCCAAAATGAAACATCAAAGGGGGCCTCCACAAGCCAGGCTCAGAATCAACATTCGGGTGAGAGCCTATCACCTACTTACCCTGACAGCAGGCAAGAAAAGTTGGAGACATCTGCTGGGAGGCCAGGGGTCAGGCTGGTCGGGGCCTGTGCAGCACAGCACAGGATGGAAATGTATGTATGTTTTGGGTGTACGTGCCCGGGCTTTGGTAGCAGGGGGGCTACAGCGATGGGGGTGGGGGGGCATTTCTGTGAGAAGAGGTCAGGGGCTGCCCTGTGCTGGAGGCAGCTGGCTCCACGACAGACTCACCACTGACCGACCATCACTGGACCAACCACAAGCCCCCATTTCCCACCCCTCCTGTGGCATAAATTAAAATTAATTTAATTTTCCCCAAGCAGAGTCTGTTTTGCCCATGACAATAACTACTAAGCAAGCTCCCTGTCTTTATCTCAACTCACAAGCTCTTTCATTTTCTCTGCCTCTCCTGTTGAGGAGGGAGAGTGAGAGAGCAGCTGGGTAGGCGTCTGGCAGCCGGACAAGGTTAACCCACCCCAGTGTAGTAGGCTGCAAAAGCCTCCCCAAAATGAGAAAGCGTAAGCAATACCTAAATCCATACTTACGTGTTCGTGGACCTGAATTTATTGCTTGCCTGAGCGTATGTATTTCATTAAAAACATTTCTCCCGGTAATGTGAAATGCAAGGACTTGCAAACAATGTATTACTGAAGTTCCAAGCTAGATGCTGTAGTTGCCATCATGAAGCACTCAAGGTCACTGCTGCCTGCAGGCTAGTTAGGTACCATGTTATCTCAGCTGTGTTGGGGTTCATCTCTGCTGAGGGGTGACTCAGATGAGTGGCCGTTTTCAGAGAAGAAGGCAACAGCAAGTTGTTCCACAGATAGCTTAGAAAGAACACCAGAACATCAGCAAATGTACCAGGTGAAACACCACCCAAACTGATTGAAAGGCAGGTTTCTACATGCGCTGAAGCACTGGGGGCCAAAAAGCAAGAAGGCTTCTAAGTTGCTGCAATTTTTAGAAATCAAAAATCCATCCATGAAAGAGAAACCTCCATACTTTTTTCCTATAAAAGAACTTTGATTTCTTGGAAAAATCAATAAGAGTTGATTACTGAAAATGGCAACATGAACATAAACACCCTTCAGGCATCTCTCAAGTACCTCTGCAAATCACACGGCAGTGCTAGGCACATACCACTGCTGCATCCCATAAAACACATGAGCTTTCTCACGGTGCAGTGGATGAAGAAACTACCAAGCTGAAAACAGCGCCTTCGCTAAACAGTGCTGTTCACACCAGGCTCACGGCCTGTCTCAGGATGTCACAGAGAAAGTCTGTTCAAAACCTGGTCACAGGGATTGCTTTAGTAGTTGAGATAGCTAAGGCAAGCAGTAACTGGTGCATCCAGTGATCTGAAGCACTTTTGATAAGTACATTGAAGACCTGTTCTTCTGTAAAGTTGTACCAGGATGCTCACAAGGAATACATTTATTCAAGACATTTGGAGAAATCAAGCGTCAAAGTGTCAGCACTCCCATCACCTGGACTCACACGTGAGGTCTCGTGATTTCCCTTTCCAATATACCACTATATATTCTTGTACTAAACTCAGCCTAAAAGCCTGTTGCAAGGTGTCCATGAAGCCGCTGAAGTTAATTAAAGGCTATCCATTATTTCTCATACATCATGTCACTCTTTGTCTGTGCCTCCTTTTTCACAAAAGATAATGCAGCCTCCATGAAATAAAAGACTAATTCATATGAAAGCCGAAGTCCAGATTTTTTGAACGGGTAGTGTGCTTAGCCTTAGTGTGTGCAATGAACACCTAAGCAAGTTGAGCTTGCTCTTCGCCCACAGAGGGAAAATATGAATGTTTTGACATGAAGCATTTGCCAAGCACCCAGTAAAGCAGCCTTCAGAGTTGTACTTGTGACCATGTCCCAAGTTCCAGCAAGGAAGGGGAGGGGACAGGGTCACTGACTCTTGTCATCTGAGCAAGACAACACACATGCCTGGTAGAAGTTGATCTTTTTTTAAACAAGGAACCACTTGCTTTTGAACTCTGAATGGAAGATACTTAGTTTGCAGAGACCCACATTCATTCTCCTTGTGACAGAGCCTTGTGGCTATCTGGAGTGATCAAAAGGAAATGTGGCAATAATACGTCAACTCACAAACGATTACAGCCTCTTCCCAACTCAAGTACATGTAGGAGATGCCACATTCCACTCAACCACATGGTTCAACTGGGGAACACTTACCAACACATGACCCCTTAAAAACAAAAGTTTTCTTTTGCCTTTTTTTTTTAATCAAAATTGCTTGTTATTCTTAATTACTTGTACCTTCTGTTACAGTATGAAGTTTAACCTGACTTTGAATACAAATCATGAGGGTGGTTTCTGATAATAAGGAAAATTCTGCTTGTAAGAAGGAAGGGGACCAGAGCCACCTTACAGTCCACACCAGCAGAGTTAGCTTATGGGAGCAGAACAAATCATTGTGTCCCTTCTTTCTCACATCCTTCACAACTAAGCAGTACATAAATAAACTACAGAGAAGGGGCAGGACAGTACAACAGTACAGCTATTTGATAAAGAAAAATCAAGAAACTATCTTTTCCCACAGAAACAAGAGACCTGAAACCCTTAAAGCAAGGTTTTTGAAAAAGACACATTGAGTCTTACAGTTAGAAACAGATGCTCAATGGCCCATAATAAGGAAATTTAACTTCTTCGTGAATCCAAACCAAACATTTTCAAACATCATAATTTCAGCAGACACATGAAAAAAAGGCCAATTTAAATTTTCTTAACGGTTGTTATGTTAAGTCAGACATTTTTATCATAATGCCGCATCTACAAGCTATTGTAAGGCGTAACCCCGAAGGAAGCCATCCATTTCACATTCGCTATATCCTCCCCATCTCGTCCATGGGTTATTTTTTTACTACTACATAACAGCAACATCAAGAGACAGCTCTGTACTTCCTCACAGTTGCACCCCACTAACACAAGGATTTACTGCTGCACTGAGGGAGCCATATGGAGTCATACTGCTCTTCTTCCCGTCCCCTTTTCCTATTAAAGCTGAGACATTTAACGGGCAGTTCCCCTTCAGACGCACATGCATCTACAAACATCTGGCAACTCAAGAGCCAGCGGCTCTCGGTATGTTCTATAATTTCTCAGGTTTAACCTGTGATTCGGCTTGGATCCAGGCTGTCAGTGATTTCCAGAAGTAAGAGCTATGGCACTCGCCAGACAACATTCTCATCTGCGCAGACAAGCTGTCTGCAGCTGTAAACAGGAGCATTACTCTGCTCAAGCGTATATCTAGGCATTAGAAAGCATGAGTCCAAAGAGCTGGCTCTGCTATCTCTGTTCATTAGAACGTACCCTGTCACTCCATCGGGAATATTTCTTATAACGGGCCGTAATCCACTTTACATCTTCTGACAAAGTCTATCAGTCTTCAACAACTTTGATTCCAGAAGTTCAATGGCAACAGGGAGGAAACTTCATAGAGAGAACACGACTTCCACAAAAATCCCCCTTTACGAACCCGCACGCCCTGCGTTAGCAGACACCGTCATCACTTATTTGTACCTATCGGCTTTGATGATAATTGCAACTCACTTGACACTTCTGTTGAAAGACGGTATTACCAACAAGAAATCTGATAAATATTCAACAATATCTAAAAAAACCTCTAAATTCAATAATTCTATTTATCTTGAAGTCACTACCTCTAAAACGGTTTCAAAATATTTGAGTGTTAAAGAGAGAAGGAGGGGGATGAAGGAACCCTGCTTTTTAAACCAAAATGACTGCATCACTGCATTAATGAACACTTTTTTATTTTTCAAGTTCAGTGAAAGAATGCCATCTATGCAAAATTTTGATCCCACATTACAAAATAATTACATGATAATTACATGAGCATTAAGATGTCTACCCCCCGAGTAAAGCCACTGCACCCAACCGCTAACTAAGGCAGGCCTGGAATGTTTCAGCTTATTAAGGAGAAATCCAGCATTGAGCAAAACCTCCAGCTGAAGCAGATTTCCACTCTTTTACTCCTCTGATTTCTAATTAATAATTAAAACATGTTCCTTTCTTTGGAAACCCAATTAGACTTGCGCATCAGCCTGAAAACAAACTTTTTTTAGGAGCTAAGCTACTTCTCATGGTTTAATGGGGCGGCAGGAGTGTTTTCTACACAGCTCTACTGACACAATTCATTTATTTCTTTCCATTCTACAATGGATATTGTAATCCATCTCCAACAATATAAACATTACATTTGCACAGCTAATTAGGATGTTGGCAGTGTGAATTAGTGACCCTCTGATTTCTTCCAGTCAGAGCTGCCCCTGCTGCCTGCACTCCTTAGGATTCACAATTAGGCAATTATATCTTCAGCGTCTGTCTTCCACTCCAACGCTACCTCTTTCCTCACGTTCAGTATGACTGCGTGCACCAAAAGAAGAGTTGTGTTGTTTATTTTGGGGTGGAGAGCAGGGGAAGGAAGGGTGTCATGTTCAATCCTTTTCCCTTTCAACATCTAATAACTCGACATCAGAGAATGATAGAGGGTCCAGGAGACTGCAAATTATCTCCATAAATGTTTTAAAGAAGTGATTATGCAGTGTGGGTAGGAGATACATTCTGACTGCGAGTGAAGCAAAGGGAAAGATGGACAAAATAAATAAATCCTGTCCCTGAGGTGCAGCAGGCTGGTACTGAACCTCCACGCAGGCTGCGGTCACCGAGCTGTCCCCAGCCACAGGACGATGACAAATTGGAGAGAATCCAGAAGAGGGCAACAGAAGTGATTAATGGGCTGGATGGACTGATTTATGAGGAGAGGTTAAAAGGTCTAATTATATGTATCTTTGTTAAAGAACAGCTAAGGAGGGTGCAGGAACCACTTACATGGGGTTCATGTATGGTAAACACCCTCACTGCATTCCACAGGGTATGTTGGGAAGGGCAGAAGGAGATCAGAAAACAAAATTTTACACTAGGCACCAGGAAGACATCAGCAATAAACATTAGAAAAGAGCTGTTTCCAAGGGGAAGGACTAGAAACCTCATCGTTCAAGAGCTGTAATGGACAAAGCACTAAGAAAATACACTGCAGGGGATAATGCCTGTTTTAATGTTGATGCTTGTTTAACTCACTGACTAATGTACGCTGTGGAGACATAGCGTCTTTGTTAAAGCACAATATATATCTCTGAGTTCTACTCTGCTGCGAGAAGTTCTCCATTGTTACACTTATTATTAATAAGGCACTGCAAATATTTTGGGCCAAGTATGTGCCACCCTGTATCAGCTCCCGATCCAGAAGATGCAAGAGGACCAGTGATTGCAAAATTAAATCTCTTAGTTCTCAGATGTTCCCAAATGCTAACCCAATGGTTTCAAAGTTCTGTGATCAAAACAAACAAAAGCCACCACCCGTCAAAACAAAGACCACTTTGTGGAATAAAACTGTTGTCTATTTTCTTCTTTAAATATGGAATCACTTTAATGTCCTAGGAAATCAAGTGTTTAAGAGCAAATTAACCTTGGCATTTGTGTGACTGAAGAACAAAAATAAATCAAGAGACCTAAGCTGTTAGAAGTAACGAACCCAATACTCTTACTTATACCCAGGTATATTAGGAATACTGTCATTGAATTAAGCCAATGGAAATACACTGAAGCAGAACTGGTATAAATCAGCAGAGGACCAAGCCAAACATAACCAGGGTGACACATTTCCAGGCCATGTGCAGAGCTCAGGCCAGGGAAAATAATTTACAGTCAGCTCATGGAGACAGGAAGCAATGATGGCAGGCGCAGCGGCTCCATAGCTGCTGTAGCACGAGTGAGCAAAGCTGGAAAATCCACACGCTGCAGGTTCTCTCCCCAAACTGCAACGGAAACCAGTCCAGACCGTAGCTCTATTGGCAAACCATTTTTTGAAGAGTAATTCTACCTCCAATTTTTGTGCTGCCACTATTCACAAATATAGCTGTACGTATTGCCTGTAGAGACGTGAAGCGTTTCAACTTGTACAGCGATCTGTCCATCATCTTTCCCGTGCATGAGACTACACACAGCCTCAAGCTAGCACAGCTGGACCTCCAGGTGCCAGATTAGGAGAAACCGAAAAGGTCCTTTTCCAAGAAAAATACAACTCTCCTTCCCCCAGCCCCTGCTCACAAGCATGTGTGAGAACTAAGCAGGCTTGAGGGGCTTTATTTATTCTCTGCTACAAGACCATTAAGCTCTACCGTATAGATCTGATTCTGCCAAATTCTGTCACTTAATGTTTTAGATGTAAATTATAAGAAGAGATCAGGGTAAAAAATACAGTAGAAAACAGATGCTCTAGACTAAAGGGTTGGGGTTTTTTTCAAAACTACTGTGTCCTTTACAGTTTTATTTATTTATTTGGTAAGTAGAGGAACGTGAAACACATTCACTACCATAAAACAAAGACAATTTTTTTCCCAAGCTTTGCCATTTAAATCCATTCCATTCCTCACTGAAGAGACAAACCCCCCTCATTTTGACAAACTAGACTCCCTGGCTAGCCAAGGAGCCATACACAGCAGTCAACTGCACACCAGCACTGCTTTATGGAGGCTCCATGTCCTGCTAATTCTCTCCCTCGTGCATTGGAGAGGTAAGAAGCACAGTAACTTTGTGCCTCAGTTTCCCCATCCACAAAATAAGAAACATAATACTGAACTGCTTTGCAAAGTTTGTTTAAAACAAAATGAAACAGCCTTGATGAGTGCTTCAGACTGAGCTTTCAATCGGTACCACTGACGTTCAACTGAACTTTGAGTTCAACTTCTCAATTGACACCACGAAAAGGATTTATACAAAAGCTTTACACACCCATGAAACTGAGCCCTCTTGTGTAGTTTACAGTACACATTAAATCACTATACATCAGCGCAAGTTTTTGTGGCTCTTAGGACAGTCTGCAGAAAGCACTGAGAACAGAGAACTCTGATAAAAATCTGGAACTAAAACAACCTCAGCCCTATTGCAACTCTCAAGTCACAAAATCTACATATTGCAGCAACATCATTGATTTGCCTCGAACTGACTAATGTTTGTAGTAAAGAGTGCCGAGAGTCTCTCAGGAAACTTTTGAATGTCATTTCAATTTAAGATTCGACAAGGCCCAATAACACTTGTTATTTTCAGCTTTAACCGGGTCTGTCACTAGTTCCCTGCAACAGAAACTCAGTGATGCATTAACACTTTCAGTTACCGAATTCGAAAGTTTCTCTTTTATCAAGGTTTCAGCCACGTTGCTTTATTAACCCAGCTTGCCAGAACAAGCCAGTCCCCTCACAAAAATCTTTGCCCTACAAAGAGTTAAAAGCGTTTGTTTTCTTCAATTTGTCTTTGGTTCTTATTTTACGTGTTTATTTCCAGAGCATTTCCAAATTATATTTGTATAACAGACTAGTGTATCTAAATCTTTTCAGCCACATGTATCACTCACCAACATGATTTTATTACAAGCGCTATGTTATTAAAGCTTAACCTTGCACTCAGTCACTAATCAAAAACAATTCAAGCAAGCAAATCAAATGTTCCAACTTAACTAAAATCTCCTCCCTTTAAGCAACAAATAAAGCCTGGCTGGCTCGCAGGGAAACTTCCATCCATCAGCAAACCCACGGCTCACTCAAATCAGGCACATTTCTTAAGACTAAATTTAGCTGCTTGCGTTTCTTCAGAACTTTAATTCCTGAATATTATGTTGACCCTACTGAGACTGCTGAAGTGCCAGATCTTACGGGCTGCAGTTGCATCAAGATTCATTTATGACAAGTGTAAGAAGTGAAAATGCTGTAACAGGCAGGCACAGGGTTAGAAGCAAACACACCAGCAAAAGGATCAGGCAGAAACCGAGATGCATCTTCCAGTAATACTGGTGATGCTGTATCTTATGTACGTGCTAGTGCTAATGAACAGCACGTTAAACTACTTAACCAGTGGAAGAGGAGAAAGTGATAAAAACCTTACATAAAGGAAGGTTGATTTCATTGAGACACCACTCAGGTTTTCAAATCCCCCCATCAGCAAAAGCAGACTCAACCACCGAGTGCTCATTTTTGGACAGTGTGAGACCGTGTCTTCACGCGGAAAATACGAGCTCCTAAACCACTGCTGCGCCAGCAAAATACCTCAGCACGGGGACACCTGTGTCCCCTCCATGCTGGAATCTGCCACCAAGTCGTGGCAGGTAGGCAGGCTTCACCAGGGGACAACCAGTCCCCATCATCCTGGTGAAGGTGAGCGTGGTTCAAGCACTGCCGGTTTTCATCGCTTCTCCTTATGACAGAAGACGGAACAATTTTTTTATCGCAAATACAAGTTTAAATTTCATATTATAACACCGAATCCACCAAAGCTGCCAAGAGACATTGAACTCGTGGGATCTGTGAAAGTTTTTCACACCTGTGTTTTTCTCCTGTGCCTAATATTATGGGAGGCATTTTGGAGGATTTTTCAATGCAAGTTTCAATGAGACACTTACAGTCTCCCTCAGGCAAATTGTCACAGCTGCAGAGGTCTGCTACCCAGCTGCCAATCAAGGCAGGCAGGGAGTATGTGCAGTGAAATCACAAAAAAGGCAGGCTTCATTAGACTGCTGAAACCTAACTAGAGGCTATCTGGGCATGCTCAAGCCCTAAAATCAGGGTTGCTTTAGAAAGAGGAATTTTTTTCTTTCCTTTCCAACTCAAGAAAAGGCTGTAGTACTCATCGAGGAATGTGCTGGTGCCAACTTTCCCCTTTCCAATTTCAATGTTTGTTTTGCTCTGTCTAAAAAAAGAAATTACATCGCCCTATAAGCTTTTATTATTAGATTAGCTGATATAGTTGGAAAAAGTGGACATCATTACAGGTTCCACATCCCTTTGCCAGATCTCAGAAAAGTGTCTACTTTTTCCAACACTAGAAGCTGCTCCAGTAAAATATTATTTCTCTCTACAACCTTTCCTTCCTGTATTTCCTTGGAGCACTACAGCTAAGAAAACTCATTGGCATTAAAGACGAACTGTATTGGCAGAACTGGAAAAGAGTTTTTCCTCCTTCAGTCCTAACTCAGACTTATTCCGAGGGAACCAGCTGCATTAAAAATAAAAAAGAAAAAGAGAGATCTGCAGACAAGGACAAACACACAGAAGTTAAGCCCAAACAATAATCAAGTGGGAAATTTAAAAACGCGTGGAAATAAGTGGCATATTGTAAGCCATTTAGCAAAGTTAATTATAGGTATTCACTACATCTGCTCTTGGCCCCTATTCAGCAAAGTATTTAAGCATGTGCCCAGGTTTAAGCAAGCGCAGGCTGAAAAGCCTACGTGTCCAGTCACGTGCTGAAGTTAGGCATCTGCTGAAGTACTTCGCTGATGCAGGACTGTAACATATAAGACTCTCCCTGAAAGTTATCTAATAAACAGCTGTTATTTTAAGAACTACACAAACACAACACACATTTCAAGTCCCTAAAAGAGCTGCCGTCATAAATCCACATCTAAAATTGTTTCAGACGTAGAGGTGTGTGTGCATGTATATTTTGTGAATGGTAATAAAGAGGCAGGCATGAAACTACAACATAATCAGACACAACAAGCTGCGTGTTATCCATTACTACACTTAACCTTTGATATCCTCACTGCTTCTTTGTTATTCTTCATTGACAATTTGTTTTATTTTGCCTCAAGTTAGTCTTCCCAGGAAAACAGCGACAATGTTTTGGGTTGGTGGGTTTTTTTTGTTTGGTTGGGTTTTTTTAGTTTTTGCCCATTTAGATCTGCTTCTGGACAGGGAAAATAAATGACAAAACATTAATGTTTAAGTGGCTGAGAAGTAGACCTCAAATTTTCTGAATTCCCAGATAGTCACAAATACTGCTAAAAGAAGAAGAATGGGGGAAAGCAGAGCCCCCCTCTCATGGCATATAGAGTTAAAGTGGGTAAGGGTGCCTCAAGTCCTGATGTTTGAAAATTCTGGGCTACCTATTTACAATCCCAGGCGTATTTCCCAAGCGAATTGTGCTGTGACGACTGAACCTTGCAAATGTCAGCGGGCCAGCTCAGGCAGGGCACAGGCAGCAGAAGCGGAGCCATTGTTGCTGGGGCCCGCAGGGAGGAGGCACCGCCAAGGCAGATGGGGACAGCGCTAATGCGGCACCTCCCCAGGGCAGCCCCCCAACTGCCCCCAGGGAATGGAGGCTCTGTCGGCACCACCTGCCTCCCTGGGGCTGCGGGGGTCACCCTGCACTGCATGGCGTGATACGGGGTGCCATGTGTGACACCCCAAAAAGCACAATATGGGAGTGCCACATGCACCACCCCGGACTGCCTGACCCCCAGATGGCGTGGCAGAGGGGCTCTGGCATGGGTCACCCCACGTGGTCTGGCAGGACCTCCAGGGCTCGGGGAGGGTGCCACGGGTGCCACCCTTCTTGGCTCAGTGAGGCTGAGGGCAGCTACTCTGCTTGTACATCCTGTGATGAAGGTGCAGTGCACGGAGACGCAACGGGTGCCTGTGACTTCAAGACAACAATAAGAACCTCCAGCCCTTCTCTCCTGCTAATGTTACTAATAACCTCCATATTGTCATCTATCCTACCTGAGCTAAGAGTTTATAAACCGCCACCTGCAGCTTGTCCCTTATAGTTTATTAACATACACTAATAAACAGTATGCTTCACTCCCACTGTGCTGCCAAGTGAAGCCAGTCAGAATAACTGCATTAGCTTTACTGTTCTTTCTCAGCACATTTTTCCCACATGGGAACAATTAGGACAAACTCCCTCCAGATCATATTTAGAGATCCATCATATTTGCAGGAAAATAATAATAATAATCCTTTTTTTTCTCTCTTTTTTTTTTTTTTTCGCAAATGCATCTGTAGGCATCTACAGAAGATTAACCTGACTGATGTTACCAAAAGCGATAGGCTCTTAACCTCCTCGGCAGTTCCCCTGCGTGTAAGGGGTTAATGCTCCTCAGGCTCCGACTTACACCTATTATGCTCAAGTTTAAAAATAAGATGTGAAAGATGCATTATGTAAGGCCAGTACTGCTATCCTGCCCATCTCCTATTTTGGAATTAAAGATCATCATTGCTCACATCAAAGGGGCTGGGTGAGAATAAAAGAAAAGACAGGAACAATGAAAATAGCTACCCGACACAAACCAGATCAAAGGACCAGGCACAGAAAATGAGGAGCTAGGGGGTCCTTTAATTACTGTCCACATCCTCCAAGTCATGTGGTGAAAAAGAAGGGAAAAAAGTTTTGAAGGCCACTGGGTTTTGTCTTGCTGTGGCTCCTGTTTCCACAGTCTGTGCCAGTTCCCTACAAACTGCTCTGCTTTTTATTTTATATTTTTTTCATTTTATTAAAGTCAAATAGGACTCCTGGACTCCAAAACTCCTCCCTTATGCCAGGAGGAGGAGGAGAGGGAAGGAGGGGTAAGAGGGGCAGTAGTGAAGAGAGTCTATAGCAATTGCCTGAAACAATTTCAGGAGGACTGCTCCAGGCAGCGCCCCGGGAGCTGCTTTGGGAAGGAGAGATCTGGCTACCTGAGGCTAGTCTTTATTTGCAGGCCTCCCGGGTTGAGAAAACTTCAAATTCACATAGGGCACTGCTCCATGGGGCAGCAGATCAAACCTGGCTACTAGCTGTTTGAGCTCAGCAGCAGAAAAAAGGATTGCTCTGGGACTGAGCGTAAGTAGAAGCATGATTAAACTTCAAACATATCCCACCCTTCACCCCCCACCCTTTTTATACACAGCAGACAGTTATGGCTAATATTTCAATATGGACTTGAAAAATACACTGCAAATAACTGACTCCAGCATGCTGGCTGCAGGTTTAAAAATACTAAAAAATTAAAACTAGCTGTATTATTGCAATGAAGACAAACATTCAAGTTTACCTTTCATGAATCATTACGGGAATGTTAAGTTACTTTAAAGAATCTCTTTTTATTTAACTTGGCCATCAAGATTAAAATTTGGATTTTTGACCACTGATTGGAGTGACACATCATAGCATTTACTTCCTTTTATTTAAATTTCAAATGCACTGAGTTTCTCCCTAATTACTTTTAACTTAAGTTTATTTTTTAAAATACGATATAAAAATAAGTGGCATAAGGAAAAAATAGGGCAGTGATTTAAAAATTCATGTGCAAGAAGCTGACCAAACTTTCTAGGAAATAAGAGTGGTTTGTCACTCCTAAAAATATTTTGGAAAAGAACAGCTCAAGGATGTTCCCAAGAAATTGTATTCGCTAATATAGATGCCAGCAGTGGACACAGACAGAAGTCGCTGAAGAGAAAAATGTATTCCTGTCTCAGGTCAGTTTGCTTGGATTTATGCTGCATGCCAAACTAGAGCATGGAAAGCATTCAAATAGAATTTTAGAGACTTTAAAGGAGGCTGCTAACGTCACCAAGACAACATCTAGAAAAGGCGAACACAGGATACAAAGGCATCCTTCTCCCCATTCTATTTACAGCTTAGAAACTCCTTACACAAGCAGTAAGGATGATGTTTTAAGAGGCAGCTTAGCCTCCAAACTCCAGTGAGTGCCAAGTTACTTCATCTTCTTTCTGATTAAAGTTGCCTCCATCGTTTCCTGCTCTTGGATACTAACACACAGTGAACAGCCATTCTCAAGAGGACAGCTAAGGACTAAATCAAGCAAATATAGACTACAAAGCTGCTTTCCCAAAGTGGGCATCATGCCTAGGCTCAACATCTAAGCAGTACGCTAGGTACGTGTACCAAGTTCCAGTTAGCTGTCTTGCAAACATCCACATTGGGAACCTTGCCCAAGAAAGCCTTCAAAGCAACCGTAACTCCGGTGGGATAAGCATGGTAGCGGTGGGACCGGGACATTTGCCTCCTTGTTACAGGTCTCAGAGTATCACATTATCCATTTAGATAGCCTTTTGATTGGGAGAGCTTCCCTTTTGGGTTTAGCCCCACACGCTAAGAACAGATGAGATGGTTTAAGAAAATCTCCAGGTAAAACATGAAAACGATGCTTACCATCCAGCTTCTGACGAATAGCTGCACTTAGGGAGCCACAAGGGCTAGGAAAATAAACACGGTCAATTAAATGAACTGATTGAAAAGAAATCAGAGATCGCTCCAGGGAAAATCTGAGATGCAGTCATAAAGCCACCGCAATCTTTTTGGAAGTTGGTAAACGGGGCAAAAGGCAGGAAGAACTAGAGTGCCTCACTTATTTGGCAAAATGTGGCTGCCATAAGGAAATATACTTTAAAGGAAATAAATACAAAGAAAAATCCATGACGGGTTCAAAAGGAGGCTCAACCAGCTCACTCAAAGCCTCTTGAAACCTCAGTGCTGAGCAGGAAATTGTAACGAGGGAAATACAGTAAAGGCTCCTCAGCAAATGTTCTGTCCTTTCCATAGACTGTCCCATGAATGCTCTGATAGATGCTGAGTAATCTTCAAAACCACTCCAAGATGAATTAAGAAGGAGATCACTGGAGTGAAAACTAATAGGGATGGTGCAGAAGTAAATTTTTTTATTTCATTGGAAAAATACCTACATGCTTATTCATGACAGGGAGTTAATTTTCTAATGGTTTAGCTATTTTTGATGCACTTGTTCAAAAGACCTCAGGAAGACAGTGGGATCACCGAACAGAAGTATAGATCTGTATGGGAGAGCTACCTCTGCTTTGTGTCTTTCCATTGCATCCTTGACAGCAGACGCTGGGGCTGCCCAAGCAGTTGGTGTGCTTTGTCTGGGATCTGTCCTCCACGCCATACTCAACTGAAGGCAGCTAAGCACGAACGGGAAGCACACTTCTCCCCTAGATAAGTAGTCTGGAAAGGCTATAAATGTGAAAGCAGGCAGTTGAGACAATGCCAGCGTATCTAAAAATCAAAATAATGAGCTCAAGCTGCTGTCACTAGGAGCATGTGTGCCTTTTCCTGTCTCACTTTGCTGGAAACCCATGGGTATTGCTGCACAGGGAGGGAAGTCCTAAAGTGGTCTCTGACTTCAACTCAAGAGAAGGGCGTCTTGCAGAGCTAATGAAGTTATTTATCCCAGGGAACTCAAGCAACACTTGCTATTGGGATTGTGGAATTCTAATTTTTACTGTGGAAGTCAATCACCTGGTTAATTCTCATTTAACCTTGCTAGAACAGAGCACCGCTCATTAAGCCCTTTCAAACTGCACCAGAAAAAAAACTCAAACTTCACATCCTGCTACAGATTCCTTTTTAGTGAGAAGGATCAAACAATCACAGAATAATTTAGTCTAGAAGGGACGTATGGAGGTCACCTCTTTATGAACTGTTCCTCAAAGTTATTTTGATGCTACCACAAGAAAGTCACAGGATATATTTGAGAAAATGTAATCACCTTCCCCCTGCCCCCTCCTTTTTCTTTTTTTTTTTTTTAGAATACTTTACAAGAGAAACAACTCTAATGTAGCAGCTCCTAGAAGCCTGTGTATTGCTGGGCAGAGAAGATACTACCTTGCCATGCTTCCCAGAAGCCGGACATTTGCTTCCCAGGTCCCTTTCAATGACACTGTCTCAGGGAATTAATAAGGTAGCAGTCAATGTTGGAAAAGAAAGTAGCACAGTACTCAGAGGTTGATAGAATGGCCTGGCCAAAAGCACAAAAAAGTAAAATAAAATAGATATATTTCTTCCTTCTTCTACTAAGTATCTGATTTTGTAAGTGTGGAAGACGTTATCGTCTGCTGAAATTACTCATTTTGTCTTATGCTTCTCATTTCTTCCCGAATCAACAGTCTTAGCCTTTGTGTTCTACTTCTTACTTGCTGCTACTGGACCCACTCTACCCTTTATCAGCCTTTTCCCCTTCTTCCCTCCCCACACTGCTTTGACATTTCTCATCTTCCTCTTGCCAGTTACCACCCCGTCTCACATCCTCTGTTCCTATCTCTACCCCTGTTATTCTAACCTTTCTCTGGCATGCAATCATCAGCCTCCCTGATTTCAAGACTGTGCTCATCCTCTTCCCATCTCTTCCTCTACTTTTCTGTCATCTCCATGGTCAGAATATCGAAGTCTATTCTTCCCTGAAGTCATTCACTCTCCTTGCCAACTGCGTTGTCCAAGACCAAGGAAGACGTGGGGCTACAGAAGCAATAGAAAAGAGAGGGTGAATGTTTGCTAATCAAGAGACTGTTCCCAACATAATGAAGATCCAGGGAAAAAAAAAAAAAAAAAAAAAAAAAAAAAACTTTATCAAAATTACAAGTTCTAGGTGAATTCATTTAATGCGAGGTCAGGAAATAAACTACATCCTTCAGAAAAGCATTTCTGTTCCGTCAACACTCCTTCAGCCTGGCCCTAATGGAGTCAAAAGGACAACTTCACAACTCTACTACACATTCCCGTGCAACTAAAAGACAAAGCATCATTCTGATACTTCTTAATTGTTACACACACTGCGAGAATACAGTATTCATGTACACACGGCTACTTCAAACACAAATTAACTTCTGCCTTACCAAACTTGCCCTCTCATACTGATATGAGATACATACTCATACTGATACATTTTTGCATAACGAGTTTTGTTCAAAACCTTTCTGTTTTTTAACCTTAAAAAAAAAAAGATTTTTAATTCTAAAACATCTTTCAAGACTCCTGTAAGGTTCCTAATGTGACTATATATCTGATGAGATTTGGAACTATTCTGACCATTTTCCTTTAACTTGGATGTATTCCTTCATGCTTCCACAGCACCAACTTAAAATAACCTGCTGAATTTCCTCCTCATTCTCCAGGGCAGATATAATGTTTGGGCTGCGACTTGAATGAAACTCTGCAAGAGTTTACACAGCAAGAACAGGCCAAATTTCAGAATATTCACCTAAAGACCACGCTACACCTTAGGGACACTTTTGTCTGGTATTAGGCACAACCCACACCCTGGAGTGGAAGGAGACCTGGGCTGCGAGGCCACACAGGCCTCTAACAAAGAAGGGAAAAGGAAACGTCCCAGGACAAGCAGTTGTTTCACTAGGAAATGTATCAAATACTTACCAGAGGGAGAGAAATAGTTTTGGTGGTATTTCCCGCTCCATTCTTTCCTTTTCTGCTTCCTCCCGTACCGATCTTTCCCCTCGATCCACTGCCACCTCCCAAGCAGCTGCTATGCTGTAACTGCTCTCCTACCTTCACTGCTACAGGAATTCACTCAGCTTTTCCTCTAGTACTTTATTTATCTCCTGCTGTCCATTTAAAAGCTAGGATGTGGCAAAAGAAGTACATAAGTCTGTTTCCCTCTGAACTACTCTCTACTTGAAGATATCTTAACATACAGCTGCTTGTTTCGAGGGAGAAGCTCTCCTTTATCCACACTTCTACCCTACAGCGTACCTTTTGATCTCACTCTGGGAAAGGCAAAGAAATAGGAATCCAGGCAAAAGTCACTTTTTAAACAAACCTGAAGACTTTGTTCATCAGCTGAACCTCAAAAATAGAAAGACCCTACACTAATGTCCCTGCTTGAAATGCTTTTCAGTTGCTCCTGCTTCGTGGGACTGGGGAGAGGTGGCCACCACAGCCCCAGGGGACACCTGGGACAAGCTCACTGCCCCGCAGACACCTCAGACACTTCACCTTGGGCCTGCGCTCCCCCAGGGAACTGGGGAGAAGAAACCCCTCAGGAGGGGCCCACCCAGGACGGATGCTTGACTTTCAGTCAGTGGAATCACCCCTCCGTTCCCAGCCCGACCGAGGAAAATCACCCATTTGCAGGAAGGAGGGCCGTGCCAGCAGCGCGCGGGTGCCACCAGCTGCTCCCGCAGACAAGGCGACCCCCTGCCTGTGGCTGCCCACCTCGGGCACTCGGGGCCCGCTCCCCCAGCCGCCTGCGGCCCCCTCAGCGTCCCACCGGCGTCCCACAGCTCCAACTTCAGCACTGCCCCCGAGCACGGCAGCCCTTGTCAAAACCTGTTTCCAGAAGCAGCGGATTTTGGCCGTTCCCTGCAGCCCTCCCGGGTGCTCGACACCAGCGGCCACGGCCACAACTCCCGACAACGCACTGGAGGAGGCAGGCGGTCCCTCCAGGAATTTTACTCATTTTTCTCTACCCAAAGAAGCTCAGGGTGCTTCTCGTTTTGTTCCACGTCGCTGTCAGCACTTCTGAGGCCAAGGAGATAAAGGCACTGGCCAGACCGCGAAAGGCCAAAGGAGGATGAAATGGGTGCTCTAGGATGAAATCTGACTGCCCAGGGGCAGTTTATCAGTTATCTTTAAGGCCAGTGTCATTCATCTCACAGTGGCCAAAGAGACCAGACCTCGTTACAATTGCGGATTTAATTATACTGGAACCTGGGCCATCAAAGACAGGAATTCAGCAGCAGTAACTCAGTAGACTCTCGAGAAAACAACACCAAAAAATCTTCTTTCTACACACGGACCCCCCTAATCTGAACCACATCCCTCTCCAAGTTGATCAGCCATGGCTGTGTTGGCATTAGGCCAAAGTTTTTACACGCTGCCTTCACGTAAATCGCCTTTCTTCACAGCTGACTTGCCTCCTTCCTAACCAGTGGTCACGACGGGGCAGATTTACCAGCTCTTCGGCAGAGGGGACCTATTAGTCTGTTTGATAGGACATCAGCTGTGATTCACAGCCGCAACGCTCGGGGCTTCAGGATACCCTTCTCCTGCCCAAAGAGCCCAGCAAAGGCTCCGTCATTTTGGTAAGTTGTGAAAAATCCCATGAACTTCAGCCCATGCACAAAGAGATCTTCTGTTGCCGCTCTGGGGAAAACATGACAGAGCTCCAGTGAAAACCCCACCTCTTGACGATAAAATAAACCACAGCGTCTTACCTCAATAAGGCCCATTCATGTCACCGGCACATCCGTACATGCACTTGTTCCAGGGTGGGAACCAACAAAATTACAGCAAAAGTGGGTTGCAGTAATCCCTGGTTAATATTTATTTCCCAGGTTAGTTGGGTTTTTTTCCTACCTAACATTTGATTTCTGTTCCTCTGGCAGTACAATACTGCTTGCCTGACACCTTACACAGTGTCTACACGGGAAGAAGAATACACTGTTAGCGCTTGCAAGGTTCATTTAAGATATACAATACCCTCAATACAGTCTGTTAATTCGTAAGAGAATGATTTTTAACGCGGGCAAAGAAATGCTCTCCACTAAAGAAATTAAAGTCTAACATGTGAAAAAATGCCAGTTGAGGTCTATGGTGTCATGGTTCACGGGGGAGGCTTTCCCCCGCCCTCAATACTAATTACCTCCTAGGCAGGACACAGCACTATACATTAAGTACCATGCCTGATCAAGCAGAAGACTTTTTTAAATGGTTTACTAGTTATTAGGTATCCTGCACTCTACATGCTGTGCTGACATAAGATTTTACTGCTTGTGGATGCAATTGCCAAGGACTAAAAAGTATAAAAGGTTTTATTTACTGAAAGAACACAAACGACTGCTGCTCCTGAACGCTACACTGGAGGAATCCCCTTAAAAAGTTGGGGGAAAAAATCCAGCCAACAGGTTGCTATAGTGAGAAAGATCCAAACTGACTAAAATAAACCTGGAGAGTAACCGGTACAGAACACCGAAGGTGTGAATCTCTGTTTTCCACTACTTACTATTAGATGCTACGAGGTTGTAGGGAGGAGGAGGAGAGGAAGAAGAGCAGCAGAAACGCCCAACACGCTTACACCGCGCGCTAGAGTCCCCAGACGATCCCCTTCTCCGGTGTCACTATCTGCTGGCTTTGTGGGCAAAATTGACTTCTCCTCCCCGGTAGCCAGCAAGCACACAGCCCAGCGACCTGCCAAAGCCATTGATTTTCATTGTCCTTAAAAGCACGCTCTGCTGAGCTCGGAGCCACGCACTTGTAACTTTAAGAGGGGTGCATTTTATTTAATTGTGCCTTTTCCTGGCCTGAATTTCCCCCAAAAAGCTGAAGAGGGCATGTGCTTATTATCTTTTAGTGCAGCATGTGCTCGGTGCAACCTGAGCTCTTCGGATACTTCGCTCTGAAAATTAGAAAAAAAATTAATTG
>VZRU01017263.1:574677-577177 GCA_013398155.1 Pedionomus torquatus
AGGCCAGGCTGGGCTCTGCCGCCGGCCGCCCCGCTCCCGCCGAGCCTCCTCCAGTGAGCCCGAACCGTCTGAAGAGAGGCAGGAACAAAACCGCAAATTTAGATTAATAAAGCATTTGTTGATTCTACAGAAACTTAGCAGGCCCCTAAGAAATCCACCAGAGACCTGTGCAGCTCCAGTAATTTTCTGTTATATTATCTTTCTTGTAAAATACTTCCCCAGACAGAGCCCCCAAAGGGGCTCAAATATCACTGTGACTAACCGAAATCAATGTGCACTCACCTATTGACATTTTTACATAGTTTTTGGATTTAGTATCCGGCCCAAAACACAATCAAATCTTCTGCCAAGGAAATAACAGGCACTTAGCTAGTCAGCTATTAGTGTTACAAAGGAAAAAATGTGGGCACCCAAGGGAGATGGGAGAGACGGCATTGACGTCAGGGGTAATTGGGTGTCTGAGAGAAATTGCCAACGGCTGGCCAAAACCCCCAGAGGCCCACACAAAGCCGAGCTGCAACTCTAATAAAGGAAAGTAAATTCTAGAAAGGGGCTTTGCTGCAAAGAAGCCTAGCAGGAACCAAAAATATCTCCCACATACACAAACACACACAAATAAAAAATACAAAATACGTTTAGGAGCTCTCTTTCGCACATCTGGTTTAGGCTAAAGTGCCTTCTACTTTTTTTCCAGGACCACATGGATTTTTATGTTGTACCGTATGTTCACCATCTATTTTTATAAACAGAACGCAGAGCTTTAAAGAAACTTATTTTTAATCATGTGGCTTTAAACTACAATCCCTCTGTCACCCGCTCCAGCACCATTAGAAAAGACTCGTTTTTTTCTTTAGAAAACCCTGAACTTCCAGGAAGATTGAGAAGTAGAGCCGAGCCGTGGCGATGGCTGCGGTTCAGGAGCTGTCTGACTGGTGAAACCCTATTTTCACCTACAAAACCTCCCTGTCACTTGTATTGTATCTCTATATTTCAGCGCCAGCGCTCCCTTCTCGCTCACGCGCGAGACCTGAAGAAAGAGATTTCAGATCAGACACACTGAGCAGAGTTTAGTGAGGACTCGAAGGCTTTAGCCTCTCCTTTCCACTCATCGAGATCCCTACCACGCAAACACCGACACCGTCTTCCCAATGCACCACCACAGATGAAGAGTAAAGTCTATTTGACCAGTTCTTATTAAGATCTATCTTTCTTCATCCCCCTTCTTCTCCCCCAGGACTTCTATTACACTCCTACTGCAGTAGAGTCAAACATCTCGTCACTAATTGCATTGCAAAATTCAGATGGGTGTTTTACAGGACGATGAACCGGTTTGTATCTTCTACGTAAAACACAAAAGTGCCCTTTTAATAGGTGATCTGGAGTTTAAGCAAAGTTTCAAGAATGAGAAGACGGTCAAGATCATAATTGGTTCAACTCTTCCATTACACGTACTTGTGTCCACGTCATAACCATCATCAATCTTGCATCGACAGGGGTCCTTATAAGCCAATCAAGTGAGTGTTAACAATTTCCCTTGGAAGCTGCCCTCCATCCACCCAGGCAAAGAGCAGGAGGCAGAACAACCATTTAGAAAGAGGTGAAGGTACAAAGAAAATGGCCACACACACAAAGCACAAAGGGCTCCTTAAGCACCACAACAGCTATGGTGCAAACAAGTCTTTGAAAATACATATATACAAAATAGAGCTAAGTTTGGAAAGATCAGAAGTGCTTGATCATAAAACTGCATTGCAGAGAACAAGATGATTATTGCTCTCCAAGAAGAAAGAGGGACATTAACACAAAAAGCTCGCTAAGAAATATAATCACAAAAAACTCTCTGCACAAAAATCAAATACAAATAAAATTTAAAAAATACCCCAGAGCTTGGGATGTAAAGATGAAGCTTCACCATTCTTTCCTGGTGAGCCAAAGTCTTGCGGATGACGCCATTCTTACGGAAGAGAGTCTGGAAAGGCCCCAAGGATGCTTCCACTACATACGGGGCAGTGGGGCAAAGCGGGGAGTGGGGTGAGGGGAGGGTGTCTCCACCACCTGCATCGTACCTTAATGGCAAACCTAGAGGCAGCGCTCAGACCTCTCAGAGTATCAGCCGTTCTTCCCTCTTCACTTCCTACAGCGCTTACAGTTCAACGGAGAAAGGGGAATTACAACCATTGGTCTGACGCTGTAATACCACGTCCCTGACAGCACTAACAGCAACAGTTAGCGATTAGTTTCTATCCTGAAGTTGGCATCAGTTTCAGGGTGCAGATATTGCAATCAGATGCTTTTCAAAATTCTACCTTAATTTGTAAGAAAGTATAACCACACACCCTGTAGCCAAGCACGTGTGCATGACATACGAATTAAATCATTCACACCAAAGGGCTACATGAAGGAAAACACAGCCTTTCCTTTATGCTCAATTAAAGCAGTACATGAGTAATAAATGCAAAAAGCCATGATATTAAGTATTTGTATGTAGACAGTCTTATAA
>VZRU01017263.1:582177-604579 GCA_013398155.1 Pedionomus torquatus
GCTTGTAGCACTGGGCAGCAGACAAGCCTATCTGCTTTACTACTGCCAGAGGAACAGTTAGCCACTCCTCCCACCTATTTGCAGCAGCAAAACAAGAAAAAGCTGCTCTTCAGCTTTAATAGTCATTTATTTCATTCAGAGAATTTAAGGATGCTTCCAGAAGAGCTAAGATGCCCAAATCATTATAGCTGATTTTGAAAAATCTTGAGCCTCAGAAGACGGGAAGTGGAAGGAGAAGGTGGTAAATCACAGTGTGCTGCTTATTCTGACACGTGGTAGGAGGAAGGAGAGACAAAATCCGCGTGCGGATTTCAAGGAGGAACACAGGACAAGCAGAACAGCCAGCCCCGCCTTGACAAGCACGTAAGCGCCTTGGCTGCCTGCCTTTCCAGGATCTCCAAACACATCAAAGGCAAGAGGTGGTTACAGGCCACGAAGACTTTTTCCACTCAGAAGACCAATGATGTTAAAGGGAGGGTTCCCTCCTAAAAAACCAAAATATCTTCCTAACACAGATCAGCAACATTTAACTTCAAGGTTTCTGTTCCCTGTAAAACCGAAGAACAGATACTTAGCTTGCCTCATTCACAGACTACACTGAAAATGTCAGACAACGGGACAAGCCAGCTTATAAATAATTGCAAAGCCCCTCCTCAAAAAGGCTGAGAGGGAGGTGGGATAAAAGCTCCCAGCCAGGAAAGCCGGGATTGCCAAGGAGCAGCGCAGAATAAGGGCAAGGACAGCCTCTGATATCCCGGCTCCATCTGTATGCAGAAATGAAAGGCACTGAGGAAAATATCAGTGTGGGTTATGGCAGGCGTTCCCAGGTGTGGGGAAATCCTCAGGGGAAGAGCACCATCAACAGAAAATACAGCAGACCTTATAAGAGACAGCTGACGTGGCAGAACCTACAAAAGCTTGTCTGCGGTATCTGAACATCTTTTGTTCTCTAGCCCCATTCTTTCACCTGGCAGCTCACAGATGAAAAGACCTGAGAGATGTTCCTGTCACAAGAGACTTTTCCTCAAAAGGCTCCTAAAAGGAGGAGGGACCAGAGTAATGCGGAGTCCACTACGGGGGATGCGTGGCAGGGGAAGCTTTACCCTTCTAATAACGATTCTCCTACATATCTGGAAATTCTCCCTACCCCTATCCCCTCGCTACCTGCAGAGTGATAACAAAGCCAACATTGTCCATCAAGTCTCAATCTGCAGTGACTCATTTATTCTCGAGAGGTTTGCGTTATTTTTTTTCAGCCTGGCATCCTAAGAAAACAAGGTTTATGTGATCATATTGCCTGTCATATATCTTAACTGTTTGTCCCTCCCTATTAACTTCTGAATCACAGAGGAGTGGGGACAGAGGGCTCGGAGAGAAATTGAGTTTCTCTTATAGAAATTGAGTTTCTATAAGATTGGTGAACTTACCTTTGATGGGGTAAGGCAGAAACCCCAATTCACATCTCTGCTGAGAGAAAGGCTAAGAACAGTGTCAGCACTACCAGGGTGAGCACAGCTCTTGGGCCCCTCCATGCCTGTGCCACCCGGCCGACCAGCACAGCTCGCAGGCAGAGAGCTGAGAGCGCTCTGTGGGGAATGGGGTCTGCTGGGGGGGCTGAGCAGGACTACGACAATGAAGCAGCACAACATCATAGCAAGTCCAACCTTATCCATATGAAAACCTTTTTTTTTATTTTTCCCTTCCCTGCCAAATCGCCTGTAACTTCATGACACATCATCAGGGACAAATGCCAGTATTTCTCAAGTCCTCACCGAATCCAGTCCGAAGCCACACACAAAAGAGCAACTAGTCTGAGAGTTCATCCGTTAGACTTGCTTCTACAGCTTTGTCACCCCTTTTGCCGAAGCACGGCAAGCTACAAAGTCACAGTGAAGTCACTTTATCTCCCGATGTTGCCACTTTCTAGCTCCGCACAATTAATGCGGGGTTTCTTGAAAGAAGCGGGAAGCGCGTGATGAATCAAACGCGAGTTCTCTGGAAAGAGCGTTCCCCTAAGACCGCAAGGCTTTGGCTCTCAAGTGAGTTTGTGACATTGGTAAAAAGCAGCTCTCCACCCCGAGTGTGCTCTGCGGGGGCATTTTCCTGTATCTACTGACCAAACTATCGATTTTTAAGGAAAAGTAAAGGCAGAAGAAAAATGTCCCCTTTTTCCTGCAGCACCACATGGTAAATTTCATTCGCCCCATCCTAACCGCTTCTAGTGACAGTGCAGTGTTTGTCTGAATTTTTAACAGATGTTTCTAAGTACTCTTGACCACTTCTCTCTCCTGAGGATTTCTGCAGTGGGATAGCTCTAGATAGTAATACAAACAAAGCATGTAAGAGGCTCTTGGGGATAAATCTGTAGACGCTGCATCTAGGATGGGTGTGGATATGGGTCCAAGCCTTATGAAACTCTGTAAATATCCTCTAAAGACCAGCAAGCTGGACTGACCCTGCCTGCAGATGTTTTTGAGCTTACCAGCCCCACAGTGAAAAGCAAGACAGCTTACAGATAACTGCAGCACTCCTGAAATAGCCCGAGAGCAGGATTCAAACCGAAAAGTTATAAAAGCAGGAACTTCCCGAAGCAGAGCAGAAGAACGCAAAGGATGATGTGTGACGGTGTAACTCCATTTCCATGAAAAACACCAAAGACGCTGCAGAGGGGATCAAGTCTGGGCTGAGGCAGAATTTCCCAGATGTCAGGTTACCCTCGGGAACGAGCACACTGGATTCAACTGACAGGTGTGAAGGTACTCATGCAGTCAGAACACAAATTGCCTTTTAAAAAAATAGTAATGATAATATAACCTCTGCTTTCATTTGAAAAGAAAATTAGTACAACGTCAGGCAGGGAGGCAGCACCATCGGCCTGAGTTTGTACACAGCCTGAAACAATCTGCCAAAACACGAACCCTTGTTGCCGCGCTTATGGCTGCTGGTTTACACGATCAAAAATGTGACCGTAGCTATTTCATACCAAAACGAAACCTATTAAAGCTATTGTCAGTGCCTCACAGCAGCTGAAACTGTTTTTTTAAAAGGTCAGTCTACTAGCTGGAGAGTGAAAACAAGCGAGGCGGCTGTGCCAGCCCTTAGGATGTGGCTGCATCCTGCAGTCTGGTTTTGCATTCCCTTAAATGTCGGGCAAGAAGCAGGCAGCGAGGTCTCTGCGGAGCCCGACTGCCCTGCCAACGGTGGGGGAGCGGGGGGGGACAGACAGCTCTGCTCCTGCAGGGGGGCAGCGGGGAGCCGTGGGGTGAAGCCCCCTGGGGACCCTCCACACGCCCCCACCCCAGCACACTGCGCCTACTTCGTGCTGGGGCAGAGAAAGGGATGGCTGTAGAGGTCATCACTTTCTTTTTTTCCAGCCCCATTCAGCTTTGTGGAGGCTGTGTCATTCACAACAATACCACAGCCCTCCCCCCTACCCCCAGAAAAAAAACCATAAACCCCCCCAACCCCAGAACCACTTCCCCACGACTAGCACAGCATAGCTCCAAACACCACCACCCCCCTTCCACACAGACCAAGCATTTGCTGTCATCTTCTATATTAGCATTTCTGTTAACCCTTTTGTAAGAGCGTTTGACTCGGTTTCAAAATCCCTCATTCTGAGAAACACTTGTTAAATATTGGCCCTGACTGCTACACAAAGTGATAGCTTGGTAGTCATAACCCACAAGATATATTTAGCTTCACAAACTCATCATCAATGGATTTTGAAAGCACTGTAGCCAACAGACTGGAAACCACATGCAATACAAACACATAATAGAACTTTTAATGTGCGAAGAGACTAAACAAAAAGATCCTTGACCTTCTTGCTTTCCCTTGCATACCATTATCCCCAGTGAGACAGCAAATGGAATGACGTGGAGAGCAACCGCTACCATCAAGCAACTTTGGAAGCCAATTTCTACAGTAGTTAAGCAGTTAATGGCGTTAATCAGAATGATAACTTATTAAATTCTACATTTATGCAAATAGCATTTTGGCATATCACATGGAGACCTGAGTAGCAGAGCTCGCCAGGACAAGGTCCCAACATCTTTCACATTTGCTGTTCTTTTTTCTTGTTTTTTTTCTTACCGCAGACACATCACTGCACATCAGATAAACCGCCCTTAAATAAAAGGCTGCAATCAGAAACTAATCTCCATCATCCCAAATAGATTAATGAACAAACTATTTCATTCTTAACCTTTACGAAGCAGGGATTAATCTTTACAGCTAAATCCAATCTCCATCTTTATCATTTTAACAAGAAGTTGGCCTCTCCTATAGACCTGCCTAAACCGGGAAACATTTACTGAACGAGGGAAACAGCAGACAGCCCTAACTCTCTCAGGCTACAGTAGCTTGGGTATTGATAGCACAAAAATCTATAGCATCAGAGTAGTTTACAGCCATGACAAGGAAGGACATTGTCTGCCTGCGATGAGATGAATCAGGAAAACTGCAGTTTAGGGTAGGCAGAACATAAAGCAATCTTAGTTTTGTAAAGCCTAGGTGTAAAACTTACTCTTTTCCAAAATAAATATCTGGCAACGTTTTTGGCTGTGGGTCGCACTTAAAAGAGGATGAAAGGAGCAGGGGATTGGATAAACAGCTATGAATTGCACTTTTAATTGCTTTCAAGATGTAAAAAAGGACCTAAATGCTTATGCTCATCGTTTTCCCTTTTGTTGGTGCTGTTGTGTAATGGAATTAAATTCTGCACAGAATTTTCCCCATTCATTTAGTTCATGCTCTGCCTTCGGGAAAATGAGATGGGAACCACTTGCAGGATGCTGTGCAAAATGGGTAGTTCACCAATTGAAATTGTACCTCTATTTTGAAAATCAATAATATCACTTACACACAAGCCCTAACTGTTGGTTTATTGATATATATGTAAATATACTTGTATCTGGGTACCTTCTCTTTGTTTGTGCAAAGCCTGCAACACAGAATGTTAAAATAACTGTAGAAAAAAATAACTGGCCTTTTTGCTCCCCTTTGGGTACAAATTTCTGTTTTTAAATGAATGTGCAGGTTTCCTGTTGCTGCGTGAAGCCTTCTTTTCAAAATACAGTCACTGACTAATTCTAGGTTTAATTAAAACAGAATGCTTTATATCACAAACACTTTTTTTTATTTTTAACTTCTGAGATCTTCTGAACCTTAAAGTGATTGCTGGCTGTTGAGAGAAAAGGGAACTTTCTTCTTTTTTTTTTTCATTTTTAATTTAATGAAATAATTCAAAGTTTTACAGCAACTCTCTTTATGGAGTCAACTTATGCAAGCACCGAAGCCTTTCCAGAGAAAACAGGATTCTCCCCACCTCCCTCTGGCTTTTCTCCCTACTGAATGCCATGGCCTTCACTCAACCAAAGGAAATGAAAGACAGACTGAGACAACAGCATCACGTGGGTGAAGGTCAGATTGATTTTCAGCTGTGTGGTGCTGTTTTATCACCCTCAGGACAAAAGTTAAGCCCTTCATATTTTTTTTTTTTTTTTCATGTCTGCTTTAACAGAGCAACTTGTTTTTTCCTGACATTTTGGTTGGGCTCCATACCACCAAAATTATCAAGGACAGCCTAATTTAAAACATTTGTGGAGATCTTCCTTGGAGTAAAATCCAAAGCAGCCCCCACACCACAACACTCCTGCCCGTGAGTTTCCTCTATTCCCTACGTACACACAGTGACTCCTTGGAACGACGGAGGTTTCTGCGGTGACATTCACTGACAGCAGCAGGAGAGCGGGATGCAGCTGCCAGCTGCTCAGCCACGATCCCGGGCACGGGGAGAGGAGCATTCGCTAGCTCAAAAGGGGCAAGTTCACAAATGGTTTCTTCTCCCCATCCTCCTTCCCTCCCTTCTCCTTCCCCCCCGGCCTCGGAGTGGCCAAGCTCTCCAAGAGCTGAGCCTCCCGCCTGTCACTCGGTGATCCGGACATGCACGGCCAATTACGGTGGCAGCCACTGGAAAAGCCGACAGCTTGGCTAACTCGCATCCCACTTTTCCCAACTCCAGTACCACTCGCAAAAATGCCACTCCCCGCCCCCAGCTGGCTGCGAGGACTGCTCCTCCTCCTTCCTCATTCAGGCTGACGCTGCCCCACACCAATGATGGTATTTCCAATACAGCAAATTTTAAGCTGGTCAGGTCTTCAAAATAGAGCTGATTAACATAAAATGAAGCATTATGGACATCATAGACCTGTACATGCATATCTAGTTATTAAGAGGAGCACCTTCCCTCCTGCTATTTGTACTTCCCGAGTTTAAACTGGCAGGCAGAAAACTTAGTATTCTCTCATTTAAGCTATGAGAAGATCCTACTCACTTTCACTTTCTTTTGCTTTAAATTTTGGGTTACATTGTTGTTATTTTTGTGAGGAATGAAGCAGCGTTGTGACTGCCTCTTGAAGATGACAGTTTATCTTCCATAAAAGCCAGGAATTCTCTCTGTTTTCTTTCTACATATCAGAGGCTCCAGTCAAAAATCAAACCCAGTTACAGGGATACCACTGAAACGCCCAATGGAGTACAATTCCTACATGAAACAGCTCTTGTAAAACAAACCACAGCAAGTGTCTGTAAGAGAAGAAGGAGTAGGCCATAAGGTGAGATCAAGCAGCCACCCAAGCTGGATCTGATGCGGTCTGAATGCAAATTAAATCATTTGCAAGGTTTTGTGAAGAAGGATTTGACTAATACACATCTTCAGCTCATCTGAACCTGACTGCACGTGGAGCGGCCTGATCTTTTGCAGCACCTAGAATCATAGAATGGTTAGAACTGGAAGGAACCTTAAAGATCAAGTTCTAACCTCCCTGCCCTGGGCAGGGACACCTCCCACCAGACCAGGTTGCTCCAAGCCCCATCCAGCCTGGCCTTGAACCCCTCCAGGGATGGGGCAGCCACAGCTTCTCGGGGCAACCTGTTCCAGTGCCTCACCAACCTCATCCTCACCTTGAGGAGATCTGCAGGTGCTGGTCCCCTCCTTTCCCTTGGGCTGTGGGACAGTTCCATGATGGGGCCAGCAAAGGGCAAATGCCAGCACAGCACCAGGGAGCAGAGTGCTGTGAGCAAGAGGTGAAGCAGTGGCAGTTCAGAAAGGAACCAGCCTTCGAGGAGGGAGCCCACAGGGATGCCAGCACAGACAACGGGGAGAGGGAAGGGAGTGGTCACCCCAAGGAGACATCCAGAAGAGCTCACGCAAGCAAAATCGCATACGATGCAGAGACAGACTACAAGCTGAGCATCGTCATAAACTTTTAAAAACTGTCCTACAGGCCTGTGGAATCTTTGGCTGGTTTTGGCTTTGTTGATTGCTATGGTTTATGGATGCAGATTGAACAATGCAATTCAAATCTGCATAGACTACTCTTGGAGTCCAGTGCATCACCTGCATTCAGTTTTGCTGAGAGAAAATCAACACAGGTGTACATGTTTATATTTTTGTAGACTGTGAGGTCAGAAAGGGAATTTATTCTACTTCAGTCTTTCCAAATTTTCTAATGAATAATTAGTAGATGTAGATTTCTAAAATGACCATTTAATATAAATTATATCCAATCTCATTTATTTTAAGAGATATCATTAAGTACAAAGTCTGCATGAGTGAACAGAGTTCACTGTAGAGGAAATGACTGGGAATTACGTTCAAAAATCTATTCAAATGTTTAATGTAACAGATTCCCTGGAGAAGAGAAAAGCAATGGGCTTCTTCAGCCTTTCCTTATGTCCTCCTCAGCAAGGCTAACAGTAATTGAATAGCAACGTAAGGAGGGGGCAAAAAGTCTTTCACCATTATGCTGAGAAAGATTTCCAAGGAAGCCTAAGGAGGTGGACTCACAGGCAAAAAAGAAGCTCACACCCCCCTGGTTATAGGTGTCACCAACAATGAAACCCACCTTGGCTCTTCCACCAATTTCAAGTACGTTGTTGGGTAAATTGGTGAAGCCATAGCTAGAGTCATTTTCATCCAAAATCAGTCCGGCTGTTAAGAGAGAAGGTCTTGAATTCTCACCCAAACCCTGACCTCTCGTCTCTGCCTTGTGCAGCTCCACATGGCACCAAATCCAGGAACTATACAGACTAAATATTAATCCTTTTAATTGTCAGCAGCACCGGCTCCCAAAGGCAAGGCAAACCTTGTATTGGCATAAGGTAGGAGATGGAAGGAAGGAACACCCCCCCTTCCAGTAACAGTCAAAACTCAGGCCAAATTAGAGTGATGACTTCTTAAAGTCACAATGATAAAAACAATAATAGTACTTCCTTGAGTCAGAAAGGCTTTGCTAGTCTAAATTTTTAAAGTAATGGAAGTGCTCAAATGCCCTAGGAAGTATTTAACATGAAACAGACCAAGTGCCTTGAAAACCCCAGATCAATTTTTTATTAGTTAAGGCAATGAAAGCTGCTTGTAATAAGCAAGTTTGAATAATGCTGCCTATACTTAATACACATTATTTAACTTAAATTTCTACTGAATACATTTTCAACAATTTCAAATTAAATATGAAGTCTATTTTTAAGATTCACCTTACCGTTTAAAGCATCTATTAAAATTACTTTAATGAAAGAGCATTCAAGAGGTACATACCCCTTGCCAAAGCTTTGAAGAAAGTCAGAAGCAGCTTAGACCCCTGGTGGAGGTCTTCTGCTGTGCAAACCCACCATGGGGAGCAACAGCCTCTCCGGCAGGTGTAGGGAAAATATTTCCCTTATTCAATTTATTTGACTGGTTCAGTCCAATAACGAGTTCGTTCAGAACAGAGAAACTCTTTGGCAGACGACTGCTAATTTGTTACTTGCCAACGCACGGTAAAGAAAGGCAGGAGAGCCCTAAGGGGAATGCAGGCACCCGGTTGAGGTTGTCCACGGGAGGCCACATACCTGGGTGGATCCATCCTGCTCACAAGGGACCGCCGTGGTGCACAGGTGGGGGCTGCCGGCCAACACGGGTGACACCGCAGAGCCCTCCCGCGGGCCGGTGCTTGAGGCAGGCTGAGCCCTGGGCTCCTGGAGCCAGAGGCCATGCGGAGATGCTCTAGCGAGCGCTCCCAAAGCCAGCCAGCTGAAGAGGACCAACCCATGCTGGCACGTTTCCCTAAAGCCAGCCGGCACTGGGGGGTGGAGGCTGCTTTCTGGCTTCCCCAAGCCTGGAGCACAGTTAATAACATGCCAGCTGTATCTGCAGACAAGCCAAGTTTAATGAGGCTACAACAAAAGCATTCAAATATGCACTACAGAACTTCTGTGGGGATTTTTTCTAGAGCTTGTTTTAAAAAAATGAAAGATAGGAATTCTTGACAATGTTTGTACACACAATTCCTTTATTTCTAATTGATTCTTTTTTAAACCCCATTTATATTCTACGAATTCAAAGAAATCAACATTAGAAAGACTTTTTTAATCCCACTACTTCCAACAGCAAAATTATGTTGTGTGATGAGTGCTTGAAATGCACTGCTGCTTGCTTTTTTCTTAATAAACATTGAAGGCTTAATTGTTTTTCCCCTACACAGCCAGACACCATCTTCTCGTCTGCCAGGTCTTCACACCAGGACAAGCACTACCCCTCGCCTCCTGCTCAGCAGCCAGGACAGACACGTAAACACAACCACATCTCTAGCAGCAGAACGAGATACCTTGCCCACTTGCTGTCCTATCAGCCAGGCTTTGCCATGTGCCTCGGTCTCTTAATCTGGGTCAAGATACGGGAGGTATCAATAAGAGGATTGCAAATACGGATTTGGAGACAGCGGAGGGCGCAGCAGAAGAAGCCTGCTCAGGCACGAGTGGGTGGACAAGGTGGAAAAGGGGCAATTGCTCACTGTCTTCTCCTGCAGAAGAACCAGAAGGTATCAAATGAAATCAAGTGACAAAGCTGAGGTGAACAAGAGAGGATACTTCATCCCAATGCATAACTGAACTCTGGGTTCCCACCGTGGGAAATGCTAAATGCACACCTTGCTTCAACAAGAAACTTCAAAATCAAAATTCATGGAAGAAGATTACCTGAGAAATTTAAATGAAGAGCACCAATAAATGCCCATATAAGTTTGCAGACAGCTAGGAGAATATTCTGGGGAGAACAGTGCTGGGTCAATATGGCCATCCTTCTATGAAGACTGCTTACCCAATGGTCTGCTAAGGAAAAGAAATCAGACTAAGGGAAAAAAGCAGATTTTTAGCACACCTCTCTTTCACTGTTCACATCTGTAGTCTGACGATCTGACAGCCCTGAATCCGCCAAGGCTGTTGATATGGCTGAGATGGTCTTGTCCCTCAGCAGCCCACAGGAAGGCAACGCATGCCCTTCAGCAGCGCCCTACCCACAAACAATCTATGCTCTTGTCTGTCCGAGGCAGGACAACCCCAGCACATCTTCCACCGAGCTCTCTAAGGCATTATTAAAGGCCACTGTGTAACAAGCCTTGCATCTGTTGTAGTCTCCAGGCGATCCTCGCTGCATTTCTGAATTGAGTCTCACATATTGGGTTTTATCTACAACCCCCCAACTGCTGGGACAGCAGTGATCCTCCTTCCTGGGGCCACGGCTGCCCTTGCAGCACTCGGCAGGCTCCAGACCTGGAAGAAGCCCTTCCACTCCAAACACTCCCTCCTCTTTTTCAAAGAACATTTATTATTTACTTAGATTTCTATTTTTTGCTGAAATACAACCCTGCCCTCCTCAGACCCACACAATACTCCCTCTGCTGTAACATGGTGATAGATTATCCTTTGCAAACAGAAAACTAAAGTAGGGGGGAAAGGGAGGTGGAGCTCGGGCACCTCTGGTGCCCCAGAAAGACTGTGTGAGCTCCGGGTGGCACAGAGGGGGCAGCCAGACGGGCTCCAGCTCCCAAATTCAGGTCCTGCCACAGGCAGGAGGCTCTCCCGGCCAGCACCTGGCAGCTAGCTCCTGCCTCACAGCATTTGGGATGCTTCAGTCTTTGTTCATCATCCCATTTCTGAAGCAGCAATGTATACACAGGCGAGAGTGGCTTTTGAGACAGACAAGTGCCAAATGGTTCAAGATGTGCTTTCTTTAAGAGGTCTTGTTTAAAACATGCACCCACTTTTCTCTTCCACCCATTTCCATGCATACCTGTGCTTACTTTGCAGACTACTTTTTGAACTAGATGAAAGTAGATAAAAGAACTCAATTAAAGTAGCAAGAATGAAACAGTCCCTTGCTGATACAAGCACGCGAACATGTCATCCTCAGCGCCTCACTGGGCCGTACACTTAAAAAGGACAGGGAAAACCTTCTTCCCGCATGAAGAACATCTGCTACTTGAGGAAAGACATCCTCATTGCTAAGAAACGTTTGTGCAGCCTCAAAACGGCTGCATCCACGATGACCGCTGGCTACGTGGAGGCTGAGAAAGGGGCAGGGATAGCTCATTGCCTCCCCTCCCACCAGGGGTTTTGGTTATATGCAACCAAAGCGCCCGCAGCAGTGCTGGCAGCGCTCCTATCTGCACGCACAGTGCCTGGTGCTGCCTCCCTTGCCACTGTCCCCGGGGGGACCCGGACACAAAGGTGGCGGTGGCGATTTGGGGGGGAGGACGGCGCCAGGCACACTGGCACGCTCTTATCGGCGAGCACACTGCCCAGCTCCTCACCCCGGCTGCTGCGCGGCTGGGGATGTGCCGTGGGCTCGCCGCCGTGCCCCCGCCGCAGGAGACCCTCAGGAGGCCACAAAGCATATCCTGAGCTGGGTGTTTGTGGCGAGCAAGCATTGTTTTAATTCACATCATCCCCCGGCAAACCCTTAGAGGCAGAACACGAGAGACAGCCCAGGAGAGGATTGCCAAAGGCTCAGCCCCGGCTAACACCTCCCCAAGAAGGGCTGGGGGCGGAGAGGAGCAGCCCCGGGGTGGGGGTCTCACCTACCTTCACCTGCCGGACGACCCTCCGATCTGCCGGGTAAACAATGCTGTTAGGGAGCATAACACTTTGCACAACTTCCACAAACATATGCAATGCATTAAACACTATGCTAAAAGCGCCTTCGATGCAAGCCCCCACTCATGCCCAACACCCTGGGTGGGTGCAGAGCCGGTGCTGGTGGCCAGCACAGCGGGCAGGACCGGTGGCCCACAGCCAGCAGCAGCTCAGGAAACACATTCAACCAGGATGCGCTCGTAAACCCACCGCATCAGCAAAGGTTACCCGATGCCTTGTTTGTCTTTGAATTTGCAGCTGTGCTTCTGTTTGACTTCAGATCCAAATTCAGAGGTGGGAATATGCTTTATGTTCTACATGATAAATACGTGTTTCGCTGAGCACCTGCATAGAAAGCTGGGCAGGCCAGCACCTTGGCAGCACACTGATTTTCTGGTACGTCTAGGCACAAGTCCTAGTAAGAGCTTCCTCGCAGGCTGGGTGGGAACCTCCAGGTAAACTCAAACGTCACCTGGGTGACAGCAGCCAGGGGAGCCAGACCATCCACTGCAATAATCCGGGGTATTGGAGCTCTCAACACCGATGGGCACAAATACTGACTACAGGGAGACATGCAAAGCGCTGGGCAGCGCGGCCAAGGCGGCTCGGGAGCCCTCAGGAGCCCTGCTGCCCTGAGAGGGCTGGAGAGGGGACGCCTGGGACAAGCTAAGGACAGGAGCCTGCGCTTGGAGCCCTCCAAGTGATTGACAATAAAAACACTGCCCCGGTGCCCATTTTCAGATCTAGACAGTGAGAACTGAGGACTCCAGGGAAAACCCATGTTTTTACAGTTTGTGATATTACTGAGTTTTTCTGGTGCCAATTTTAAAACACTGCTATGACCTCTGGAAAGAAGGAAAACTGCATTTCAGCACGACAATGTAGAAAAGAACAAAAAAAGGAAACGTTATTTTTTTTTTAGCTTGAAACACTAGTCATGTTAAGAGAAAGGAGCAGAATTCTGGCAAGGACAAGAGCACTCAGACTGAGCCACAACACAGTAATTAGGGCCAGTAGGTCATTAGAGACACAGCTGTATAAACTAGGTGTATAATTAAGTTTCCACACTGCTTTTTCACAACTGTATTTCAGTTTCTTTTGCCATGATCGGTAATTCATTAATTTAAAGAAGCAACAACAGTAGCAGCAGCAAAAAGACAGAAAATCTCTGACTTGCCAATCAAGTGCCACAAAAGATTGCAATTTTGGGGAGGGCTAATTTTGGAAATACATGAAGTCTCTCTTTGTCAGCGGGAAGTACAAAGTACCACCTCACAAAAACATTCACGAGACGTCACTTGTTGACAAGCTGCCGCGTATGGTTTTCTGGATAAGCATCCCGCATATAGGGTTGCGTGGCAATTATAATTCTTGTAGCAGGTGAAATACAAGAAAATGCAAAATTATACACTAGCATGAAACAGTTACAATACCTCATTTCAAACGTAAGCCTAGTGTACAAGTTACAGGGCATTTAAAAGGAGCAACTGCAAGACTTTAATTATAAACTAGTTCCTACCGTACAGTAGTTTAGAAAAATCAGCCGCTTCCAAGCTGGCAATATCCATATATAGCTCTGCTGCTGTTTGAAACAGACAACCTGTAAAGTTATCAACAACAGAAGAGGACCTCATGAAATGCTCAGAGACCCCACCAAAACCTACTTCTGTCCACTTCATTGATGCCCTACGTCTGCTTTAAAACACTCTGCCTTCAAGTTGAGAAACCGAAGAAAAAAGTTTACATGAAGATATTCTGACCCACAGGAGGAATGGGGGGATACGGGTGGAGGAAGCAAAAAATAGCACAATAAAATACTGGAGCTAACCCCAGGCTAACGCAGGTGGATTAAAACACACAAGCAAAATGGCAAATCTCCTGGCTTTTTAGCCACAAACAACTTGGCATCAGCCACCAGACACTGACATATTGCAGAAGAGTCGCTTGCTGTATGCAGCCTCTGGTGCTGGCCGGAGGACACAGCGATTTGTAAATGCACGTGCGACTCTACTCTCGTCACTAAAGCTACACCATAGCATCATGCTGTAACACCCACACTGTAACATCAGCGTGCGAAAAAATGTATAAAAAAGACGGCACGTGATGTCAATGGCAATTCCTTAGTCTCCTCTGGTTACGGGGATGTGGGATACCAGCGAGTTTTAAATTCATTTTAAAAGCTCAACACAGCCAGCGTACACGCTAGTCGCGTTTATTTATTCTTAGAGTATTTTTCCGGACGCTTGCTAGTTGTTTAAGGCACTGTTTCCAGGACTGCTGCAGGAGAGCTCATTTTGTGGGGGCAAGCTGGGAGAGGAGGGAAGACACGAGCCGGTAAGGAAACGTGATGTTCCTTCACTACCAGCTGCCCCCGTTTAGGCCCTTTTCAGATCCCTGTAGACACTGGAAACCTACAACCTGCAATCACAGACATCAGTCATGAACAAAAGGTATAAAAGGCACCTAATTCTGTCAGAAGGAGAACGTCTCTACTACACTGACATCAAAAGGAATGCCGTGCACTCAGGCTACCAGAGATGTCTAGATTTCAGTGGTGTTTTGTCCTCAAAGAAACAAGTCTGAAATACATGAAAAAGCAAGGGGGGGGGGAAATGGCTGTTTGTTACCTCCTTACGTGCCAAAGCAGCTGTGTTCAAACTGTATTATAACTTCAGCGCGCCGTAATGAATTTCTAAGGGATTCCAGTGAAATAGATGGTTTATCCCATTCTTTGGAGTGATCTCTCGTAATCCTGCAACACTCCTGAGCTACAATACCTTCCTAACTTCAGCATCCCAAAGGAAGTCATTAGTTATGTTGTAATATCAGCCTGGTGATATTATCGCTACAAATATTACCTGTATTGATCTGGAGCCATGTAGACACGACTGAAAACCCGGCTTCAGATTAAGACGTGCAAACCTAGCTTGCCAAGAGGTCAGGCCCTGCGTTACCACCTCAGATGTGTCAGGCAGGCATTAGAGGCCAAAGGAGTGCAGGGTAACTAAGGACACGGCCAAATACCTTATTTATTGGGGTAAAATCTTTAAAAACACCACATTTCCTAAAGCGGCCTCATATTTTCACCCAGGTAGTGCAAGTCTTTTCGGATGAATTGAAGAAAGACGTGCAGTGTTTTGCACGCTTTCAACCAAAATTCTCATGGCTATCGAATAAAGCGATGGGGCTGAAAGGGTTGAGGTTTTTTCCTTAAGATGAGATATGTAAAAATCAAGCAATGTTCCAGATTGTCTTCATGGAAACATTCCCATTCCAGAATACAGGAATGCAATCTTCCTATTTACTTAAATCACTTCAGGATACTAGACTAAGCCAAACAGAAAACACACTCTTGCTCTAGGAGCAGAGATATCCTCATGTGGAGATAATTAGCACCTATTTCATGTATATGCAGATGTTTATATGGTGCCTTTTTGTAACAAAATATCTTCATAAGTCATGGGCACATGTGAAAACAATAAAAGAAGATAAAATTATGCTACCTGCAATCAAAAATTAGCACTGGGAACACTTACAAATTATTTTGATAAATCCCAAAAGAATATAATTTTTTTTTCCCAGTCTCAATTAACAGAATACTATATTACGGATAAATAAAAACTGAGGTGCGGAAACACTGACTGTATTGATAGGAATTAGCATCTCTAGGTTGCTACATCTCAATGTATATTTGCCTCAGGAAAAAAATTTCTCCTCTTTCAGAGCACTGTTGGTCACCAGTCATAACCTTACGGTCCCCCTCTGGAGTCCCCACCGGTGATGCCACTCCCCGAGTTGTGCCGTTACAGCTCTTCTGGGGGACCAGACTGTGAACCTGGGCTAAAACCAGCCCTTCTTTTGGTGGGTCTCACCCCCAGCACCACGAGAGGCTGCACCAGCACTGCTTAGGAGATGGGGCAGCGACAGAACGGTGGCAGCCCAGGGACAGCTGCTGGAGATGTGCCCCATGGCTGTACACCTGCCCTTGGGGGATCCTGCCTGTCCCACTCCCCACGCGTGACAGCATCGAGAATGCGACTGCTCCTTTGGAAAGGACCAATGTCCACCTGAGCTGTGCACTCTGCCTTCCCGCTTAGAAAATGAGGATGTTTATATTCAATAGCAATTTCCTTCTTACTGCCCTGCAGTAGATAGGAACCTAATTTGCAGAAGTCTCAGGCCAAAGCCATCACTGTTGGCTACCCAAGAAGTGACCTTGCAAGAAGCAGCCTTTCAATTTTATGTACATTCATGTTTGCAGCCTATACAGGGTTTAAACAAGTGTGTAGGGCAAGGAGCCCTGGGGGGCAGGCTGGGGAAAAGCCCCAATGTCCCTCTGTCCTTCCTTCCCTCAAGCAGATGGGAATAAGAGTGGTGGGACCTCATCTCTGTCCTTCCTCCCATCAAGCAGATGGGAACAAGACGGGGGGACCTCATCTTCGCAGGCTAGAGTGAGACAGGGGCAAGTGCTCTCAGACTGAGTCAAAGCCCCTGCCCTGGCCTCCCCTTCCCTTGCTGTTCTCTGTTCTCCTGTATTTTTTTCTGGGATGAGCATCACTTTACTTATGCCAACAAAGGGGGAAAAAAAAAAAAAAAAAAAAAAAGCAGAAACCACTGACTAATTGCCAAGCAATTTAAGTAGCCTGGGTGGAATATGGACTCAGGAAAAAGAGGATGGGACAGTGCTGCACCAGAGGAGAAGCTAACCCTCCTGCCCCTCTGCCAGCCTCAACTACACCTCTGCCATAACAGCAACTGCTAAAAACATTTTAGATGAGTGTGGAGGAAAAACTAATGGCAGAGTATTCAATTCCAAGAAGGTGAAGGATGAGAATCTCTGATTTAAATACATATGAACGTATTCTGTGCTCCCCCTCCTAAGATTTTATTTAATCTTTGGTAAAATCTGCAAAGCTTTTTACTACCCCCGTAAATCGGCTTAGCGTGCTCTGCAGAATACCTGCTGCTACCGCCGGCCACGCAAAGGCAGCCGTGCACGAGCAAGATATGTTGCAATTGTTCACACGATGCCCTGAGCTTGTTCTTACTTTACAGAAAGTAAAAATCAAGATCAGCGTCAGCTAATGCTGTCCTCCCTCCCCTAAAATTCAAAAGGCGATGCAATAATAACCTAGGGAGAACGGGGTATTTTTAGGGTGGGATTATGAAACTCGCGCTATGAATTTTAATCTCAGAAATCGTCATGTTCTTCTATGGGGTTCAGAGGCCTTTCTTCCTGGGAGTTTTGCACACTTCAGTCATTTAACTTTTTTTTTTTAATCTTCCTACATTTGGAGAGAGAGGGAAAAACACCCTGCCTGAAACTTTTAGCATTAAAAAAAAACCCACAACATTTTTGCCTAACGTAATTACTGACAGATTCCAACTGGAAAGCTGTTGCTTTTATTTTAATTTTATTAAAGGAGTGAACAAAGGCTACCCAAGGCACCACAATAAAATTACATTAACTGTAAAATTACATTATTAATTCTTTAATCTCACTTGAGGCCTCAAGCTGTTGCTATGTCCAATTACCCAGCTAACCACCTGTCAGAACTGTAAAGCTAGTTTAACATTACCTCCAGGACAGTTGTGTGCCCTGTGTTCAGTCAGGTCTGCCAGTGAATCGAAGTCCTGCTGACAGTTATCGCAGGTGTAAATTGACTCATCCTCCATGTCTTCATCTTCCTCATTTCTCTCTTCCTGGCTCGTCACACTGTTCCTCTCTTCCAGGGCCCGGCTGTCCTTTGCTTCGCTCTCCAGTTCTCCTCCCAGGCCACCTGCCAACAGCAAGAACATCCTCTAAGTTTGAGAGGTCTGAAAAATAAGAGCTTTAAGAAGGATGTTGCACTTATTAAGATACATTTAATTACAGCCGCTCTCACATTATTCTCGACACCTTTCATTATATTAATGTGGTTTTTATATCATGCGGTGCAACAATTCTCAACTGTATTCTCTGCTGCTTAGTGTGAATCCTGCAAACACTCTCTCCTAATCTTCTCTGGTGGGTGGATAGCAGGAGCCTCTAACTCTCTGTCATATATATAAAGTTGTTAGTGTTTTATCACTTAACCAGATTCTCAAAGCTTTAAAAATTGGCAAGATTAATTACAGCCCGCAAAGAAAAGGCATGTGCTGAATTTTAATTCTCAATGCTCTCCTCTCCCCGCCGCCTCCAAGCCCCAATATTAGTAACAACAAGAGAAAAACTGCTCTAGCTGAAGATCCTCCAAAGCACACGTATACCCCAGGACGTGAGAGGTCCCGCTGTACTAACAAGAGGCATTTTGCTGGGCAATTGAGCCAGTGCTGTGCCAACCTTGCCGGGAGCCCACGGCATTGCATCTGACCTTCAGGTCTCTTGGGTATTTTGTATCTTCATCTGTGACCGGCACGTGGGCTAGCACAAACATCTTTGCCAAAAAACCCACAAGTTTTGACGTGCATTGGTAGACAACAAGGCTGAGCTCTCCAGCAGCTCCAGAAACACCCTAGTGCAGGGGGCTGCGCACCCTGGGGCCACGAAGGTGGCCACTCCATGCGCAGGGTGGTGGCTGGCTCTCTGCTGGCAGTGGGACACAATGCAGGGCCAGCTGGCCATGGCCAGTCCCCCAGCATGCACTCACCAGCCTGTCATGAAGGATGGGGCTGCAGCCCAGGACACCCCCTTGGTCACAGTGGCCACCCTGACGTCACTCATGCCTAATGGCTCCATGCAGGACTGCAGCCAGCCCTCACTTGGATTCTCCAGAGAGGCTGCAGGGGTAAAAAAGCTCTTCTATGTCCCTGTTGCCCTCTTAGGAAGGAAACCATCAGTTGGACCTACTGGCCACATTGATGGGGCTTTGGTGACCAGCTGAAACAGAAACGTCTGCACCTCTTATGCACGCATGTCCCACCAACATGGGCCATACAGCTGGAGGTGCCACCATTTCACCTGCCTCCACCAGCGCTCGCACGCTCCGAATACACCCCAGGGGTAAGATGGAAACATTTGAGGAATCCTCCAACAACATGAAAGGGACCTGCAGGCTCTTCCAGCAGAAGAGATGCCCCCACACTGGGCCCTGGTTGACCCGCAAGTGGCTGGAGCCAGGCAGGAGGGAGATGCCACCTTGTTGGCTTGGGATGTGTCTGGGTTTTAAGCCATTAAGGAAACGCCAGCGAACAGAGAGATGGATTGTTTCTAAAATTAGATCAGCGCCAAAAAGATTAAGGACAACCAACGCTGAGAACATGAAACAGAGCTGAAAAATAAAATTTATTAAAGATGAAAACTGGTTACCACAAGCACTGCAATTCAGACGCACACATTAGTAAGGCTCTGCTACCACTATCCAGCCAGAGCACATTTTATACCTTCTTCTGCACTGCGCATGGGAACATAAATCAACCGGTGTAAAACGCTCTGCAGTTTTCCATGGAGCACTCCTAACATGACGTACCCTTGGAATTGCAGTGGAAATATTAAAAATCAATGCCTGCTCGTGGTGTATCACAGCATCCCTCTTAGCAATTAACTGATCTGCACATTTTCAGGTTCTTTTGCTGTTAAATTATACATACCCTTCTACTACAAAATTTCCATTAAGGGCTAGATATAATGTTCGTCTTAACAAATCAGATATGCCACTTACACAGCGGTAATGAATTTAAGGATTTGGTTATAAAAAGTATCACTCACTAAGCTCTCCATATTGTAAGTCATCATCTGTACTATGTTTATCCAATAAAAGGCTGGTTGCTGAACCTTATGCTTTACAGGCGCTTAAATAAAAACTCCTCGCAATGAAAAAACACATGATTCTGTTTCTTTTTCTACTACTACCTCACCAAATAAGTTGCATTTGAAGCTCTGCTAGCTTTGCTTTACTTTGCACGCAATTTCATGTACGTATTCAAATTATCACTTCCATTTGGTCATATTTACTTGACCCACCTTTTTACAGCCTCTCAACCCAGACTGCAATCACAAACATTTTAGCTCATTCAATCTTTTTAAAGCCTGTATGTCCTGCAGACTCGATAGTTAATAAATCAGAATGTCAACTCTCTGGTTTTATAAGACAGAAACCTATAAAAATAGTCCAAGTATATAAATCTAACCCAAGGAACTGCCACCTGCTTCCACGCTGTCTGCTGACGAAGACCTCGGGGAAGCACTCCTGAACTGACTTTGCCACAACCTGAAGAAGAAAGTTTTTAGGCAATTTTGGGAAGGTTTAAGGGACCTTCACTAATATTTTTAGCAGAAATATTGTCTTTTGACGGCTAACCTAAAGACCAGCTGATCTGGTGAGCACACTGTGACAAATTCATCCTTGGTTTTACTCCAACACTTCTTGACTGCACCAGGGATAAAGCTGTTCGACCGAGTCCAACAATAACAAATAATTTAGCGCACTGCTTTAGGAAAAATAAATTGTACAATGTGAGATAAGAAAATAGATTCCCGGCTGCAAAGCAAAATTCCAGAAACATTTTTTAATTCCCTGTTGAATGGGAAATCTGATCCTCTAGGCAACTTTTCAAAAGCGTCGTTGCTTGACAGAGTTGTATGTCAAATAACACAACAGTGAATCTTGCATAAATTATTTAGCAAAGGCAACATTGCTTTAAAATGAGAAATTCTTTTTCTGTCTTCAGCCAGTTGAAGGAATTCTCCATGTCTGCCACGCCTCACTGTTACTTTGAGTAACACGGTCTTTTAGATTCCTCTGCTGAGCTGCACGTTTGGTGCTTTCCTTGTAGAAACCAAACACCACCAAGAAAAACCTACGGTGTTTCTTGGGTTTTTTGACCTTCGTCTCCACTATTTTGACCACAAGCTGCCAACGGGGTGCGGGCAGCCCCAGGGAGCTGCTAGGTCCTCGCCTGGGGGAGCGAAACAGGCAGCGAGCGCCAGGGCAGTGATGGAAATGGGTGGTCCATCCAGCAAGGAAAAGCTTCAAAGGCAGCCCAGCTGCTCCCGTGGTGAGCTCAGTTTCCCTGATGAGGACAGCAGGCCTCGAGCATTTTGAGTTTTGCTGCAGGAGTTTGCCACTTTAACCTGCAATTTTCCCACTGTCAAGAGCTGCTGGTGAACCTGGCCCCAGTGCAGCCAGGCAGGATTGGGTGCACAAGGGGTTTGGGTCACCACAGCAGGTCAAGGCACCAAGAGAAGGTGTGATTTTGGAGCTGGCCCTGGCTTTGAGGGGACACTACCCCAGAAAGGAACTTCTTGGTGGCCAGAGCCAAGTTCTGAAGTCTCTTATGACCACTGCAGCATCAAGCACAGATATGTGTACTGACTGACACAGCTCCTTTTTAAGGTGGCCTTGGACATGAGTGAACTTAATTCAACAGTAAGTAGCTTCTATCTAGATTGCTAAAATAAAACATCAAACCCCACCAAAAATCTGTGATCTGGGAGGGATTTGTACAGGGAACACCTCTGCAAAGGGGGCCCAGCAGGGCAGGAGCACAGCTCCCAGCCAGCACTGGGACTGTTTGTGCACAGCACAAGGGTCTGGCTGACCTTGGGCAGAAGGGACCTGCTGGCACAACATTGTAGGACAACTGATTGCTAATTCATTCTAAAGAGAGTGGAAAAAGCCCCTGCATTTCACAAAAATGTTATTAGTAATTTTGAAATGAACCTGCCATCACTAATGATGGCTTCAATGGTTTTCTTGCACCAGTAAGACAGGATACAAGCAGAGATCAGCTTGAAAGTACACCTCACTCTACTCAAAGCATCAGGAAACAGGGTTTGGGGGCTTTTTGTTTTGATTTCCTTTTTTTTTTTCCCCTTTTCTCCTCACCCCCCCTTAGCACGGTGGAAGGCCTGCAGGGCTTTACACAAGAAGAATTTTTTACCCTATGACCTAACCAATCTGGCCAACAGTCAAGAATATGTTATTCTAATTGCCACTAAAGTTAATGTTGTTAATGACTCTTGGTTTTTCTGTAAAAGCCAGCTTATGCTCTAGAAAGTTACTATTTCAAAGGGGACGCATGAAGAACTGGGAGTGTTCCTGCCTGACCCGGTGGTCCAAGGAATGCGGCAAACTTGGCAAAGCTGGAAGAACGAATCCCCAAAGGTCCTTCTTGAAAGTTGCAGTCAGTAGAAATGCCTTCTGAGCTGTGCTCAAAACAGCTCCGTTACAGGAACAACGTACTCCTAAAGCCAAGTATTTGAAAACAGATTACATGTACCATGTTCGACTCAGGCCTCGCTGAAGTCAAGAGCAAATTTCCACTTGCTTCAGTCAGACTGGGGTTTACAGCACAACCACCAGTCTGGGGGTAAGGAGGGTGCCGAGCGCGGCAGAGCTTCAGCCCTGGACCACAGCACCAGCAGCAAACTGCTTTGGGAACTTCAGTTTGTGATGTTGGACTGAAAAGAGGAAAGTCAAAGCCGCGCTGGAAGTGAATTCTCCCCCTCTACTCTGTGCTCGTGAGA
>VZRU01017265.1:6948-21415 GCA_013398155.1 Pedionomus torquatus
AATAAATAAAGAAAAAAAGCACTCCTCTTTCCTTACAGCGCTTACCTCATGCTTTAGGGTATTTAGTGGGACGTTGTACCTTGGAGATGTTCTTTGGTTCAGGAGGAGCAGGAGGTGGCGTAGGGCGGGCGCGGGGGGGCTTTGCCCTCGGCAGCCGAGACGCTCTTGGTTCTGCCCGATGAAGGAATTTTCCTTAAAAGTCGCAAACTGGATTTTTCAGCTTGTAAATAAAAGGTTGCACGTTGGGGTTTGGGGTTTTTTTTGGTTTTTTTGTGGTCTCTTTAGCGAAGAGGAGCCTTGGGACCTGTTTTTTTTTGGTTGGTTTGGTTGGTTTTTTTTTCTTTTTTCTTACCTCCACGATCTTTTACTTATCCAGAAATCCCATCGTCTTTCGCTTGGCGAGAAATACCTTGCCTGAAGGAGCCGTGGAGGTGTTGGGTCCGTGTGGAAGGGAGGTGGAACGAGATGTGGAGGTCAAATGAGAGGTGGAGGTCGAAGGAGCCACATCTCGCTCCAGCTGAGACCCTCCCCTTGGCACCCCTGGGGCTTTTGCCAGATTTTTGTAGCCCAGGACCTGCCGGATTTAGCCCGGGGTTCCTTCCTTTCCCTTTGACACCCCCTCTTAGCTTCTCCCATCACAAAGTCCTGTAGAGCCCACCAGTTGGAGGCTTTGCAGAAGTTCTGAAGGAAGCAGAAGCAACATTGTGGCATGTTAGAAGCAAAATAAGGGCTTTGGGGAGACGGCAGTAAATCTCCATCCAGATCCCCCTGAGGTTTTTCCGTAGGGAGAGAGCCCCCTGGAGCAGCCTTCGCTCCTCCCTCCAGAGAAAAGCTCTGAAATCCCACGTTGTCGCCGCCGTCGGGCCGAGGGGAGGCAGCCGGAGCGGGAAGATCTGCCCTCGGGTGCGGGTTGCAGGGTTTAGCGCCGATAGTGCTTCGGAGCAGCAGTTTTGAGCACACGATTCGCTTTCTCTGTCCTTAAAAGCTTGAAGCTTGACAACAACTTGAGGCATGTTTGCGTTTCGTTTTTTTGGGTTTGTGTTTGGTTTGGTTTTCGGTTGGTTGGTTGGTGGTTTGTTGTTTTTTTTCCCTTTTTTTATTTTTATTTTTAAATAATCATTCATTTTTACTTCATGATGGGTTTGTTTTTTATTTTTATTTGACATTTGTGGGTAAATACGAGAAAACCAGTCTGCATGTCCTTGCTAGTCCAGTGTAACTTTGCAATCTTGTCCTCGCCAGACTGCGGTGTGCAGAGCAGTGATTCTAGAATCACAGAAGTGATTTTTCTCTCTCTCCTGACATTTGACATTGTAGTTGTAAATGGTTTCATTTCGGAGTTACAAATCCTTTGGGTCTAATTCTGTGAGCCTACCTATAGCACTGGATTAAAATGTCTGCATCATTTCTTCAGTTATCCAGTTAAATGACAACTGTTGTAAAAGTGTAAACCAGCCCATGACAGCTTTTTGGTTTCATTTTGGTTTTTTGTTTTTTTTTTTTTTTTTCTTTTGTACTTGTTTAAAGGACTTTTATTGTTCAGTTTTCATGATTATTGTCTAAAGAAGACTGATATAGATGTTCTATACTGTCCTGGACCATGTTAATTACACTTTATGATGTATTTTGGTTCTACATCACGATGATTTGTCCCCAAGGCCCTTCTATCCCTTCTAGGCACATTTTCTGTTGCAGTTTCCCTTTGCATTGTATTGCTTTGACAACTGTAATTTGAATCAGATCTGAAAGAGGTCCAGAATAAAATATATTTTGATATTACCTTGGCTTGAATGAGAGTTTGAAGTGGTCGGTGCAGAAGATTACGCTGGGGAAGGGAAGGATCTCACCTCGGGGAGATCTGCTCGGCCCGTGGTGGAAAGGAGCAGCTCTTTGCGTCGCCGTGTTTCAGGAGCTTGGAACCATTTAGATCTACGCTTGGAGTAACGTGCACCCGCCTGTCCATAAGGATCTTTGAATTCCTTGGGAACGTGTGGGTCGCGTCACCTTCCAGGAGAGCGAGCCCAGGGGGTTTATTTTCCATGTGGCTGGAACTTTACGGTGAAATTCCTGCTTTGTATTTGCTGTAATATGTTCAAAAGGAAGAGCTTTCTGTCATCAAAATCTGTTAATTTCCGTACGTTAAAACTTGAAAAACCCACGTGGTGAGTGAAAACGGAGGAGGGAACTGTTTTTCACAATGTAAAACCAGTCGTGGGTTCCCTTCACCCGGTGCCCCTGAGGATTTCTCCGGCGTTGGAATTCGGAGAGGGCGATATTGAAGCGGAAATATTCAAGGTGAGTCTGGATGAGGCCCTGGGCAACCTGGTCTAGTTGGGGGTGTCCCTGCGACTGCGGGGAGGTGGGACTAGATGACCTTTGGAGCTCCCTTCCAGCCTGGAGGATTCTCTGATTCTGAGCTGGAGACGGGCAGTTCATACACTCTGATGTCACGACGCAAAAAAAGTTTGTGTGGCTTGATGTTTCACCAGCACAGATGCTACTGAGATGAGGTACCACTGAGATGCTCCAGGTAGGTACATTGTGCCAGCACTGCCCCAGTCTTCCCGCTGGAATTCCTTTATCCTTTATTCCTTTTACCAATCCGGGGGTTGTAATTCTCTAGGAACTTAATTTTGGGATATTCATGAAGTCCATATTCCCTACCTCGTAGGGAAATGGTTTAATGAAGTCAAAGCAACATCTTTGGTTCCCTGATGTCCCCACAGGGCGGCTGTAACAGAATAATTTAAGAGGAGAATTTATCCCTGATTCCGTAGAGAACGATGAAGCCCCAGTTAGTACAATTTGTCCTTAAGGACCCAGGAGATCTGCGGTGCGGAGGCTTTCTTATTTATCCTACCAGCTGAAAATTGGTACCGTAAAGGATAGTTGGAAGGATTAAAAAAGGCCGGGTTTTCTCAATAGACTTAACATGAAAAGGTTTATCTCCTGGATTCAGGTACCAAATCAAGGTTGTGCTCTCAAGAAGGTGTCAAAAAGTCTCAGTCAAGGTCAAGTGACCCAACAGACCTTTTTCTTGTTTCCCCAGAGATTTTTCTGCTTGGCCTAGACGCTGAGAACCCTCATTTATTTATTTTTTACCTTGAGAGAGCTGCATTTTGAGCTTTCTGAATGACGTGTTCTTGAATGTTTCAAGGCTTCTTCACCAGCCTGGTGACGGCTCGGATGGAGCCTCCTCGTGAGAGGTCCCTGCTCACAGCGATGCTGGGGGGAAGTTTCCAGTTGCTTCAGCGCAAGCAGACCGAGGGCGGCGCTTCTGAAAAGAGAATTGTTGGTGGATGAAGGGTCGCTTTCCGACAAATATTAAAAATCTGCTTATTAAAGATCACGTTTCCTGTTCAGGAGATCATGTTTCCCATACGGAAGCGCACGCACAACCAATCTAAGGCACCTTTTGCTCTTCTTGTGTCTTTTCTCAGCCTTTAGAGAGAAAACATTAAACCTGTGGCCTCTGTTTAGCTTTAATTCCTACCTTTGTCCTTGCTTCAAGTGTCTTTTATTGAGAAGAACACCTGGAGGGGTCGGGTCAGTCTTTAATAACTGCTGGGCACAGGTAGGGTTGAGTTGTCCAGGCCTGGCTGGTGGCTCTCCAAAGCTGTGTTGGGTTTTCACAACCTCTTTCTTGCTGGCGCCGTTGGGGTGCTGCTCCAATTGTAATTGCTCCAATTACAGAAGCTACGAGGAGCATAATGGCCGGTCACTGTTAAGCTTGAACTGCATTGTGGCTTTAGGCTCTATAAATACAGAAAAAGGACTTTTTTATGATATAATAACTATGAGCTCCCTATACTTAAATTGGGAGCTGCAGTAGATCCTGATGGAGATCCCCTACAGATCCTGATAGGACGAGGGGCAATGGATTTAAGTTGGAGAAGAGCAGATTTAGATTGGATATTAGGAAAAATTTATTTACTATGAGGATGGTGGAACAATGGAACAGGTTGCCCAGGGAGGTGGTTGAGGCCCCTTCCCTGGAGATATTCAAGGTGAGTCTGGATGAGGCCCTGGGCAACCTGGTCTAGTTGGGGGTGTCCCTGCGACTGCGGGGAGGTGGGACTAGATGCCCTTTGGAGCTCCCTTCTGGCCTCGATGATTCTATGATCCCTTAATTCCTTCAAAGCGAATCATTTTTAAAGTTGGAAATTCCCGCCTCGGGGGAAAACAGTGAAGAATCGCAATTCCTGCCGCTTAGTTTGCTTTTTGAATTGTGCTTTGGAAGCGTTGCAGCTCTTTCACTTTCTGTTGCCACCTCTCATCCATCTTCAGTTCGCTCCAGCGCTGCGGCTGGTGGGGTGGGTGGGAGCAAAGTTCTCTCCAGCAGCCAGCGATTTGAGGCCGGTCTGAAGGCAGTTCCCAAGGCGAAGCAGCGGGAAGGTGTCGGTTTCTCGCAGCTGCCTCATCTACCATCTCCTGCTCAACCCGGCCGGTCTGAATTCAGCGTGTGCTGAATTAAATATTCTATTATTTCGTTCTGTTGGATGTTGTGTTTCCCTTCGCTTCCTGCAGTTCATTTTGCAGGGAATCGATCAATAGAGCTTTTCTAGAAAACAAATTCTTACTTTGTTTAAGTTCCAAATTACAGCTGTGTGTTGGTAAAGAGGGGAAAATCCCTGTTTGGTGCCCGTTTGAAATGTCCCTTGAGCAGAGGTCTGCTCTGTTGCTGCTGCCTTCAAGTTTGCGTTTCGGGTGCGTGATTTATTTTTTATTTAATCTGGAGCATTCAGGTAGGAAATACGGTGCCCACAGACCCATGTCTTTATTTTTATTTACCTCCTGGCTTATTCCTGTCGGCTCGGCTGGGCGGGTAAATCAGCTCCCCGTTCCCATCGGGTGCTTTTCGCATGGCAGGTGGGTCACGCCTCCGAACTGGGCGAGGAATGAGGAACGAGAAGTAAGAAATAACAGGAATAAAGGTAAGAAATCTGTGCCCACAGTGCTCTGCTGGTTTGAATGTCAGCCCGTGACGTGGATTTCTGTGCTGCTGGTGGCCGAATCAGTTTTTATACACACAGAATCGGGAATTAGGGGAGTTCTCCAGCTTTTCAGCCATTTTATTCCATTTTATTTAGTAGGGTTTTGAATAAGCAGGATGAAATTGAATACTCTCACTTTTGGATATCAGGGTCCTCAAATAACTCGGTGGGCAAGGGGAACAGACTGACAGGCTGAGAGAGCTGGGGCTGTTCAGCCTGGAGAAGAGAAGGCTCCAGGGAGACCTTAGAGCAGCCTTCCAGGATCTGAAGGGAGCTCCAGGAGAGCAGGAGAGGGACTCTTGGTCAGGGAGTGGAGTGATAGGACAAGGGGTAATGGTTTTAAACTGGAAGAGGGGAGATTTAGATTGGATCTGAGGAAGAACTTCTTTGGTGTGAGAGTGGTGAGACCCTGGAAGAGGTTGCTCCGAGAAGCTGTGGCTGCCCCATCCCTGGAGGGGTTCAAGGCCAGGCTGGATGGGGCTTGGAGCAACCTGGTGTGGTGGGAGGTGTCCCTGCCCAGGGCAGGGGGGTTGGAACTGGATGATCTTTGAGGTCCCTTCCAACTCTGCCCATTCTGTGATTCTATGATTCTCTGTCTAATTGTGGGTCTCATAGAGAGCTCATCAGGCTGCACCTCCCTGGTTCTGACGGACTCAGCTGCTTGCAAAGCCTTTCCTGAGCAATCTACTCCAATGCTCTCATAGCCTTAAAGCGCTTTTCTGTCTAATCTAAATCTCGTTGCAATTAAAAACTTTCTGGTTTGTCCACCCTGGACGTGGAGGGGGTGGGGGGGGAAGAAAAAGCTGTTTCTTTATTGTTGACAGCAGCCTTTTTACATATTGGAAATCTGTTGTTGTGTCTTTCCTTCTTCAGGCTGAGCCGTCCTCGGCGCATCTTAATCAACTCATCAACACCAGCTGCTCTTCTTGACAAACAATCTGATGAATACTGGAATGAGAAGCTTGTTTATAAGAAATACGGTCTCTGGCGCGAGAGAGGAAAAGCGGAGGGAGGGAGGGAACTGTGAAAATGAACTAAGGCTCCCGGTTCTGCAATCCTGCCCTACCAAATGCAAACAATGGCTTGGTAATTTATGGGTTTTCCTTACTGACGTCCCCATTGAGATGGGACCCCCTTTGCTTTTGGGTATTTGTCAATAAATACCCTTTTTCTCTTCTAGAATTAGTGCTGTTCCCCCTTCCTGGCATTCAGCCGGGGCAGGTTTCCTCCAGAGTTGCCCAGCAGGTCTATGGCAAAGCTAGGAATAATATTCCCTACTCCGAAGGCATTTCCCCTAAAAAGAGGGGGGAGGAGACCAGGCTGAGGGTTGGATCTGCCCATGGGCTCCGTCCTCCCCAACCAGAACCGCTTCAGAAATAGTGAGAATGGGGAAGGGCACCCTGGGAACCGGAGCTGGTCGTGATGCTGGCGCTGAAACAAACCGGGCGAGTGAATTCAGTTCAGAATTAGCTGCAGTGACACTGCACTTGCTAAGGGGACTAGAAAAAAGGGAGGAAGATTTTTTGTGGCTTTATATTAAACATGCTTTCAGGCAGTAAAGGCTTTTTTGGGGGGGGTTGGAACTCGATGATCTTTAAGGTCCCTTCCAACTCTAACCATTCAATGATTCTAGCATCTTTTGAATGTAATAAAAACCTATTTCAGTCAAGGCTGCCTCTGCCTACGGAGCCCTCCCTGGTTTCTGACCACGCGGCTGTTTGTCTCCCAAAGAGCCTTGTCTCACAAGGAATCAAAAATAACCAAATCTATGGCAAAAAAAAAAAACAAACCCAAAAAGCCTTAAACATGAAGCACTTTTTAGAGTTGGGGAAACCCAAACACCTGCAAACTACCCAAGGTGCCATTGCTGAGCTGAGACTGCCTAGAACTTCAATCCAGATGGAGATTTGGAGAGAAAACCAGCAAGTTGTAAAACAATCCAGTGTCTGGAACTTCTCTCAAGTTCTCTGCTTAGCAATCGCAGCTGCCTGAGCCCTGCCTGCCGTGAAACAGCCCTTGAAAGGCCACCAAAGCAGCCGGCTCCACCTGTATTACGTAGGTGGCATCTACCCATCCAAGGTAAGAGCCTCCAGCACACGTTCCCGGGCACAGAAATGGTTAAAAGCTCCCCAAAGGAGAGAGCAGGCTCCTCTCTGTGAGCTGCTCCAGCTCACTGACCCAGCAGAAACCCCGCTGCCTGGTTTTATTTTTATATTTTTCCCTTTCTGGAGTGCAAAAGCAGAGCTTGGAGGCAGCGGGGTGGCCCAGCAGCAGGGTGGGTGGGCTGTGTTCCACCAGCCCAGCTGCTGGTTTCTGGTGTGTTCCCCAGCAAATGGGCGCCCTCCTGCCTGTGGGTACGTGGGGAATGACTGAAAAAGGGCGTAGAGGCATTAAACTGTATTTTATAGAGGTTATAAACTGTATTTTGAGTATACAGATCGCTTCTAGCTCAGGCTTATTGCCTGCTCAGCTCTTGCCTGCATTGGGGAGCAACCTAACCCCTTCCTCCTAGGGGCTGGGGTGCAGCTGATGCTGCCGTGGGGAGTAATTTGGAAGAAAAGACATCAACTTCATCAACCCTAATTAAGAGAGAGGTTTTAAGGATCCAACAGTCTCGGTGGTGGTGGAAGGAGGAGACGTGTACTGTATTCCCAGCTGCTTCCATACCCTCTAGGAAAAGTGGAAGAGAGAAGGGGAGGTTTTATTAGCACTATTTTATCACTGTCGCTGAGCGAGAAGGATGCGTTATTTTCCCGTTAGATTTCTGTCTCTCTGCTGTTTTCCAAAACTCACTGCTCCAGCTGGGATTGCTGCAGCAAGGCTTTACTTGGTTCATGATGGTTTCCTCTTGGTCTTCTCTTGGTCTTCTCTTGGTTTTCCCCACTGTTTGGGCAGTACTTGTGCTTTGTGCAGACTCCAAAGCAGTCACGGTCCTGGGGCAAGGGCAGGAGCATCTGGTGGAGTGGGACAAGTCAAGGACCTTCTACTGAAGGCCATTTCCAGAAAAAACCTCAGCTACCAACTTGCTCTGGCCTAACAGGGCTGGATTTTTTGAGGGTGCAGGTGTGTGACTAACGCTAAGGTACCCCAACACCTCTCGACAGGCTGAAAGAGCAGGGGTGTTGCAAGGATTTGTGTTATTGGAACTCAACAGCAAGTAGGAAACTGAAAAGCGTCTTGGAACGAGAGCAAATGTAGTCAGTAAGATTCAGAACGTAAGTGGTGTTATTATTTCCCATTTCCTCTAAGCTAATTTACTGTACTTCCAGCCTGCCTTCTCCTCTATACAAAACAGCAGCCGGAGGAGTCATTAAAACAAAGATTGGATCCCACGATTGCTTACAATTCAGATACTCCAGTGAGAGAAAAATGTATAGTTTCAAGAGAAAGCATGTGCGAGCACCAAATCTCACCAAATTGCAGGGAGCTGTTAAGTTTGTTCAGACCAATCCCTCCGTGCTTTAGAGGAAACAATTTACTACTTTAGTAAATAAACACAGCTGTTGAGAACTTAAGATTAGACTGTCAGATTTGTCCTCCGCTGAGTAAGTGGCAGCACACAGACCTGCCTTATCTGCCGGAGCCAAGAGATGCTGGGGTGTGCCCTGAGCATGGAAAAAAGGAGATTGAAAGGCAGATACAGCAGATGATGCATCGGGACCACGGTCCTTCTGGCTGATGGATGGATGGAGGGCTCTTCCCAAGTAAACTCTGCTGTTACAAGTGACATCTGCATGGTTAATAGCAAGGGCAGACTCTGGACCAGCATCAGGGAAGGGTGTTTGAGCGACGCCACGCTTTGCCCTCCTCATCCATAAATGCCCCATCCCAGGAGGGTGGGAAGAGTTTCCCCCCCTGGAATTACAGCTGTTCCTAGGATGGCTGACTGCTGCCTCCATCAAAGCCAATAGCCAAATCCCAGGGAAATTCAGTACAACATTTTTACCCCTGTCTCTGTGGCTTTGGCTTTAAAAATCCATTGTAGCCATTTGGTGAGACCTCTTCCTCGGATGGTGGTTTCAGTTATTTATATAACTCTGGTAGTTTCTTGTCATTTTTCAGTGGCGTCCTGCTAAACCGTGCTGCACCTTGTCCTGAAGCCAACGCTCGGGTTTAAGAGTGCTGTTTAAGTTTTATTTCATCCATTTTTCATCAGTCCAAGAGTCTCTCTGCAGGTGCCTGCAGCTGCCTGGTTCCCTCCTCCTCCTCCTCACTCCCTGCCTTCCTATCAGAGGCTGTGGCAGAAGCTCCGTTGATTTTTCTGTTTGTCGCCTGTCCCTGCACCCTTCAGCAATATTATTCTTCGCTGCCCCCTTTCTAAGCCATCATCTTCTGCCAGTTTGGGACAGCTGCTGAGCCAGTGGTTCACTTTGCCAGCTCCTTAAGAGATGACATTTCCCTACAGCAGTTCATCTCTGTGACTAACCGAATCCTTAACTTCACACCTGAAACGCTGACCGTGCTACCAAGGTGGCTGAAGCTTTAAAATAGACATCGTTAGGAACTCTCCATGTCGCAGCCTGATGGTGCTGTTTCAAGGAGCAGCAGTGATTCTCCTTCTCTGGACATATTAAAATCCCACCTGGACTTGTTCCTGCCCAACCTGCTCTGTGTCATCCTGCTTTGGCAAGGGGATTGGACTGGATGAGCGCTGGAGGTCCCTTCCAACCCCATCCTGTGATTCAGCCCAGCCAACAGGTGTCGTAACTTCTGCTCCTGGCTGAAGTTTCTCCTTGGTCTGTCTATGTCTGGTGTCCCTTCAAGCTGGTGGTGGAGGCTGAAGGGACAAGGTTGGCTTCGTGAGCTGCTCCTGGGGTCACTGCCAGCTTCTAGGAGGTGCTGCAAACACTCAGCTTTGGGTGGTTTAGAGATGGGCAGGAGGTGCTGAGAGGGTTTTCAGGCATTAATCAACTTGTCTGAGCACTGGGTACCCTGCCTAGTGATACTCCAGCATCTCCATGTGACAGCAAAGCTGGTGACGGGCCTTTCCAGCCATTGGAGGAGGCTGTATTTTATCTCTAAGATGGAGGATGGAGGATTTTATCTTTAAGATACCCATCTTGGCATTCCTTATTTCTCCATCAATTATTCATGCTACCAAGCTCTATCTTTCTTAATCCTCCTGCTACTGATGGAGATAGACCCCTGTCTGAGATAGGAATCACACAGCAAGTCAAAATCTTCAGGGAAAACTAAAGAACTAACAATTTTAAATTTCTTCAGTGTTGAAACAGCAGTAGCTAAAAAATGAAAGGTGATAAGTTTTGGTTTATAATCATTCCTGGGGGTTTTCCCTTGAATGACGATTTGAGAGGGTAGGAAGGGTGACATAATCGTGCTTAGTTCCTCAAGTGCATAGGATAAACACCCATGATTAATAGCAATTTAGAAACCAAACTCGTCAGAGGCTTTATCTCAGTGTTGGATTTTTTTTTGATATAGAAGTTGACGAAACGAAATTGGTTTGTTCCGCTAGAAATTGTAATAGTTACTTATTGGGCTTAATTATTCCATATGTTAATGCATTGTTGCTCTCCCAGCTGCTGGGAGAGAAGGGCTCCTTTCAGGCAGCGGCACGAAAGCTAATGAACCCCCAGGTTTGTTCTTCAGGCTTTTACACTCGTGCTGCCTCTCCAGCTGTTGGCAGCCCTGGATGACTAGAGTGGAGAATCCCATATTGAGTGGAAACGACAGCTTTTGACAGCAAACAAGTTCCCCGTTAAACGTCGTAAGGGCTGGCGTGAATTCAGCACACGATGTGAAGGCAGCCACGGAGACTCGTTAGAGAAATCAGATGTGCCTTTAAAAAGCACGGGAGAAATGATCCAGACAGTCGATTTAATTCTTTAGTTGTTGTCATTCATAACCTGCAGGAGATAAAACTCTGTTCTTCTTCCACCTGAGAGCCCTGCAGCTCTAGGAATCTCTGACTGGAGTTATCCCTGTGAAACCTCTTGTGAGTCCACGCTGATGTTTATGAAGCGCTCGTTTATCTCATAACCCACGTCTTTCTCTGAGAGGCAGGAGCTTTGACTGAAACTCTTTGTTCAGGTCTCGGTTTCTGTTGCTTTTCTGGCCCCATCATATGCCCGATACCTGCTTAAGAGACTCTTTCTGTTTCATTCCCGAGCTTTTGTGTTATTTAAAGGAGAGCTGCCGGTACCTGCAGGTGCCACTTTCCCAGCCTGAGCCGAAGCCGGTGGCTCCGTGGTTCTGCACATCCACCACCAGTTTGTCCTGTGTCTACACACACCCCCACCAGCTCATCTCTTCTGGATAAACCATTTGGGCCTTATCGCCTCATTTCACGGCTGCTGGCCTTTAAAAACAAAGCACAGAATGAAAAAAAAGAAAAAGAGAAAAGGAAAAAAATCTAACCCAAAGCAGAGAACGAGCCAGACTCTGCTCCCGTTTCTTTCCAAGCTGTATTCAGACCTCACGCATCTTACACAACACACAACCCTTCAGAGGGATGTAATTATGTGGCAAAGCTGTGTACTTTGCTGTCCTTTCTCTGTGCTGAGAGAAAGCTGCTGAGCCTGAGCTCTTTCTTGCAAATAACAGTAATAAAATCCAGACTTTAAAGGAAAAGACGCTGTTCCCATGCAGAGTATGCTTGTTTGGGCAGTTTGATGTCCTATTTTTATTCTAAATATAATTGAATTTCCAATAGTTACACGCAAACAACTGCCGTTTGGGAATAAAAAGAAGTAGACGTATGCTAATTGAAAGCTCTGATAATTACACAATCTTCAAATTAATTAACGAGCCAAAGGCAGCCAAACATTAGCATTTAGAAAGCGCTTTGCTGCATTAACTGCTAATGAGTTCATTTAAATCTATCATGCAACCCATTTTGGAAAGCATGAGCCATATTTAATCATATTCAATCAGATTTAATAATTAAATCGTTAACACCAGGCATTGTTGATTGTGAAATTACCATAGAATTTTATTTGTTAAATACAGGGGACAACATATGGGTATTTTTTATTACCGCACTTGTACGCGGTGAGAAAAGTGGAAATAAGATACACGTGTCCAGGTAAGAATATTCTTAAATAAATGAGAAGTGGCAAATTATTTTGTGGCTTTTTTTTTTTTTTTAATTTATATTTTTTCATTGAATTAAAAGAATTCATGTTACTTTTGAGAAGGTTGAGAATTCCATGATAAGAGCAAACCCTTTTGCTCAAACTATTTGCTATTTTCAGCTCAAGCGGTTGCGGTGCTGCTGGTTTCTGGCACGGCTCTCCTCTCCCTCTCCTTCCTTCAGAGCTGAAATCACACAAAAGAAGCCCCAGGAGCTTCTCTGCATTTAAATCACAGTAAGCGAGGTGGAACCTCTGTCTGTTGCCTTTTTGCAGACACTCTAATTTCTGGTCTCGTTGAAAGCACCGTGCGCTTTGTCATTGGGCTTAATAGAGCAGATAAATCACCATCAGCTCAGAAAGGAGACTTATTCCACCAAAGTTAGCCCAGTTACTAAACTCAAGATGTTCTTGGAGATAAAACATCTTTCTCTTCAGGGTGCTTTGTTGAACATTTTAGCCAGATAGAGCTGTTGCAGTGGAAAATTCCAACCCAACTGCTTCTTGCATCCACTACACGGGCAGATGCAGCAGCCAAAGGTTGGGTTGCCCACCTGCAGTGAGGAGGCCAGCAGAAGGCTGTCCTGGCATGGGATTCCTCTCATTTCTCATGACAGGTTTTGACAGGGTGCAGTTTTGTCCCTCTCTCTTGAATTTTCACTGTGGTTCTTTGATGCCCAGGACAAGCCAGGACACGAGATCAGCACTGCTCCACTGTCCTGGTATGTTCCCACTGGTGATGAAGTTACCTTAAGAGTAACAAGAAAGGGTTATAATGCTAAAAAAATATGGGACTCTCCAAAGGTTTTTCATATCCTTGCCCTTGGGGGTGGGCTTATTAAGAAATAGAAGAATAAGAGGCTGAAACTAGAAGAAAATCTCTTGACAGCTGTTTGCCCAGGTCTCTGCAGGGATAAGAGTGGAAGCCTGGTGGTCCCTCCAGCCCCCTCTAAGCTGTCCTTTGGGATTTTTTTCAGAGGACTGAAGTGGTGTCTCTCTGAGACCTCTGCCAGCTGCTGCTTGATGCTTCTTCAGATCATTGATCTCTAATGCTTGTCTGCCCAGTCTGTTTATCAGCCGCTGGAAGCGAAGGATCTAAGGAGCATGTACATATAAGGTCAGATTATCTCTCCTTTTTTTTTTTTTTTTTTCCTAATTATTATTATTGAAAAAACAAAGTTTGGAAGGTTATATTTGAAATAGAGATGTTTTCAGTCTTTGGGTCTTTAGAGTAGAGCTGGTTTCAATTTCTTTCTGAAAAGAAGTTGGATAGTTCCGGAAAAGTGAAGTCCTGTCCCTAAACAAAAAGGGCGTATTTGAAAACACCTTTAGCAACAGCTCAATTTCTCCTTAAGTTCCTTGTAAACCTCTCTGCTCAACCTTTTATCCAGTGCTGTTAGTTTAAATTCAGCTTCCCACTTTTGTGACTTGAGTCAGGGAGAAAGGGATTAATTCATTAATCACCTGTAAACGCCAATAAAAGTACTCTTAACGGTGTATTTCACCTGAGAATCTCAAAGAACCCCACTGGCAGTAAATGCCCTAGGGTGAGACCATGTGGAGAAAGGGATAAAACACCCCAAAAGTCATCCTTTTATTGCACACGTCTTGACACACTTCATGATAATTCCTTATCACCATTACTGAGCATTCAGTGGGTGAGGGAATCAAAGCGACTCACTTTGGGGACAGCACATTATGTCTGTCCTGCAGCTCCCAAGAAACCCCAGAATCCCGATTCCCAATCTCTTGGTGTAATTACGAACCCTTTCTTAGGGAAATGTCAATTGTAGGAGTCGCTCCTTTGCATCCTAATGCATAAATATCCACTGGCTGATAGCAGCACAAGGGAATAAATTTGCCAGGTCTCATGAAAATACACTGACTAAAACATTTGATTAGGACTAGTTTAAGGCTGCAGAGGATGTCTTTAGCTGCTAGTAAAGATAAAAGCAATCATAAAAACGAAGTGACTCTCAGTTTGAAGCTGTATTCTTAAGCTTTTAAAGGCTTTAAAAAGAGATTTCTATATTCACACCAGCACATTCCCTGTAATTATCAAGTACTTTTCTGGTACAGCACATTTTACAAGTAAGAGGGCAAAGTCTCAGGGTGTTGTGTTTTTGCAAGTTTAAAGCCATTAACATTTTAGAACTTCACAATGGGAAAATTGCTCAGATAAAAAAAATCTGTCAGCTTCGTTAAACCTGTGCCAGCCAATCCGTGGATGTTGATTTTTCATTTAAGAACTGTTTATTTTTCCCTTAATTTAAATCACAGAATGCTGTGGGGTCGGAAGGGACCTCTGGAGATCATCTAGTCCATCCCCCTGCCAGAGCAGGTCCACCCAGAGCAGGTTGCACAGGAACGTGTCCAGGTGGG
>VZRU01017265.1:21437-56745 GCA_013398155.1 Pedionomus torquatus
TGAAAGTTCTTCCTCATTGCATAAGATGCAACTTCTTATATACAATTTTGTGCCCATTTCCTCTTGTCCCCTCACTGGGCACACCTGGAAAGAGACTGGCCCCATCCTCCTGACACTCCCCCTTTATTTATAGGTGTTGATCAGATCCCCCTCCAGTCTTCTCCAGGCCAAAAAGATTGAAGTCCCTCAGCCTTTCCTCATCCAGGTCCCTAATCATCCTTGTGGTCCTATGGACAATGCATTCACATTGAACTAAATGCTGTCCTTTGAATCCAAAATTCAAACACCCCTATAGCTGTTCGTGCTGCCTAAACTTTCTTGTTTCTGAGGCTGATGTAATCCAGATTGATGCAACCACCTGAAAACCTGACTCAGAAACACCATGCTTGCCTCTGGCTACCCGAATTCCGACTGCTTTCCCAGGCTGATATTTTAACATGTTGCTTAAAACAGGCCACGAGCACGCAGCATCCCTGAGATGAGGGGAGCAGGGAGACGTGTGACGTATGCAAAGGAAAAGACACTCCAAATTTAATTACACGGCAAGGAATGCTGCTCTCATATTTTCCGAGTTTATTTTAAGTGACATGAGAGACAACCTCACAAGATGCCCGCAGAGCAGGCAGCGCGTATCAGACTGTGCTCTGGGAATATCCTGCTCACCTGAAATCACGTTTAAGAGCATGACTACCAAATTAGATAGCTCATTAAACATTTGTTCCTTCTGCGAGCTCTCTCTCTTGCTTTTTTTCCTCTGAAGGAAAGATGGGAAAATTGCGGGCCTGCTAAGCTGAAGCAGGGGGAGACAGAACCTTCCTTTCTTTCTAAATCAAGGCAGTTTTCCCCTGTTGTGAGACATAAATGACAGAACAAGAGGATGCGACCAACGACACCGGGACACACGGTCATGACTCTGCTTATGAATTTAATTCCCATATTAACCTCACCCCATAAAATAAATTAGACATCAAAATGTTGACAGATGCCACTAGAGCAATAGCTCCCCAGGATTACACCCTGAAAGATCCCTTTATAGGCTATTTACTTTTCCAAGTGTTTTCTAATCTTCTGTCAGCTGACAAAGATGGTTATCTAGTTCTTGGAGGTAACTATCAGAAATACTTGCTAAGCCACTACCTGCATCTACTGCAAGGCTGTGCTGTTATTAAACTCCATATTTGCATGTGGAAAATAAGCAAAAAAACCCCCTCCTCTCAAACTATTGCAACCTAGAAAAATCCCAGATCTCCTTCCTGCATGACCATACAGTGGCCTGGTGATGCTGGCCATGGGGCTTCTGTTGACCACGTTTCCCTTTCCTTCCATGTCTGTGGTTCCCCAATTATATTTTTAGCATCAGCAGCTGTGTCACATCAGACATTATCCATGCCAAGCAGGTTCCTTCTTTCTTCACTACGATGCTGGCCACAGAGGGAAAAATTATAAACTCCTGAACCTGCATACGAGCACTGGTGGGGAGAAAGCCGGAGGTTTCCCTTCCATTTTATTATCTGACTGGGTGAGTAGTACACAAGAAATCTTCACCGGATTCTAGCTTTCACAGATTTACACAACATATTTCCGCTCTCAGCTGTTTGAGGATGTTCTTCAGGAGTTCTCTAATTTGGTCCTAGAGGTGGTTGATGAGGACAGGATTCATGGTGCATCGTATTTTGTTTTCATCTGAGATGCCCTTAACCTTCAGGCTGCTCCTAAGCAAGGCTTATGGACTTGGACCCGTGCTCTGTTTCGTGTTACCTCAAACCAGGACACCGTGCTACTGTCACCTTGCAGAAAATGGGTACTGACTCTCATGTCTGGTCACACGTAAAAGAGGAGAGTTGGGGTCTCTTGATCTGAAGTGAAAAAGCTGCCTGTTGTCCAGTGCCAGAACTTCAGAAGTGTTTGAAAATCCAAACGGTGAGTTCAGTAGCTTAAGCCTCATCCCTAATTGAAATAAACGAGAGCACCTATATTCTTTACCAGTGTTGGTGTCATAAACATCTCCATTAAGTAGCAATTAAGCTGCTGAGATTTGGGCTGAATGCCATTATAAGAGGTAATTATAAAAGAATTGGATTAATTAGTTCCTGAATTATTTATGTCGACATAAATATTACACAGGAGATCGGTGTTAAACAGGATATTGCCATGAAGAGAGGAAGGGAATGATACACTGATTTATGCCATTCCTTTAGTTCTTCCTCCCCAAAATACTGAAAAAAAAAAGTTGAAGTTTGTTAAAAACTAACTCTTCCCACCGTTAATGTGCGTACAACACCTTATCAGCTTTTAGAGAAATAGAGTCCCCTGGTGAAGTCATTGTGTGTGCTTTTGTAATCTCTCCAAGTCACCACAAATAATAAGCATCGAGACTTCTCTCTTGTCAATACAATGAAGTCAATCTTCTGTCTGTTGCGGTATAATTTAGAGCTAAGGGAAATGACTGATTTCACAGATATTAACTTTATCGAATATACAAACAACAGATGTATTATAGGGGAAAGAAATTTCGTGCGAGCAGCACAAAGAACTTCAGAAATCAGCAAATTCAATCTGCTTTTGACACTCCAGTGTTCCCGTAGTCTAACGGTCCTTGTCAGCTGTAAAAATAATACATACAAAGATGTGGCAAAGTGAAAACAAGGCAGGCTATTTAGTATGCAAGTGGCCAAGAACCTTCAACAGCAGAAATTTATGGAAATTAAAAAAGAAAAAAAAAAAAAAAGGGGGTTTGAAATAAAATTGGCATCTATAAATTTAATCTATTTTCATGTTGCAGGGCACAACTTGATGGGGTCAGGGAGAAATTTCCTAAATCTGGTGTGGAAGTGGAAAAAAGCCTCAATGCTCCTCACCGGGCAGAGTTAAGCCATGGGGAAAACGTGCCTGGAACTTTGTGGTCCTTCCTACCACCACCCTGGGGCGACCAGACGGGCTGGTGGGAGTAATTTCCAGCTATAAATATATTAACCGTGTTTAATTGATCTCTCCTTCACTGCCTTTCTGTAAGATGGATGGAGAAACCTTCAGAGAGGGGAGGTGGTGCATGCGATGGTTGGCACCCTGGGGAAACCCACAGGCAGGAGGGGGTGGAAAGCAAAATGTCAAAGGGAGGATCTTCCCCTTGCCAAAACAGTCTACAGCAGCCCCCGGGGAACTCAGGAGATGTCTGCAGGGAGCCAGGCTGCCCGCAGACAGGCTGGCAAGAAGTTCTGTGAGAATTAAACCGTTTTCTCTCATTTTTCACTGTAGCTGGTTGCCCTCGCTGCTTTGGGGAGCTGTAGCAGGCTCATCTTTGAGTGCAGCTGAAGTTTGGTGTGTTCCTGAAACGTGGGACGTGAATTGTGGCAGATGAGGAGAGGGGGTTTGTGTTCTCTAGAGGAAAAGACACGGGAGGCAAATATTTTGGTCTGTGACCCACAGCACCAAACCCCAGATTTTTTAGCCCATCCACAGGAGCTGAAATGCTTGAAAATGACACGTGAAAGGGAAGTGGGATCTGGAATAGCACAGTCCGAAGTTCCTGCAGGAGCAGTAAGCATAGAAAGAAATGGGAATGTTATCAGGCAGCTTCTGAGCGGCCTGCATTTTCACCTTAATTGACAAGGCTCTCGATGTGCAATAAATCACCCGCCCGTAATTACAAATTAGCACAGTCTGAGTGGTTTGATGCAGCTCTCGAAGTCCAGATTGAAGTGACCAGTCTCAGCCGTACGTGCGCTTGGTGATTCCACAGAGATGACCACGATTATTGTCTGGGCTCTGACTTCTGATGACTACAATTTTCTTTCGGACTGTCACTGGGTTGCTGGTTTCTTTAGTTTTAGCTAAAAAAAAAAAAAATAAAGAGCAGCAGAAGACAAAGCAGAGGTAGCCCCAAGGGTACAGCACAAGTGTTGTACACGCTGTAATCGTCACCAAAACCTGTCACCACAGGTCTCATCTCACTTCCAGGAGCTCCAGAAGGGCAGGGCTTGGACCATGCATCAATAAAGCAATGGGTATTGCTGGGACTGAAGCCAGTCTCACCATTATGTGCAGACACTAAAAGACAGGCTGAAAGAGTTATTGCATAGGAAAAGGCGGTACTATGAGTGTTGACATCTCAAGTTTCTGGCAATTTGACAGTTTTTTTAAAGGAGAAAGTCAAAACAAGTCGTTCCGATTTGCTTGTGCAAATTAATTTCATTTTGGTTTATTAAAATGGTCAAGCTGTTTACTATTTTGAGGATGACAATATTGTAATTGAAGATGTAATATTGTAATAAGACAATATTTGAGGCTGTTTTGACATTATCGAAATGACATGGTTCAACATTGTGGAAACAGAAAAAAATTTGTGTCTTTGGTTCATGGAAGAGCTTGCTTTTCTCTTAATAATTATTAAAAATAATTTTTGAGTTGTAGTATTTCCCCTGAAATTCAGAGATTCAGCTTTCTGGAAAGATTTCATTTTATTCAGGTGAAAACTTTCCTGTACTGGGAAAACCCCGTCACTCACCTTGGGGGAGATTTCAGTCTTTAAGTGGAGAGCAGATAGAATAAAAGCCAGATTTAAGGCCTGGGTGTCCCTGGGTGGAAGTGCTTGTGGGACACGTGGAGTGATATTTGGGTAAGTGAGCCCTTGTGGCTGCATCTCCCTTACCCACCTGGTAAACAGGATCAGTGCTGGTTATTCAGTGTATCCTCAGGAAGCACCGCTGCTAGGCTAACGCTCCCCCCCCCAAAAAAAAAGCATTCTGGGGTAAGACTGTTCAAATGTGCAGCTTAACCTTTATGTAGTGTTGAATCCTGATGACTTTGTGCTCACTTGAGTCCCTGGTGATGCTGAGTACCCGCCCTGGTCCCATGCTAGTGGCGGATTCTTGGCACCTCACTGTGTGGTCTGGGACCACCCTCTTCCCTCCCAGCTGGCTAGGACAGAGAGGCTTAAATACACAGACAAATACAAATGGGGTCGGCAGATGGATGTAAATATTTGTCCCACGCGTCTGGGAAAGGCAGTTGATGTCTTCCCAGCTTGTGCCCATGTGGGGAGCAGGCTTCTCCTGGGCACATCCCGCATCTTCTTTCCGATGTCCCACCAGTGAGGTGCCGTGGTGGCATGTTCGTTCCCCGAGATGGGGGAGAAGTGGAAGGGAAAAGTTTGCGGCTGGCTTACCACCTGCATCAGAGGCTCACACAAGCCTCTGCAGCAGTCACCTGTCTTCCCACATCATGGTTGGGAAACCACGGGACGTAGGGACAACTCACCCAAAATCAGAAATACTCACCCCAGACCCCGCGGATCAGCTGGTTTGTACCTCCAGGTTGTGGTGCTGGGAAGGGTCTCTGGGATCAGCTATGGGGGAGCCTCGGGGAACGGCTGAGAGTTAAAAGGGACCTTCCAATTTTATGTTCCAGCTCTTTTCACCTTGAAAGCTCACGGTGCTGCGTTGTCAAGAGACTTCAGCTGAGGACTTAACAAACATCCTCGGGTCCTTTGTCCTATGGAACAGGATGACACCATTGTACGTGAGTGGCTTAAACCTGTATTTTTCACAGATATAATTTAAACACCGATACGGTCCAGTGCGTCTCAGATTGCGTGTTGTGATTGCTCAAGCAATGCAAAATGTTTGGTTTCTTTTTTTTTTTTTATTTATTTAAAAGAAGTGGAAAAGTGGAGAGGGGGTGGAGTGGTATCAGCTGGCAGCAGCCATTGAGCAGCTCAGGTGGGGAAGTCCTATCTGTAATTACCGGTTGCAAATGTTTACACTATCCAGGATACTGCTGACTCCCTTTAATTGCTGGAAGAGTTTAGCTCCTGTGGAGCAGGAATTGAGCAGAAATGCCTGTAACAGCCAGTTGGGGCAGTTCTTATGCCGACACTTTGTGGATGAGACAAAGTCAGTCTGTTGGGAACTAGGAATGGGCACTGCACAGCTCACACTTATCACCTTGGCTTGCAACTGGTTCTCTAGAGGAGATGTTGGTGCCCCAATGCCCAAACTCATCTCCACACCCCAGCCTACCAGAGGGTGGTCAACGGGGTTGAAGGAGCTACTCCCACCCTACCTCCCTGGCTCGGATGCCCAGCCCTGTGTCAGGAGAGCTGCTCAGCCACCAGTAAAGGCTCTTATAAATACAACACAAGCCGTGCCGGCTCTTCCAGGTGCCAAGATGTCCATCTCAGGAGAGAAACACCGCTTGCTGAAGCCACTGGTGAAATTGGCCTTGGTGCTTTGGGTGCTGCTGGGACATCTCCAGCCTGCGCAGCCGTGGAAGGCAAGAATCCATAGGGCAATCCGTAGAATTGTCTCGGTTGGAAGGGACCTTTCAGATCATTGAGTCCAACCATCAACCCAACGCTGACAAAAACCATCACTAAGCCATGGTGGGTCGCTCAGCACCACGTGTACCCGCCTTTTTAATTATCTCCAGGGGTTGGCGACTCCACCACTTCCCTGGGCAGCCCGTTCTAACGTTTGACAACCCTTTCTGTTGAGGAAAATTTTCCTGATACCCATCTTAAATCCCTCCTGGTGCAACTTGAGGCTGGTTTCTCTGTTGGAGGAGTTTGGAAACTAAGTATTATTTATAAGGATGTAAGTTAATCGTGTTCAGGGCGTGGCGGTGCCTTGNAGCCGGGGGCAGGGCTACGAGGGGGCGGGGAGCTGCAGGCACCGGCCGCCGCCGCCAGGGGTCGCCAGCGCTCCGCCGCCGCGCCGCGGGACCCTCCGCGCATCCCCGCCCTTAAAACCTCCCCCGCAAAATCATCCCGCGGGTGCGGAGCGGGATTTTCGAGGCGAGGTGGAGCCCTTCATGTTGATGTTGTCCCCGGTGCCGCGGGGTTCGGGGCGGGGGTGGCTCCCCCGCCGCCGCTGCGGGCTTGATACCTGAAGGCGGGAAGAGGGGTCGGTGGGAGCCGCTGCGCGGAGTTTGTCCCCGCGTCCCCGGTGGATGTATGACCCTTGTCGCCGTGTCCCCGGTGGATGTCCCTTGTCACCTCCGAGGTTGGTTGGAGGTGCGGGCGGCGGCTGGCGCTTATTTCTCACTTTTTAATGCATTCCTGGGGAGTCCTGTTTGTCTTCCTGCTGCTAAACTGCGGGAAGAATGTGAAAAAGCCCAGAAAACCTTTTTTTTTTTTTTCTGTTGTATAGTTAAGTTCTCTTGGAAATTAATATTCACAAGGGAGGCTTAGGTTGTGGTTGGGTGGGTTTTTTTGTTTCCCCTCCATCTACTGAATATCTCCCCAGGAGATAGCCCAGCAGATGAGCAGTATGACTAGCACCAGAAAGTGCTGGATTTGGGGCAAAGAAACATAAAGATATCCATCACCTTGGCAGATCCATCCCTTGTCCTAATGGGAAAAGTTTATCCTTTCCACCCTTTCTTCCCAGGAGGAACTCCCTGGGGCACCAGGAGACTGAGCAGTGAGGTGATGCGTGTCATCTTTGCTCTTAGTGAGCAAATGCTGTATTTTTGGCCACAGGCATTTCCCAGTTGTGCCTGTCACCAAAAGAAAGGTGAGTTCTACTCAACATCATCACCCTTCCTCCTGGCTCACCTGGGATCCCCCCGGTGCAGACAAGGAGATCCAGAGCCAAAACTGAGACCTGAAGAAGTCCACCTCTTTACCACCAATCCAGCTCCTTGCTTCCATCAGAAGTTAAACCAATTTAGTTATGTACTAATCTAATTTTTAGAGAACAAGTCCTGTGAAGAGAAGCTGAGGGAACTGGCCATGTTTAGTTTGGAGAAGAGGAGGCTGAGGGAAGACCTCCTTGTCCTCTACAATCACCTGAAAGGAGGCTGTGGAAAGCTGGCTGCTGGCCTCTTCTCCCAAGGGAATGACAGGACCAGAGGAAATGGTCTGGAGTTGCAGCAGGGGAGGTTTAGATTAGATATTAGGAAGAGCTACTTCACTGAGAGGGTGGTCAGGCACTGGAATGGCCTGCCCAGGGAGGTGGTGGTGTCACCATCCTTGGAGGTATTTAAGAAACGTGTAGACATGGCCCTTCGGAGCACGCTCTAGTGGCCAAGATTGTTGGGTTGGGTGATTTGTTTGTGGGGTTGCTCATTGTGGGTTTTTTCTGTTCTTATTTTTGTTTGGTTTTCTTTTTTTAATCTGATGTTTTTTCTTTTTTTAATCTTTCCTTCCAGTATCTGAAGGCTGCCAACAGGAGAGGGACTCTTTGTCAGGAAGAGGAGTGATAGGACAAGGGGGAATGGTTTTAGACTAGAAGAGGGGAGATTTAGATTGGATATTAGGAAGAAATTCTTTGCTGTGAGGGTGGTGAAGAAGTTGCCCAGAGAAGCTGTGGCTGCCCCATCCCTGGAGGGGTTCAAGGCCAGGCTGGATGGGGCTTGGAGCAACCTGGTGTGGTGGGAGGTGTCCCTGCCCAGGGCAGGGGGGTTGGAACTGGATGATCTTTAAGGTCCCTTCCAACTCAAGCCATTTGATGATTCTGTAATGTCTTTCTTGCAAGCCTGTTGTCCTGGGGCTGGGTGGTGGTTCCTTGGGCTCCAGCTGCAGCTGGACATGGTGGAAGCGACCTGGACCTGCTGGTGTCTCCAGCCCTGCGGTTCTCACTCCTCAGAGTACGCCTGGGGCAAGGGAGAGCAGAGCGAGATAAAACATAACAGTTCTGTGGAAGAGTGAAGTGTAAATCTCAGGAGCTCAAACTCTCAGTCCCAGTCTGTGACCTTTAGGAAACCTTTCCAAGTGCTGCTTCGCAATGAAAGACTCTTCCAGTGGTATTTTTAGCTTGACTGAAAGCAACAGACTTTACCCAGAAATTTTCTAAAAGAAGGGGGGAAAAAAAGATCCCTGGCCTGTTTGTGTGATATTTCTAAGCCCATCTGTCTCTCTCTGCAGGAGGCAGGGTTAAACAGGTGAAGTGCGATGCTGCGCATTAAAATTGCAGCTGAAACCTCCTATCACTCATTAGAGCAGTATTATTCTACACCACTCCTGACAATTGAGGGCTGAGGAGAGAGAGCGCATGGGAAATTGTAGAACAGCCATCTAAAACACTTAACAGGGCAGCTGTGACAAAAACGAATCACAAAACCTCTCTTTTTTTCCCCCCCACCCCCTTTCTGGTGGTTGTGAATGACCGTCGCCAGCAGCAGCTGGGATGCACGGGGCTGAGGGGGTACCAAAGTCAGCATCCCAGTGCGGGACCTGCCACCCCAGCAGGGGCCAACAGCCCTCTCTAGCGTGCTCCATTTCTGTGCTAGCATGCTGCCCTATGGAGAAAAGATGACCATTGTTTAGCACTTAAAAAAAATAAAAATAAAATAAAAATTGTGCTAGGTCCTGTAAAAGCAGGAACCCAGCTCTGTTTTCCAAAAGCCTCGGAGGAAAGACATGCCTCGCTGCCTCTAAATTAGATCACAAATTTTCTGGCTCTTGGCAGCATCTTAGCGTTCGCCCCGAAGGCAAAGATCTGAGCAAAAATTAGGTTTTACCGTCACAGGTTCACATGCCCGTGGCTGCTTTCCCGCTGCGGGCGGAGGGACGTCCCCACGTGAAACACGGTGGCTTTGGGGAACCCGGAGGAATGGCTGTTTTTGGGGAAGGCACAGCGACGCGGGAACCATCGCTCTGCGTGGGTGGCCGACAGTCTGCGGCGCTTAACACGTGTCACCAGTTTGGTTGAAATATAAAACTCTGGGGGGGGGGTGGGGGGGGAGAAAAGGCGTGTGATGGATATGTGTGCTGCAATCTGGAATCACTCATGTGGTTTATTGCCGGGGCCTTTTATTCAATCAAATTCTTCATAAACACGGGAAGCGCTGATGTTGACATATGCGATCTGCTGCATCTCCGGGTGTGCTTCTGCATCTCTTCCCTTGTCAAAAGCATTGTCATCAGCCCGAGATGCGCTCCAGCGATGCTGAGTGATGTTGTTCACAGGGTCATGCTCTCTCCGTGCTCTTGTGCGTGCAGCTCTCACCGATGCTCGAAGCTTGAGCGTTGAAAGCAGGACCAGACCCTCCAGAAGCCCAAGGTGACATTCCTGACAAAAGAGGAGCAGATGCAGATGGGTTGCTAGTCCTGGCTCTGAACTCTTCCTTTGTTCCTCTAATTGATTGTTTGCTATGGATGTTTTCCGTAATGAGGGTGGTTTTTGAGCAGGAGGCAATGACACTCATGCCCTTGGCCATTCTCAGCTCAAGCTCTGCATAGGTACCAGAGTGGGCTTGAGACTCGTGCCAATCAAGACCATGGGGCACATTGCCTTCAGCTCCTGATGCTGCAGCTCTCTGCAGGATTCGGGTACTTTTGATTTTATGGGCATCTGGCACTCCTGACAGAAGAATGTTAAAAATTAAGGAGATGGATGCACCCAAATAAAAAGTATTTGTTGTTCTGAACGACAGCCCTAACTACAGAATATCAAATATAATTAGATGTACCACTATTGAAGACATACCCCAAAACTACGTCTCTCCCTTTGCATCTCTTCATCCCTCCTCCAGGTAGCTTTGACCAGGAAGACTTCTTTGCAAATCTGCTTCCCTGAGGTCCTCACCAGCTCCCTGGAGCAGCTCCCTGTGGGATCGACTTCTCCTTCTCCTGGTGTTACTGGTGCATGTGAGTCCTGTCCTGGTCCTGCTGGGAGCCCTCCCTGTTCAAGAGGCATTGTCAGATACAGGAAAGTGCCTTGTGGCTGCGGCACATCACAGAGAGGAGTGGGTCAACTCTGTCTTTTCAAAAGCAAAGGTAAACAGAAACTTTGGTCCTCTGTCCTGCCCCTCTGAGGATGTGCATGTGTGTGTGTGCATAGAAAAGGGATGGGGTTTTTTTGTTGGTTTTTCTTTTTTTACTGGGAGGCAAACCATTTTTTGCAGTCCTTTGAGGCAGGCAAAGATAATACCTTCTCAAACATCCCCGAGTAATCCCAAATAGTACTGCTCTCTGAGTTTTCTGTTTGTTTTATGTGGATGGGCTAGGGATTTTCACAACCAAACTTCAAAGGTTAAAACTAGTGAAGTCAGCAGGAAAATATGTGGATTTAACCTTTGGCTTGTAGCTATGTAAACCACTTAATTTCCTAAAGTTTGCGCTGGAATGACAAAAGGTTTGTATTTTCTGATTGTCAGAAGGACATAAACTTTGAGTGTGGGAAGGAAGAGAAAAACAGAGCTTGGGAAAACGCTCTTTAGATTTTTGCTTGTGAGTGCACTTAACTTGGTGTGAATTTTTGTCATGACAATGTGTGCACAAATAACTTGACCTTTTCCAGGATTCTCCTGTTGTGTCTCCCCCTCTTTTTTTCTGTGCCTTGATGAGGGACAAGGTGTAAGAGATGCTGGGACAAGGACCCCACGAGTCACTGTTGTGCCCTCAGGGCTGGCTCGGAGGAGGAAACCACCTCTTGGCAGTTCAATTTCCATCCATACCTCCCAGAACCTCTTCAGGACTGCTCCAGATGGGACCATCCTGGAAATATTTGCTTTCTTGTTCTCAAGTTTTCCACTCCATGAGAGAGACCTCCAAAGATCAGAGCAAGGGACTTCCAGTTAGGGAGGTATTGCACTCAGAGTGGGCTTGGTGGTGACAGCCTGGTGGGTTGCAGATGTATAGCAAGACCTTGGGAACAAGGGATGTGGAGCCACAGCAACACTCGCTTGAGAAGCTGGACATAAATGTTCCTGCAATAACACTGAAATGCATTTTTCTGGCAGTTGCCTGTGTGCTTGGCCATACTGTGCACAGAGCTTGGCTACCAACTCGGGATGTCCCCAGCCTTGTGGGTTTGCTCCTGTGTATGCCAGCAGCAGTGACAGTTGGCCTGGCAGGAGTCCCTGCTTCTTGGTGAGCATGGTCTGGGGTGGGCGAGACAGTGATGTCCAGACTCTGATCTGCTTCACTGCGAGCCAGCTCTGACCTGGACACCGCGCTGGGCTTAAGCAAACACTCTGTGATCACGACTGAAGAGCCAACCTGAGTCTAGCCCCTTCTGAGTGTGAGCACAGTGGGTTTGACAGAAAAGCTCTACAATGACATGACACACAATATATTTAATTTTTTTCGCTGTGCTTTATTTTCCTAGGAATAAATCATAGAATCACAGAATGGTTAGAATTGGAAGGGACCTTAAAGATCATTGAGTTCCAACCCCCCTGCCCTGGGCAGGGACACCTCCCACCACCCCAGGTTGCTCCAAGCCCCATCCAGCCTGGCCTTGAACCCCCTCCAGGGATGGGGCAGACAGTTTTTCTGGGCAACCTCTCCCAGTGTCTCACCACTCTCACAGCAAAGAGTTTCTTCCTAATATCCAATCTAAATCTCCCCTCTTCCTGTTCAAAACCATTATCCTTGTCCTATCACTCCACTCCCTGACCAAGAGTCCCTCTCCAGCTCTCCTGGAGCTCCCTTCAGATCCTGGAAGGCTGCTCTAAGGTCTCCCTGGAGCCTTTTCTTCTCCAGGCTGAACAGCCCCAGCTCCCTCAGCCTGTCCTCATAGGAGAGGTGCTCAAACCCTCTAATCATCTTCGTGGCCCTCCACTGGACCCATTCCAACAGTTCTATGTCCTTTCTCTGTTGAGGAGTCCAGAGCTGGACACAGGTAAATAGGGAGTAAAGTGTCTTTTCTTCATCTTCCCGTTATGCTGCATTAATGCTGCTGTGTCCCTGTGGGACAGAAACTCAGCTGCCACGGTGCATGGGTGCAGCAGAAGCCCTGATGTGAGCTGTGGGTCACTTGGGGTTGCTTTAGAGCACCTAGGCAGTAACACAGTTGTTTGTTCATATTGGAACAATAATAAGCTGAACAAGTTGTTCTGCTGTAGCCGTTTCACCTGGTCTAGCAATTAAAAAAAACCCAATAATAAAAACTAGTCTGGTTGCTGTAATCATGGGTTTTTTTTTCAGGCCAATCTCAACATTGGTTAAAAAAAAAAAAAAAAAAAGAAAAGAAAAGGTTAGGCTCTCATCTTCCTGAGCCAGAGAAAAGTTTAAAACGTTAAGCAAATACAACCCTGCATTTCAAAGATCAGAACTTAGTTCTTACCCAGAAAAGTAAACGTCATCTACAAATGATTGTTAAATGCTGTTATTATTTTTTATTTTTTTTTTTAATTTTTTGTTTGTTTGTTTTAACTTCATGATTTTCAAGACTGTGCCATGATACCGCTGCAACTGCAGTCAAGATTTTGCTCATTGAATATTGGCGGTGCTTTGTAAACTGTTACACACTCAGTGAAGGTGCTTCACAGTGGTTGGGAAGATTAAGATAGATATTGGATTAACCTTGCTAATTAGTGCTAAATAAAAAAGGATGTGACTGCCTGGCTGAGTTTCTCCTCATCCTGATATGGAAACTGTGCTGGGATTCGTACTTTTTTTTCTTCTGTTCTGCTTGGTTCTTCTGTGCTAACTAATTATCCCAAATATCCACTGAGTTTGCACTGATGACAGTTTCTTATGGTGGGTATTTGTGATGACAGTTAATGTATTTCCTTACGCTTGCTGTCTGAACTCAGATTTATAGGCAAGAAAGGTCCTTTCGCGCCTCTACCAAATTTAAGTTTGTAAAGGGGCTCTTGTGGGGATGCGAGCAAGAACACAATGGGTAATGGTTTTAAATGGAAAGAGGGGAGATTTAGATCAGCTACTAGAAAGAAATCCTTTACTGTGAGGGCCATGAAACACTGGAAGAGGTTGCCCCGAGAAGCTGTGGCTGCCCCATCCCTGGAGGGGTTCAAGGCCAGGCTGGATGGGGCTTGGAGCAACCTGGGGTGGTGGGAGGTGTCCCTGCCCAGGGCAGGGGGGATGGAACTCCATGATCTTTAAGGTCCCTTCCAGCTCTGAATTATGATTCTATGATGATGTGAACATCATGAGATAGGTGTGTTTGAGATTGTACGTCAGGGTTAAAGCTAATATATTTTGTGACTATCCAGAGATCATTTAATCACAGAATCGTAGAATCATTCAGGTTGGAAAAGACCCTTGGGATCGAGTCCAACCATCAACCCCACTCTAAAAGTTCTCCCCTACACCATATCCCGCAGCACCACATCTCAACGACTCTGAACCACATTCAGGGATGGGGACTCGACCCCCTCCCTGGGCAGCCTATTCCAGTTTCTGAACACTCTTTCTGGGAAATATTCCTTCCTAACATTCAGCCTAAACCTACCCTGGTTCAGCTTGAAACCATTCCCTCTCGTTCTGTGGCTAATTACTTGTGAGAAGAGACCAGCACCAACCTCTCTACAGTGGCCTTTCAAGTAGTTGTAGAGAGCAATGAGGTCTTTCCACAACCTCCTCTTCCTCAGACTAAACACTCCCAGCTCCTTTAATTACCCTTCATCAGATTTCTTCTCCAGGCCCTTCACCAGCTCCATTGCCCTCCTCTGCGCTGGCTCCAATTACATCATGTGGATATAATTGTTATATCCACTGACTGGCAAATGGGTGAAGCATGAACACGACATGAGCCATCTTGCTCGAGTTGCCAGCTGCCCGGTGGAAAGGAGCGGCAGGGACAGAAAACACACGGTATTTTGGCAGGTGGGATGTTTGGGTAGGACTGGATATTTGGGTAGGACTTGCAGGAGCAAAGCCCTTCAGGAGGCAGGTGGCTGGGAGCTGGACCAGACCTGGCTCCTGTTCAGTCCTGGCACGGCCGCTTGGCTGAGCCCTGGGTAATTAGGATGTGGCCACGTTTGGGAAAGTCAGGGATGAAATTCTGCCATCAAAGCGTTGACATGTGGCAGAGGTGACTGCAGGCAGGAGTGTTGTGGTCAACAGAGGAGATGAGCTCTTACAGAGGGAATTGGATTTGCCAAATAGCCACAATTTAAGAACCTCAGTCAGGTGCCTGAGATAAGATAGGGCAGAGTCGGGTGTGAGTGTCAAAAATACCTTTAGAAGCATTGAATTTTTTTTGTCTACACTGTAATTTCCCTGTGTAGTGGCTGCAATGCAGATGTTCTTGCCTGGCTGGAGAGCGAGGAAGCTGGATCCGTTCATATTTAAGAGTCTCCTCGTTCACATCTGGGTACCTCATGTCTTCCAACATCTCTCTATGCCTGAATTCCCTCATCCATAATTCAGATGTGTTTTGAGACCGGGGCGTACTGTGATCCCATACAACTTTCCACACATCCTGGCCGGTGAAAAGGCTGTTGAGCGGGTGTTGCTTTTTTTTCCACGCTGCTTAGAAAAGGGAACCCACGCCCCGACCATGAGAAGAAGTGGTTCTGACAATAATTCCACTGGTGTTAATGACAGGCTCGGCTTCTGCTGGTGTTGGCAGCGGCATAACTAATGGCAGAGCTTGCTCTTCGCTCCTCTCTTGGCTGTGGCTCCGTGGCTGTAGGGAAGGGAGGTATTCGGGATGGCTGGCTCATACAAGGACAGTAGTGATAGCTGAAATATTTCACACATCTTCTATTAACCATGCTTGTTGGCAGGAGGGAAGAAGGAAGATATGTTTTCCTTAAGCAATACCTTTTTAAGTGGAGAGGTATAACTAAAAAAAAGTGAGTGAGGTTTACCAGGAGCAAGTCGGGGTGTATTATTGATGTTGATTATTTTTGTTCCTTCAGCTTTGAGTGTGTGGCAGAGTGATAAGGGATGGGCATGAACGTTTGTTTGCTTAGAGCCAGCAACTAAAGTCCAGAGGGTGGTTGTTTTTGCCTAGTGCTTTTTAATAACCAAATAATTTCTTTGGTATCATTTCACAGACAGCCAATGTGGGTCGCATCATTTAAGGCAGTTGGTTCCCTCCTGGGGTTGTTCCCAATGATATGATGATTTTTTCCTGGCTTATTTGCTCATTTTTCTTCATGATGAGAAATGGACTGTTGCCCTCTGATTGGAAAGAAGCTCTGAAATACCTGGCTCTGGCTTCACTGGGGGATGTGTAGTAATTAAGAGATGGCTAGCCCAGTTAGGTAATAGTATGTAAATGTTCAACTCAGATTTTTGCTTGAAATGTATCAGATCTGTGTGAGACTTGTATGCCAAGGACCTAAAATTATTTTTCTCCCGAGGTAATCCCAGTCTGTAAATGTTTAGTCCCTGTCTATCTGAAGAGATTTGTCAAAAAAAAAGAAAAAGCAACTTTGAGGCAGAAGTCTGAGAAGAACTGACTCAGCAATTACGTGCAGTAAACTGGGGTCCTGGAGCAAAATTACTGTGTCTGAGAACGTCAAGATGTGCTCTGATTCAAGGGAGTTTGTCCTGGGGCTATTGCCCTCCTGACTTTTCCAAAACATGTATTTCTTAAAATGGGTAGTGTATAACTCCACTGCTATCTCCATCTCTATCCATATCATCCACCTCTAGTGGGAGGTGTCCCTGCCCAGGGCAGTGGTTGGAACTCAACAATCTTTAAGGTCCCTTCCAACTCTAACCATTCTACGATTCTATGATATCCATATCATCTATCTGTATCATCTAAGTAGTCTCATTGTCTTTGACAGAGATCCGTAGCTAGAGGAGATTACTTGTGTCAGTATGCATTTTTGGAGGATTTGGGCCAGAGCATTGACTGAAGGTGTGTTCTCAAAATAGTAAGTTCTACAAGAGAGTCTGCTGGCTCTTCTAGAGACGTGGTTGATGGCATCCAGCTCTGTGTTTATGTCTCTGCACTGAAATCTGGTCTTCGGAGCTTCAGAGGGTTGTACATTTCCAATTACCTGGGATGCTTGCACAGGTTATCCTGTCAGCTTGAGGCAGAAAAGGCGCTTCTCAATTGCAGAGAGACTCAGGAAGATCCAAGTAAATTAGAAAAAGAGCACATCTGCCTGGTGCTTGGAGATAGCTAAGGTGTGTTGGGCCCTGCTCTGGTTCTGGTTTGATCATGTGAGTCACTTTGGTCTTTTTGCTGGGGGGTTGCGCATGTGTCTCTGAGTTGGGGTACCCCAGCACCCAAGGTCAACTCCCATCACATACGTCACTCCACATAGGCATTCCAGAACTATAAAGAAATAAGTATAAAAAAATAATTTGATTTTTTTTAAACATTTTGGGTAAAAATAAGAAGTTGGTTTTCAGTGCTGGGACATGTTCCACTGCTTATGACACTTTCACTCTCAAGTCAGAGGTACTAGACCCTTCAGCTGAGGACGTCTACGTGTTTCTTTACACTCCACCTTAAAAAAATAATATAAAATCGGATCAATTCTTTTTCTTCCCATATTCATCTTTAGCCACTCGTGCTGTTGTTGTTGATGTGCCTGCAACTAGTGCCATGCCAAGACGCGTTGATTGGGAAGTTGGTCCTGTTGGTAGGATGTTGCAGCCTTTGGCCAGCTCCTGTTTAAGCGAAGATGAATGTATTTTGTCCAGGCTTCAAGGTTACCTCTGCCCATGGGATACTCATTTAAAGACCAAAGTAACCACTTCCACCATTTTCATGTGGGAGCAACAGACTCCAGAGATCTCTCCTGGTCTGGACCTAACCCTTCTGGACTAGATGTAATGCTGAGATAATTTAATGTACAAAGCTTCAGGTGGTGGCCATTATGTGCGTTCATGTAAAGCACTTTATACTATAGGAACAATTTGGACGAGGCAGCAGGGATACTTCGGCGTAAATATGTCATGAGATCGAGCCTTTTAATGTTCATAAAAAGACAGGATGTCAATTTAAAGGCTCATCTGTCCAATGCATCTTAGACCTGCTGATTTATGAAGTACCGTAAATTGCAATCATATAAGCCTGTAACACTCTGGCAGCTATTTCAATAGCAAAACTTTCTTCCAAAAACATGATATATGGAAGACATAAAAGTTTTAAAGCAGTAGGCTGCCTTAATAGGGAAAGAGTATTAGCATTCGTTTACTGACAAGAAAGAGCTGATTTTCCGTCCAAGAAATGCCCCTTCCACAGCCACCCCGTGCTTAGCGTTAATCAAATCATAGCTTTTCTGCTGCCAAGGGGCTGGGTGAGATTCACTTGCGGGAGAGTTGGGAAAGGTTAATATTCTCTGAATACTCGGATGAAAGAGCTGGCCTGTCAGGGCGAGCACTGAATTTCTGGTCCCCAGTAAAATCAGAGGCCAAACACTCATTTTGCTGGTAAAACCAAAGAAGTAGTTGTGACCAGGAGGGAAATGGAAGAATGGCAAAATAAATCAAGCTGAAGTGTCTGTTGGCAGCGGGAAAGTCCGAGGGCCAAGCGTCACCCTACCTACGCTGCCGTTCACCAAGGATGTTCTATTAAATCCTGTCTGCCTCCAGTTTCTCGTGGTTCCTGCGGGAGGGGGATACCAGCAGGCAGAAGTGCAAGTGCCTGCCAGCTTTAAGTGCATTAGATTGACACGTCTGAGATGATAAAAGACACACGAGTCTCGTGAGATGGGAATAGGGGATTCCAGCAGTCTGTGAAGTTGGCGCAGAAACCTTTGTTTGTAAGTAAGCTGAAGGCTTCAGCATGTAAAATAGTTCCCATCTTGAAGGCCACGATGAGGAGGAAATGACTGCTTATAGATAGCCACCCTTCAGGAAGCAATGAGGAGTCTCGGAGCGCAGGACAGGAGTATGCACTGCTGTGATTTTAATATCAGAAGTTAATTGCATCTCAGCGTAAGAAAGACAATGATCTCCTATGTGACAAATATCATAGATAGTAAAGATATTTGCAGAGAGAAAAGTATAACTAAAATGTAATTCTTGCTCTTTAAGATGGCACTGTAATTTGGCCCTCACCATGAAAATGAGGGTGGTGAGGCACTGGAAGAGGTTGCCCAGAGAAGCTGTGGCTGCCCCATCCCTGGAGGGGTTCAAGGCCAGGCTGGATGGGGCTTGGAGCAACCTGGTGTGGTGGGAGGTGTCCCTGCCCATGGCAGGGGGGTTGGAACTCAGTGATCTTCAAGATCCCTTTCAACTCAAGCCATTTGATGATTCCATGATGTCTCCCTTGCAAGCCTGTTGTCCTGGGGCTGGGTGGTGGTTCCTTGGGCTCCAGCTGCAGCTGGACATGGTGGAAGCGACCTGGACCTGCTGGTGTCTCCAGCCCTGCGGTTCTCACTCCTCAGAGTACGCCTGGGGCAAGGGAGAGCAGAGCGAGATAAAACATAACAGTTCTGTGGAAGAGTGAAGTGTAAATCTCAGGAGCTCAAACTCTCAGTCCCAGTCTGTGACCTTTAGGAAACCTTTCCAAGTGCTGCTTCTCAACTCCCCTCCCTTCCAACTCTAACCATTCTATGATTCTGTTTAACTGGGGTCCTTTTTACTTCACTAGATCTGCTTATAATTTTAATTATTTTAGGAGAATAAAGAAATATCTCATGTAAAAGTGTATTATTATTTTATAGGTGTGCTACACGTGCTTATCATCCTACATATCTGACCCAAAGGGAAAGGCATCCGCAACAGAGGAGACTTTGAAACAGAACTCTCAATATGGAAAGGAATGTGCTGGTTGGATGGGGACCACCATCTAAATGGGGCCAGTTTGGTAACGAGGTGAGTGTTGGTTTTGGTACAGTGAGGGACATGCTAGGGTTTGGCACTGGTGGGAAGGAGCAGGCTGCGGCACCTCTTCTCCCAAGCAAGTTCTTGGGGTTTCTTCCTTTCTAGCACCTACGACAGGTTGGAAGGAAGAAATTAAAATCCTGCTATTAAATGTAAGGCTGGCTGTGTCATCCGAGGATAAATGAGGCTGCTGAGCCCCTAAAATAATTGCTTACTAACAATGCTAAGTGCAGTGTACGTCTTATCAAACAAAAGCCTGTCTTTTTAGTGCACGTAAGACTCACATTTAATTTCCTCAAAGCCCAAGTCCCTCTTTATAAAAGCATTATCTTTTGAGTGTGACAAGATAACTGTGCTGATATTAAGACTTGGAAAGGCCACTGAGAGGCCTCTGGGAATTGTCCTGTGGAGGAGAAGGAGAAGTCTGAAGCAGGGAGGGTCCACACACACAAGCTCAGCATTTTGCATGGAGAGGTATTGTTAAATTCGTTGAACCTCCTTCATCCTGCTTCCATGTGCTGAAGGAGGACGTGTGCTTTATATAGCAGCCTTATAGCAGTATGTTCTTTATACAGCAGTCTTATAGCTCATAGTTGCCTTCCAGTATCTGAAGGGAGCCTACAGGAGAGCTGGAGAGGGACTCTTGGTCAGGAAGAGTAGTAATAGGACACAGGTAATCGTTTTAAACTAGAAAAGGGGAGATTTAGATTGGATATTAGGAAGAACTTCTTTGCTGTGAGGGTGGTGAGGCACTGGAAGAGGTTGGCCAGAGAAGCTGTGGCTGCCCCATCCCTGGAGGGGTTCAAGGCCAGGCTGGATGGGGCTTGGAGCAACCTGGTGTGGTGGGAGGTGTCCCTGCCCAGGGCAGGGGGGTTGGAACTCAATGATCTTTAAGGTCCCTTCCAATTCTAATCGTTCTATGATTACTTAGTGCTTTATTAGGCTGTTTGTGAGAAACTAAAGTGGAGGGAAGACCTTTCTGGGAATCATTCTTGGTACCAGTAAAATAATGCAGGCTTGTGGGGTGCAGGTGTGCACTGTCCCATGTTGCCACATGCACCAGTTGTACCTCATTTAATTCTGATTTCAGGGTCAAGTTAAAGAGCCTGAAAAGGAGATGCGATATGTTTGACTGAACGTATGGTGCTCTCTTCAGAGGCTGATTAATATCCCCATCTCCAGGCCAGATTCTCAGCAAATACTAATTTCTGTATCCCACCTAAATTTAGGGATAGAAGAATTTGTCTTGTAAGCTTGAGTTTCTGTACCAACACAGAAACTTTGTACCAGTGCAAATATTTAGTTTTATTGGATTAAAAAAAGCTGAAGACTGAATTATAAATGGATTGGTTTTTTTTCCCTAGCACTATGGTGCAGAATCTAGTAAGCATTACCATACAGCCTGTAGCCAGTTTTTATCCCAGTCGTGTCAGGACAAGGATGCTCCTGTGCTTTAGTCAGGATCTGGAGAAGAACTTGTCTCCCATATAAGCATCACCTTCAGGACCAGATCTCACAAGTGGCCTGGATACATGCAGTGCTATGGTGAAGAAAGCACCTTTGAAGTCTGGCCCAGAGAAGACATTGATGGGTTTATTTTACTCCAAAGCTCTGTTTTTACCAACTAGGATTCTTGGGAGTTTGCTGTAGAAGGTGAGAAATGGCCAGAAGCCTGCTTGGTATTGTAGTTGATGCTCTTTAGCAATTACTCTGAAGTATTTTTTTCAATTTCTTCTCAGCTCTGTGTCTTGGTGTGTCCTGTTTGTATGGACAAATGCACTCTTCCACCAGGCTGGAGAATAGCGATGTTAAATCTGAAAGTGCCCTCCCTATGACTATGTCTGACCACATCTTTCAGAGAAGAATTTTCAGTGGCTATTTTCTTTGAGGTTTATAGTAGAGACTGTACCTCATAACATCAGCTTGAATCCTGAATACTGCCACAGAGCCAGACCTGAAGGAACAGATGGATCACTTTAATAAAATAACGATGTTTCTTTTAAACCTGTTAGGAAGAAGAATATTGTTTTGGGGTGATGCTTTTCTTTTAAAGCTTTAGGACTTACAGTCCTGGGTTTCCTCCCACGGGGTTTCTCTTTTTGGGTTCTTTCAAATGTGCGTGAAGGCCTTCCCATCAATGTGAGCAGGCTAAATGTGGACTCATTTCCAATGCACTGTCTTCTAAAGCATTGCATTTTCTGCCTGGTCTTCCATTTGCCAAGAGGAGGCAGTTAAATACACCTAACACAATAGCGTATTAACCTTATTGTCCTGAGAAGCTGCTTCTCTTATAAGCTTTTTCTCACAGCTGCCTTCCCAAGCTGGAGACTCAGAACTCGTTTGGAGCCAAATACCTGGTCGTTGTTTGCAAATAACTTTTAGTTACTGACTTGGTGCTCACGCACAAGAAAGTCTAGATTAGACCATAAAGGAAAAATAGGAGTGCTCATGCTTGGTTAGAACTGCTGCTTTGCACAGCAAATCATAAATATCGTGTAATTTTGCTGCCGTTGATCGTATTGTTTGCTCCTTGACATTTTGAGTTTTGCTGTGGCAGCAGCTGAAGTTTTGTGCTCCAAATCCTCGAGCCTCTAACAGTAAATCAAGAAGAACCTCCGGTAGCTGAGGCAGCAAAGGTTCATGATACACGGCCGAGCCTGGTGGCTCCGTTTCACAGAGACAAGCATCAGTGAAAAAGAAGTTCCTTAACATTAGGCAGTGTCAAGCTATGGCACACACAAAGAGCTCTTTTATTCAGCTGCATTTAGGTATTTTGTTGGTTTCACATGGAGAACAGTACGGTGTGTATTTGAAGTTGACGTGGTGGAACTGCAGCTGTGAAAACACGTCTAGGTATTTTTCACTCCTAGGCAGAACCAAAAAAAAAGAAAAAAGGGTAAACTGGGACTTGGATATTGCAAAGTTTGCACTCAAGCTCCTGAAAATCTTAATTAGCAGCCACATAACCGTAGATGTCACTGGACTTGGAAAGGGTTCAGCATCTCAGCCTCACCATTTGTATGCAAATTTTGCATCCACAAAGAAGCTGCTCTGTTTTGCTCAGCTTCAAAGCTTAGTCCAGTTTGGACACATTCTAAAAAAACCTTTTTCAGGCACACCAGATCTCCCTTGGCAAAAAAAAAACGCAACCAGGACAGCACTGCCGTGGCACTGTCTGCAGAGAGAAAAAAAAAATTAAAATACTTCAAAGAAAAAGGCTAAAAAATTTCTCAGAGGAGATAACTGGTATCATCACCCACTTTACATGAGCGTGTGTGTTCATAGGGAAGGGGATCCTGGTGTCTCTAGCGGGGACTGGGCTGTACGTGATGCCCATCCCTTGTAGCTCATGATTACCCTACAGGGTAGCACGAATCCCCGTGATAAATCTATGCCATTGACTTTGCTTTCAGGAGTCGTTCCATGTTCATACAAAAGGGAGGATTAGTGTGCTGCTCTCCTGCCTGAGTGATTTATGCTGGACTTGGAATAATGAGACTTGGAATAAGGTTTTAGGTGGTTCTTAGTTGCTTTCAACACCAGCCAGAACCGAGTAATTCCTTTGCCCCATGTGTGCTTTACACACCAGTAACTCACGTTGCTGGTCAGGTGCTGAGTGTGTGCTTTCTCTAGTTGGTTTGTTTGGATGAAATTCTGTGAATTTCTGATAATTCTTTTTTGGTTTTGTTTTTGTTTTTGTTTTTGTTTTTTTTATTTTTTTTTCTTTTCCATCAATCCTTTGCTTGCTTTACTTTTCAGCCAACCCATTCGTTTTCCTTCAATTTGGACTAAACAGCAAACACGTCTCCCAGAAGTAAAGTCATTCCCTGAGCTGTAGCCACCACCTAAGAGGAGGCTGAGGATCACTGCAAAGGAGGGGTTTGGGGACCACAGCAACAAAATACATGGAGATGCGAGTGGCACTGGACCAAAGCAAGAAAGAGAAATGGCTTGTTCCCAGGTCAGTGCTAGTTTAAGCTCTACTTCTGTTAAAAAAACAAAAACAAAAACAAAAGCTAAAATACAGGATTTGGGGTTTGGTTAGGATTTTTACAGTCTTTCTGATGATGTTAATGTGGAGCCAGGCTGAAGGTGAGGTAACCTCTCAGGTGAGGGACCATCACCTACAGAACCTGCACAGGTCATAAAAGGAATGGGATACTCGCAGTGTTGAGAGGAGGTGCTGCTTGATTGATAGGTCTGATATTGAGGCATCCCCACCTGCTGTATATGGTGTCTCTAGATAATATCCCAAAGCCTTTGGCATCGCTGTTCTCTGAATTTCATAATACCCGGAGGCAGCAACCAAAAGACAACCCACCATGTTACGGCTTCTGGAAAAAAATTGCCTTTTATTAGTCTTACCTAATTAGCATAAAAAGATATAATTATCATAAAAAGAGAAAGGAATGGAGAACAGGGTATGACCTGCCCAAACGACAGCCTGTGAGTGAGAGAAGAGGGGTGCAGCCCTGAGCTGGACCCCCCTGCTCCTGCGTTGGTGCACAGCTCAGAGGATGGCAGCGAGGTTCTGGTTTCCTCTTCTCATTGTACACGTGTGCGTTGGGGCAGCAAATCTGCTGGATTACAGGTTTGTGGCAAATGAATCTGGAGGACAGGTTGATTAGTTCGTGACCCATGGCCTGAGGCAGATCAGTTCTGACCGTGCTACTCCTTACAGAGTTTATCTCACTGCCTTAAAGACATCCAGGGAGGAAGAGGGCAATTCCCCTGGCAGTCTAGCTCAGGATTTTTATTTTTCCCACTGGAGAGCTTTTTAACATTCCACGTGAATCTGCTTTGCTGTGATTTAAATCTATTACCTCTGGATCTATCTGCAGCAGAGCAGGCTCTTCTTCAAAAGAAAAAAAAAAAACCACCACCCACCTGTGTAGTTCAGCCTTTGTGGAGTGCTTTTCCTAGACTCTTGGTCATTCTGGCTTTCCCCTGACCTTTCATCAGTTGGTACCCAGATGGAACGAACGTGGAAAGAGTGCTCCACCTGAGACCTTATTAATGCTGAAGAAGGTACTGAGAGGAAGGATTACAGGGGTAATAGTTTGCAGACTATCTTCCCACTACCCTTCCTCGCCTTCTCCACAACCCAGCTTCAGCTGATAATCCCCAACCCTCAGATTCATTCAATTCTATTTCTTTAAAGGATTTCTAAAGGAATTTAACAGTCGATTATTCCTACCTAGATTAGGGAATAGTGTACAACTCTTGGTTGGATGCCAGAGATCATTTTTCCTATTTCTTAAAATAATTTTGAATTCTGAACGTGTCATTCAGTATGACCATGGTCCTTCCAGGCTTCCTCTCACCTGAAAATTTAATAGCATAGTCCCCATTCCATCACCTTCATAATTAATGAAAGCGTTTAGATGGTTAGGGGACTAGAACATCTCTCATGAGGAAAGGCTGAGGGACTTGGGGATTTATAGTCTGGAGAAGACTGAGGGGGGATCTAATCAACACCTATAAATACTTAAAAGGGGGGTATCAAGAGAAAGGGGCCAGTCTTTTTTCAGTTGTACCCAGTGACAGGACAAGAGGGAAGGAGTACAAACTTGAACATAGGAAGTTCCATCTAAACACAAGGAGGAACTTCTTGGCTTGGAGGGTGGCAAAGCCCTGGAAGAGGCTGCCCAGAGAGGGTGTGGAATTGGTCTCTCTGGAGACATTCAAACCCCACCTGGCCACGTTCCTGTGCAACCTGCTCTGGGCGGATCTGCTTTGGCAGGAGGTTGAACTAGATGATCTCCAGAGGTCCCTTCCAACCCCACATCGTTTTGTGATTCTGTGTTGAATAATTTGAGACCCGGGAGAGGCCCTGTGGCACCCATCAGTGTTGAGATCATGGACATTGACACTTTAGATACAGCCACCCTGTCACTGACTGCTTGTAAAAAGTTTTAACAAGATTTTTTTCCCTAGTTTGTTTCTGAGATCAGTTGAGTAAAACAGCGGTGAACGCCTTAGTTTGAGATTGATGGTATCTACTGTTTCTCACCTCTAGAAGGTTTGTTACCTGCTGTAGAAATAAAATACATTTCTCTGGCATGCTTTCCTCTTAACAAATCTGCTGTCGACTGCATCTCATCTCCTTGTTATCTTCCTGATTCTGACAAATGGTTTGATTTGTTTCTGCAGGAACTGGAGTTAATCTGATTGATTTATAAATCTCCCAGATACTCCTTTTTTTTTTTTTATTTTTCTTCTCTCTTTAAAGAACTGCACTATGCTGATCTTTTTTCAGTCTTCCAGTAGCTTCCCCCTCCTGTATAGGATCGTGAAGATGAATGCTAATAGTTCTTCAGTTGCTTCAGACAGCTCTTTTGGCACCCTCCGTAATGTTCATCAGTCTGAAAGTTTTCTCATTTCTCAAGAGCACTGATTGCGCTGACCATTTACTTGCAAGGGGACATTTTAAGTAAAGATTGATTCAGGAAAGTCGCTGAAATCACGGGGCTGCCCTCTGTGGATAACTTTCCTCTGCTCATTGTTGACAAACTGTTTTTCTTCCTCTTCCTCCTGTTACTTCAGTGTGATTTCTTGTTCTTCACATCTTTTACTAGTTTGATCTTGCGGTGTGCCTTGATCTCTCCGATTTAGTCCTTCCACTCTCTTTTAGTTTCAGCTATAAACATCTCATCTTGTTCTTGCTCTTTGTACCTTCTCTATAATATTAAATACTGAAAATAATTTACCTCAGAAAAAAGAAGAAACTACCTTCTCTAAGCACTTCCCGTTTTTCCAGCCTTTCTAATACTGTCCTGGCTTGTTCTCCTTCCACATTTAGTTACATGAAGCTGGTAGTTTTTTAAGCCACACTGTAGACATTTCCTAACCATTGTCCATCCGTGGTCTGTCTTCTCCATTCTCTTTGTTCCACCAAAGAGTCAAGAGCTGCCAGTTGTAGGCAACCGCTTTGTGGTGGCTGACTTTGTGGTGACTTTGGTGTCCAACAAATTACTGAAGTCCATGCTCAGATTTTTCTCAAAATGTCTCTTTGCCTTCAATTTGGCAGAATCTGTTCCCTAAACTAGAAGTGAATTTATGAGTATTTCTGTGCCCCTAAAGCCATGTCTCTAATGGTTTTACTGCTTTCTGAAAAAATTCCACCTAGATCTAATTGCGTTATTGGAAATGGTTGAACCACTATAATATATGGGGGGGAGCTTCTCTGGTCTTTGAGAAATCCTTCATTCAGAAACAGCCAAAAAAGCCATCTAATGCTTTCAGGAAAGAAACTCTGATGAGATCTTTCTTGTTAAAGAGAGTGGGAAAGAGTCATGAGAATACTTAACCGGGGTGCATTCAAGAGAGGTGAAAGCTACGGCGATGGGAACCGTGCTTGTTGCAAGGCAAAAAAAGAAAAAATAATTAAAGGTCAGAAAATAATTTGTAGTTCAACAGCAAAATCTCTTGAAAGCTCTTCATTCCTTACGTTATTACCCTCTGTGAAGCAGGGCATTAGCACTCCATGTTGCCCTAATTAGTTTACCAGACCACATATTCCAGGTAAATTGTGCTTGCAATTGGCCCGGTGCTTGCTTGTGATTAACGTGGCATTCAGAAGAAAAATTTGAATCTCCTGTGAGCCCTACTCCAAGTTCCATAAATGTCAGGCAGTCCAGATAGTTTAGAAGCAATGGGCCAAGCACGAGGAATAAAAGTGCGAGCCACCTGTAAGAGATGCCTTCTGAAATTTCTGGGCCCCCCAAAAAAAGGAGGGTAGAAGCAGAGCGAATCTAGTGAGGACCTGTAACTTAAGATATTAATACTGACAAAGAAGAGAAGAACGACTCCACTTACTTTATCTCAAGCCATTAGCTTTGATTTAGTGCAGCCAGGGAAGCCTTTCGGTAGTTTCTGTAGAATCTTCACACTCTGGCTTAATAGCATTTGTTTAAATGAGGAGCAGACCCTCGAGCAATATTTCTCTTTAAGAGGCAAGTCCCAGCATGGAGTAATAAGTAAACTGGGAACAATATATTTTAGAAGAAGAAATAGATTCTGCAAGATCAATTTAAGGAAATATTTATAACACATAATTTCTCAACTGTTTTTTAAGTAAGCAATACAAAATGATCCTTATGAACAGCAACATGGAAGGAAGGCAAAAAATCTGCATCATTACGGGGAGTTTAATCTTCTTTGTGTCTATTTGTTGTTCTAAGTGATGTTTTTATTTCTAAGAATTAAAGGCATCTGCCATGGATCTCTCAGAAATTTTAGTCCCCCAAAGACCTTCTTTTTAACGCTCATGCACCTACGTTCTCCCTACGTTCTATGTTTTGCTCTCTAATAATTGACCACAGCAGGCTTCAGGAAAAGTCCCAGACTGGACTGGGTGATGGACAGGAGCTGGATTCCAGCTCTGAAGTCAGGAACGCTCGGATCAGGATCAAAGGCAGAGGAACAGGCAGGGTCCTCCTTGGACGTCGGCCATCGAAGAAGGAGAGTTGACCTGTTGATCCCTCAGCTTTTATCCGGGGCATGATGGGATGGGATGGAATACCCCTGTTGGGCAGTTCTGGGTCACCTGTCCTGTCCGCTCCTCCTTGCAGGTGGGACCCCTTTACGCTTTTCCATTTCCGACCCTCCAACGGGGCAAATGATGAAAATTATCTGCCCTTGGTTCTTCCAGCAATAAGGATAAACAAGGGCCTCTCTGCACCATCCCTTGGGATAATCAGGTCTTATCACTGTGAGACAAAACAGCTCTGAGCAATGTGCTGTTAATTTCAGAGTTTAGTTAGTTAGAAGAGGCCTAGCTAAGAAAGTAAAACTGTAAAACAGAAAATCGGTTCGTTTTACCTCAAACCAGGACACATACTACATTGGTATTCAGTTTCCAGGGCGTCATTTTATCCATAGCTAAAAATACAAATCAGTGCACCGCATTTTGGCAGAATTTATCACTGCAAAATTGTTTCTATGTGAAATGCTTCCTGCTGTCTGTCACAACTAATAATTTAGTTTAGAAGGTGGCACCCCATTGAACCAAAAAGCGCCGCTGCGGAAGGAAGATGTTGCTCCCTCCCCTCTTTCAAATGTCCTGCTGACTTCTTGCTTTCCTGGTCGCTGTGAGCCTGGTAATCCCTTCGCAGACCCAGACACAGGTATTTTACAGCTGCATTATTAAATTAGCCTGGTACTTCCTTTCTCTTACCTCCGTGGAATTACCATAGAGTGCTCTACATCTTGTTCTTTTTTTTTTTTTTGTATTACCTTTATTAGTCACAAGAACATAATTGAACTGATAGACAGAGTTACTTAAAAATTGATGCAATTTTTTTTTTTTTTTTTAAATCCAGTTACCCGTGTCTTTAACTTTTATTCTTTCTGTTAATTCAATCAAACACCACGTTTGCTTTGCTTATTAAGAGTGGCTGCTGGCCTCGGAGCTGATGATTTCAGTGTTATTATAATTGCCTGTTTTATTTCCTGTGGTCTTACTCATTTATTTTTATTTTTTTCATCTCTCTCTTCTGCAGGAAGACTTTCTGGTGAGAATATCTTTTTTTTTTTAAGCTTAGTGCTTGGTCAAAGAACTTGTACAAGTTGTGTGAGTATGGACAAAGTCTGGTCAAAATCCGCAGTACTGGGAATATAGTGGACAGCGTGGTGACAAGTTAATCAATATTCTGAATATCACTGCTGCCTGTCTGTAGTTCTGACTGCCTGCAGGGACTCTGTTCCTGGGAAGGAGAGAGAAGTAAGAAATTGCAAGTGAGAGGAATTAGTCACACGTGGTGATGACCAGAGCGGTCACGTACGACTTCGTTGTCTCCTTAGGCCAAATAATACGTCTGGCAGAGAGGCTGCCGTGAGGACAAAACAGAACCAAAAGCTGTAAAGCTCCTTTACCTCCTGGTAAAGGAGCGTGGTGTCCTTCTGGGATGGAGGTATAAATGTGAATTTCGCTCTCCTCCTTTCCCTTACAAGAAATGCTGCTCCCGTGGAGATCAGCCCCGAGTCATTTAAATAAGGAAGCAGAGAGTGGTGCGTGGAAGGGAGATTTTTTTTGGGGGTATTTGCAATATTTTGTATAATGGATGCATCAAGCAACAAACTGAAAATGAAGAGAATGTGAAAACATCCAAGTAGATTGCCGCAGGTATTGCAGAGGAACTGCGGTCCTCATATGGGACATGCTGTAAATGAGTAACAGAAAAACATCCCCTGGGCCCAAGGATCCCGTGTTAGAAGAGAAGTGAGCATAAAAGGCGAAGCAGGAGCGCTGCTGCTGGCAGGATGGGCTGCTGCCGTGCCAGGGTGGTGTCCTGATGCTCCGGAGTTTGCAAAATTATGCCACTGCCCTCCTTCATATCCTTCCTGAAACTCCCTCTGGACAAGGGAGCTTCAGGAAGGATGTGAAGGAGGGCAGTGGCATAGTTTTGCAAATACGTATGGATTTCAAATTAGCCCGTAGAAATTAAGAATAATCAATATTAGAATAAGAATAATCAATATTAGAGTAAGAATAATCAATATTAGAATAGTCCTTAGAAATTAAGAATCAAAGCTGCTTCGCTCCCTGGTGCTGTGCCTTCCCAGGTGAAGCAGAGACTGAATTTCACTGTTGATGCTGTTGTATGTGTTTTATCATCGTTTGGGTGATACCGTAACACGGGGAAGTTCAGTGGGTAACCACAGCCCAGGCAGCACCCGCAGTGCTTATTTAAACTGTGTTTTAATGAGTTTTTTTATCTTTTATCTTATGGCTCCTGGTCCAGATCTGAGAGGATGTGCTTGCAAGGGCTCTGCTGGTGCATCAGGATTTCGGTCAGAGCCCTTGTGACCTAAGACACATCACTCTCTTTTTCCTACTGAACGTTCATGTGAGTTTGCATCCTGGGAGCCTGTGACCACGGTGCTAGCAGAAAATTGAAACCAAGCTCAGGGCAAGGGGTTTGGGCACTGGGGGCTCGTTTCTGAATGAGAACTTCTTGACTGTGGCCAAAAAATGTTGCCAATGGAAAACTATTGTCAGCTTTTAAATCATAGGGAATGCTGTGTGTACCTTGTACAAAGTGTTTTGTGATAAAGGATGTCATTTAAAAATGTATCATGAGGACATAATGCTGGATCAAAAATTGAGCATATGGCATATCTTGCAAATAAGAACATCAGTGAATATGAGTAGGACAAGGAATAATGGTTTTAAACTAGAAGAGGGGAGATTTAGATTAGATATCAGGAAGAACTTCTTTGCTGTGAGGGTGGTGAGGCACTGGAAGAGGTTGCCCAGAGAAGCTGTTGCTGCCCCATCCCTGGAGGGGTTCAAGGCCAGGCTGGATGGGGCTTGGAGCAACCTGGTGTGGTGGGAGGTGTCCCTGCCCAGGGCAGGGGGGTTGGAACTGGATAATTTTGGAGGTCCCTTCCAGCTCTAACCATTCGATGATTCTGTGAGTACAATTAAAGCAGGAAGGAACTTGTTATTTTTGGCTGTGTCGTGGCCCCCCCCATCCATTTTTTTTGGAAGAATGTATTCCAAAAGCATTTCAGTGACAGAAAGGAGAGCAATTCAGGGGAGTGGAGTGAAGGGAGGAGGTTTCTGAGCATAGTGGATTTAAATAGTAAACCATAATGTGCCAGTAGCAGTCAGATTTTAACGCCGAATATAATAGCAATATGGCTCTTCCCTGTCAGAGCCTGTTTTTATATGAAGAACGTTCAGTTCTTTGGAAGGGTACAGATTACAATTAAAGCATTCGCTCCCCATGTTGAGTCCCCTTGAGTTTTGTTTCTCATCGCACACAACAGTGGTGTGAATGAATTAGATGTCATCGCTGTTTGTGCCTGCCTGCGCCTGCAGAACTGCGCTGGGAAAAGCTGCTTAAACTTGTTCGCTGCTGATGTCCTGTGGAACACGATAATTGAAATACGGGCATGGTAGACGTGGAACAGAGAATGTGACACTATCACAGCAAGGCTGCTCTTAAAATAGCTGTCAGAGCAGGGGCTGGAAGGGACGTTCAGCTGAAGTAAAATGCTACAGATCAATTTGTGTGCTTGTGGAAGAACTAGAAAAAAGACTTGCTATTACAGCCCAGCACATTTTAAAAAGAAATCCCTGCTGCCTTGACCACTCTCTTCGTACCCTTTGGTATTCTTGCACTTCTTCAGACTCCTGGTGCAAATTATTCCGTGCCATAAGGAAAATAATCCTCAAAAATGGTTTGCTTTTCTTCCATTATTTTAATTTTTTTTTTTTTTAATTTTAGTAGGAAAATTAAATTCCAGCACTCTGGAACTTTTGGCCAAAGCTCGATGAAAATTTTAGTGTGATAAAATGTTAAGAGGAAGCAAAGGCTACTGTATGGCCCACATACATTGTGGCCCGTATAGCGCTGATTCTGATAATTTTCTCTGGTGCCAGTTGGCTGGAATGAAAAAGTGACCATGGGGACCATGGGGATTTGGTACGTTGTCCAACCAACATTACGGTGTTCAGCATTGAAAAAACCAACCCAACCACAAAACAAACCAAAGCAAAGCGAAGAAGAAACTGGTTACTTCACTAGAAAAGAACTAATGGATAATTTAGGAAGAGTACAGAGTTTTGAGCCAGAACGTAACTGGATCAGAAGGGAAAAATAATGGTTTGGATGTTAGGCATCCTAGGTCATTGGAAGAATGAATGGATGAAATTAATGATATTGTAAGGTCTAGTGGATGGGAGGTGTCTGGAGGCATCTGTTGCCCTGGCGCAGTAATTGATAACAAATGGATTCTTGGACCCCAGGAGAGGGACATTAATTGGTTTAGAAAAAAGAACAACACGGAAATACAGATAGACTCACCGTGTTGTCTTTTCCAAAGAGATTTGCTCAATAAAGTGATGGGTCTATAGCTAACACTTTCGGTAGTTTGTGGTTTGGCAGCTTGACTCAGCAGAAGCGTCGTTGGAAAAATCCAGCAAAATCTGTGCTACGCTAGAGGAACAAGTCTCTGCAGATTCAGAAAACAAAACCAGGCACCTGAAGACACGGGACTGCTTGTGTGTTTGTACTCACAGGGAAGGAGAGAATGCTACTTAAAACCCACCGAAATAGATGGTTCTGAATGATGGTTTGCTCTTATCTGGGCTAAGCCACTTCACTAAAAAAAACCAAAAAATGCATAATAATCTAATGGGAGCTTTAGTAAAAGGAGAACTACCAATCTGGTGAGAGGTCTAGAGAAGAAGTCCTATGAGGAGAGGCTGAGGGAACTGGGCATGTTTAGTTTGGAGAAGAGGAGGCCGAGGGGAGATGTCCTTGCCCTCTACAGCTCCCTGAAAGGACGTTGTGGAGAGGTGGGTGCTGGCCTCTTCTCCCAAGGGAATAATGACAGGACCAGAAGAAATGGTCTGGAGTTGCAGCAGAGGAGGATCTTAGGAAGAATTACTTTACTGAAAGAGTGGCCGGGCACTGGAGCGGTCTGCCCAGGGAGGTGGTGGAGTCACCATCCTTGGAGGTATTTAAGAAACCTGTAGATGTGGCACTTCAGGGCATGCTCTAGTGGGTGAGATTGTAGGGTGTGGGTTGTGTTGTTGTGTATGGTTGGACTCAGTGATCTCAAGAAGTCCTTTCCAACCGTGACAAGTCCATGAAAATGTTCCTTGTAAAAATACAGCCTGTGAGAGAAAGGGGAAGAGAGCTGCCCAGCGTGAGATGGACATACCAACCATCCTGCTCCCACTCCTCTTCCCACACTGTGTGGTGGTGAGCTTTTGGGGTGGCCTACATAAGGCACAATGTAGAGCCCATGGCAGTGGGAGAGGAAGGGAAAAACTGAGTTTAACCTTCACCCAAGAATTTTTGCCCATTTACATTTCCCAGGCAGACCGGTGGGAAGGAAATCTCCTGCATGTGTGCTAGTAAGGAGGAGCTTCAGTTTGAAAACAAGACAGTGGTTTTAACTCGGCGTTATCTCATGAAATAATTAAGTCCTAGTTGCTGTCATCCTTCATCAGATATTGTGTAATGGTCCCACGCGCTGCGAGAACACTCACTGGAATCAACAATGCTAAACATGATTTTAATCTGATGAGTGTGGCAGGAAAAACCTACTCCTTCAAAGTATTAAATCACATGGCATTTAGCTACCTTCATCTGCCTGGAGAAGCTGTGGCTGCCCCATCCCTGGAGGGGTTCAAGGCCAGGCTGGATGGGGCTTGGAGCAACCTGGTGTGGTGGGAGGTGTCCCAGGGCAGGGGGTTGGAACTGGATGATCTTTGAGGTCCCTTCCATCTCTAACCATTCTATGATTCTATGATCTACTGGGACATGGAGAAAGAGTTTATGTTTTATCACTCTGCAAAGTGCCACATTGGCCCAGAACACAAGAACACACTTGTGTTCAGGTTGGGCTCCGATGGCTTGGGAGTCCCACAGACATGAAGTCTAAGAATGCATAATTTCGGACGGGGAACATCACCCTCCAACAGCAGAAATGCAGCAGTATTCCTGCTGTCCTTTTCATTTGGTTAAATGGCAGATGTGACGGGGCTCGCTCCTCTTTTTCTGGATGGTCCCACTGAAAGAAAAAGCTGTATCTGATGCATAGTCAGTAACGGTAGGTGGGAGATCAGCAGAGAGGAGGTCAAGATCTTTATAAAGAGTTTGGGGTTGCAAACATGCTGGACCACATTCTCAGTAAGCTTTCACTGGGAGTTATGAAATATTAAATGCAAGCAAGCAGCAAGGGCACCAGATAGTATTCTGCGACTGTTTTTGGGTACGTACATGCCGTGAGCCTGGGTGAGAGCTGCTGCTGTGATTGTTATTCAGCGCAGGAACTGGAAATGTACTTGGACTTCAAGTGGTCTGACCTCTAGAGGAAACCATCTCTCGTGGCAAGGTGGATGTTCCCTTGGGTGAAAGGCAGGAAGGAGCGGGGCGCATCCAGTATTTCACTGTCACATCATTTTCTTGCCCTCCTAACGTAACCAAGAATCTGCTGTAGATCTTTTTTTTATGCTCAGTTGAAGAATTATTGACCATGGCCTGGGTGTTTTGGTTGTTTGGGTTTTTTGTTTTCCTGAAGAATCATCGTAGGTTGAACCGTTGGCATCAAAGGTCTAAGCTCCCGTGCGGTGTTGGAAGTGTCTCCCCATGGCCACTGACGGATTGGGTCCCCTGTTTATCGTTAGTATGTGACACAAGTACTTTTTCCCAGATAGAAACCTCAATTTCAGACACATCATCTCCATAGTAATCGGTGATAAATCATCTCCCCGGTAGCTGGATTTCCCTGACGTGCAAAATGTCATATTTCTACTCTCAAGTCGTTTTCTTTCAGTCAACTTGATCGAAATAGCTTTTTTAGTACTAACAGCAAAAAAACCAAAGCAACCCCCAAACATTTTTAAGACTGTTTTATGGAAAGCCCAAACGTTCAGAGGAGAAAGCTCAGAATTTAAGGATGCACGTGAACTTTCAGGTCGACTCCTTGCTCGCAAGGATAAATTGTCCCTTCTCGCCTTCTCCACTTGCTCTGGTGTCATCCTGGGGGGATTTACACAGTACTTCTTTCCACTCCCTGCGTTTAGTGCATGGCCATGAAAATCAGCTTTTTTACCAACTACCCGAATGTTGCAGTGAATAAAAACTTGGCTTACCCATTGCATTTCTCTAGTGCTTTCCTTCCTATTTCAAAAGCTTTTTGTAGACACAAATGAACTAACTTTCACGTAGCACTTCTCAGAGTAGCGGGTGACATTGCTGGTTTACATCAGGGGAACCGAAGCCCGGAAAGGTCAAGTCTAAAATTCTAAAATTGTAGGAAATGTCACCCAATCTGGGGTTTGTAGACTGAAATGTAGAGATATTTTTTGAATTTTTTTTTTCTTCTTGTCCTTTTTTTTTTTTTTTTTGAAGA
>VZRU01017265.1:56750-67482 GCA_013398155.1 Pedionomus torquatus
TAGGAAGACATCCTAGCTTTTGAAACACAGCTGTAATTGATCTCAGCTGCAACTGGTGGCACTCGGCAAATCCTGCCAATCTGACTGCAAGTGCCCAATCCCAGGCAGCTGGGAACCAGGGGCGGTCCCCAGGTGAGGTGAGCACTTGCTAAATATTGCTGAGGAGTTCTGGGTCAGAGGACGAGCAGGTTTCCATTCTCAGGGGTGGTGCTTCAGGGCTGAGCTGTGAGAGAATAATTTTTCCTTCTGTTGTCCTCCTCATTTGGTAGGTCCTGGGGTTTTGCCCGCAGTGTGGGGTGAAAAGTTTTGTCCCATTTATTTGCAGTTGGGAGTGGCTCATCTGGGGGGTTATTTTTAAAGAAGTGTGAGGTTTTTTCTTTATTATCTTTAATTTATCTTTATTATTTTTTTTAATTTAAGAGATTTGTAAATGTGGGTTGCAAATATTTCTGTTTTTCCCTCTTCTTGCCTGGCAAATGAGATGTCATTTACTTACTGCATTATATGCTGGAGTAAAAGTGTGTTTGGGACTATCAGTCTATTCATTGTGTCCTTAAAATTAGTCAGTGAAAGTTGTTCCAGATAGGCCTATTTCTTTCAGTTTCCCAGGACGTTTCCTGTTCTTTCCTCCATACTGGCTGACTTAGGTCACACTAAAAATCAAATACAGACCCCCAAAGCAACAGAGAAGGTGCAGCAACAATTAAAACCAGACTCACTGCAGATGGTGCAGGGGACAAACACAGCCGTGGAGAGAAACAGCAGACCAGAAAAAGCACTGAAGGTGAACCTTTGGGTTGTATTTCTCAAAGGCTTTTTTAAAAGACTCTGATCCATTGCTTTTGACTGCGGTCATCGAGACTCGTGTATGGGGGGTTTGTTGAAAATCAAAATCCTTCATAAAACCTTTTCCCTCGATAGGCGTAATTACTGGGAGTAGGGCTGGCAGGGTCTCTGAACGTTGCTTACCCATGTCTCATCATTTAAATGATAATAGATGTTCTGGTAAATCTAGTAAATCAGGTATGCACTGGCCTCTGCATGAGTATGTGCCCACATTGCCGTTATTGACTTTTTTTGGGTCCTTCTCTGCTGATGTAGCAATATCTAAATGCAGCAAAAATGTGGATGAAAACCGTTAGCACAAGGGTCAGGTTGTGTTGGAGTTTTCAAATCTTGGTTAGCAGACCAAATCCCAGGGCATCGTTCCCCTGGATGGGAGTGGGGCGGCATGAGCGGCAATTAATCCTCAAGGGGCAAAACCGTGCCAAGTGCTTGCTTGTGCTTGGCCTTGACTCACTGATCCTCCAAGTTGAGGAGTCAGCTTGGCGTGTGGCACGGCTACAGTATGTAGGATTACTTCGGAGCAAAGGAGCAGGATTTATTTTAGATTTTAAAGCTCTCCCAAAGTTTTCATTTTAATTGGCGTTCACTGACAGTGAGGCGCTTAAAATGCAAATGATAATGATAAACGGGGCTTTGCTCTGTACTTATGGCTCGTGAAGGAAGATTGCATGAAGAAGGGAACTTTTTTTGCCTGAAGCCAGCTTGGTTCTGCGGTTAGTGGGGTGCTGGGCTCGTGGTGATGGCACTTGGTGTGGGAGGAGGGCTGAGTCCATTACTGCCGTTCGCTGGCAGCGGGATGTCCCCCCGTGAAATAATCTAGACCTGTCAGATGGTGACAGCTCGTTCTACCTGCACAAATAACACCCTTCTGAGGGACGGAGGACTTGCTGGTATCTCTGTAATAGATCTAAAAGTGCAAGCTGGTGTCATCTGTGGTTTCGTGCTGGTTGGCATCTGAAGCGGCTCGCGCGCCGAGTTATTTCTGCCGCGTCAGCTCGTCATCCAAGAAACATGGACCACCTTTTTTTTGGAAAGAGTTCAGCACTGAACAAATCTCCATCTAGTCTAGCTCGGGTGCTTCAATCCTAATACAGAAAAAAAACCCCGATTATAAAAAGCCTCCCCTCCTTTAAAAGCCACAAGGAGCTCAAGCAACTACCTGGAAACCATCCTTGAGTATCTCAAATGTGGTGCCCAAAAACCCTATCGCAGCACGTATAAACAAACGTTCAGGAGCACTTTTCATCTTCCAGAGTCCTAGGGAGGTTTCCAGAGCACTCAGCTGTGTTTGAATAGAGCTTGGCAAATGGGGAGCTTTTTCTTCTTTTCCAGTGTTTTGGCCAAAGTGAAAACTGAAGGGGAAAAATCCTCAGTTTTTATCAAAGCAAGGTGGAGATCAATGATGTTTTTTTTTAGTTTTGCAGCAAAATGGAGAAGTAGCGGCCAGGCTTGGAAAAACATTGCCGTGGTTAGTCTGAAACAACTTGTTCAATGGAAATTAAAATAGTTGAATTGCATCGGGATTTGTTTTAGTTTTGTTTAAACATTTAAAAAGGCCATTTTAAAATGGGAAATGCCACTTAAAAATGAAATACCAAAAAATGTAATTTTCTTTTCTGTTTTTTTTTTTTTTTTTTTTTCAATTTTTTCTGCTTGAGATTGCTTTTCATTTTGACGAGATTCCGTGAGTAATTTTAGCTAGTGGTATTAAATTACCATTTGGCAATGAGCTCGCTTCTTGTTGACATCGTCTTCCCACCTGTGCTTTGAAGATGGCTGGCAGAGCTGGTGGGAGATGGGTCAATGTTGCTGTCACGAGGGGGACCGTAGAACCTATAACGTCTTGTTGCTTTTTAAAATCTTATCCAAAAGAAGAGTGACTAGAGCTGCATTTCCACCCAGAAAAACACGCACATCGGCCAGCTCTAAGAGGACACTGCAAAGAAAATGAGGCTTAAAGGTCTCTGAAACATCTTCCCTAAATTGTCTGTTCATGTTATTTCTTTTTTTGCAGCTTGAGCACAGCTGTAAATCTAAGTAAACAGCATCCAGCCATCTCTCTGCTCTAAATATAATGAAGCAGAAAGAGAAGTTTAATTTCTCCTTAAGCTCTCTTGAGATTTAACATTATATTTTTGAAACATCAGGGGTTGCCTTGGCACTGTGATAGCAGCCAGCTTTTTTAAAAGGGCATTTGCTCGCTTTGCAGAAACGCAGCTGACCTTCATACCCCAGTGGTTTCAGTAGGAAAAGGATGGTCAGAGGCTAAAGTGATGGCTGACATAGGAAAGGCTGTCTGTAAACCTAATTTTTCATATTTTCTAGCATTTTGATAGAAGTAAAGATTGAAGTTGAAGTGAATGGTCTGCAAAGAGCAGATAAAGAGGGAGCGCGACCAAGTGGTAAAGGAATCCAAACCTGGTCATCGTGGCTGACCTTTCTGAGTTAGAACAACGTCAAGAGGCTCAACAAGGCTGCGTTTCTACCACACGGTGCAGGATGAGAGACTTCTCCCCAAAGAATCTATCATCTCAAATGACCAGCTAAGAGGTGGGTCTGCTGCAGTATTTGTCTTTCCAGTGGACAAGGGGCTTTACCCCAAAGAGGGGCAGAGTTGGGAAACGACCAGGTTTGTTGAGATTCAGTTCATTGCTTTGTTGCCATAAGGTAATCCATCTTCCTCTTTGACTTAACGCTGTGCATTTAATCAGGTGCTGAGTGAATAGCTTATTTGGAAAATCCAAACTAATAACGGACATAAAAATTGTGGTAACTGACAAGACGCAGTAAGACGAGTCATATCTTCCCTAATGACAACATAATGAACTGAATTTAAAATTAAATCCTCTCATGAACAGTCACGGCCCATTAGACAATGAAATTTCTTGTGGAACTGACTTTTTAAAAGCACTTTGCAAAAGAAGTGAAGATGAAACCAAATTGTGCAATTGTGTTGCAAGCCACTTGCAGCCAGATCCAGGGAGTCTTTGGGGGTAAAAAAAAAATCAGCTTCAGTGGGTGTTTTGCTTGAGCAAGGACATAACCTCTAAAAATGCCAACTGTGAATTACGTGCCATCGAAATCATTTCAGCAAGATTTAACAGCTAATATCACCATTTATTGTCGACAACAGTGTACCCATCAGGAACAGATGGAAAGAGAAATAAAGAGAGAGGGAGGGTTTCTTTGCTTTTGGTGATTGCTGCTTTACATGGATCGTGTAGATCGGGGAGAAGCACGTGCTCCCCAGATGTTAAACACTGGGTGTTTTGAAGGAAAATATTTCAGGAACAACAAGCAGGGAGATTTTCCAAAGACTACCAAAAGGAGGTGCAGGGAGGTGCTTGTTTTTGTTGGTTACTGTTCCACAATAATCCTTTTCTAGATCCCAGCACTGTTGTCGTTGTCGTCTTCAAAGCAAATTGAGTGCAGCTTTCTCATCAGCAATGATTATTGCAAACTGGACTTGGCATGAAAATTGAAATAATAAAAAAATAGTGATGGCCATGGTCCAATTCTCACAGAGGAGCCTGTAGGTTCCTGTCGCTCATCAGTCCCTCTGGAGTCATCCTGCTGAAAGTGCTTTGAAAATGGGACCACAAACGTCCCCAAGCACTTTTAAAATTTTTACCCTTCATATTTTTTTTATTTACAGCCTGAACGTTCCATATGATTCTGACCTCTTCTGTATCAGGCATTAGCAGTGTTTTAGCTGGGGAGAAACAGATGGGCAATACCTTTTAAAAAAGTTTCTTTGGCTTCCTTGGAAGACAAAGGTGCACTGCAAATGCAAGATCATCCTTCCAGCAGCTTTAACAAAAATAACAGATCTCCAAAGGAAGGGTGTCACGTTATTGTAGGAATGTGGTTGTGGTTTTGGGCGAGTGTTTTTTTTTTCCTTCGGTCTTTTTCAGAAGGAGCATCTGTTTGTTCTATAGTCATTTCTATGCTTGGGTAATTCATCTAATGATTACATGGATGTTGGCCGGAAAACTGCACAGTACATTGTAGAGGAGGCTGTAAAGAGACTGGTAAACACAGCATTATGTGGTTTTAAAGGAGGGGAAAAGAAGAAAATACGCTGTTCTGAACGATACGCACAATGCTGGATATCATCAGTCTGCATTTTTGAAAGAGCTGCATGTTCAGTTGCTGTCATTTGTTCCCAGTGGGAGCTCTCCCACCAGCTTCTTTTGAAATCTGATGATTAGAGATTATTTTGATCCATCCTTGAGTGTGAACATAAAAGATAAAGTAAATTGTTTCATCAATACTAGTTTATAATTTTAGTCCAAAGATGTCTAGGGTGCTTGCATACAGGGAGTAGCTCAGAATAGAAGGTAATTGTGTATCTTATTCAATGTACCTGTTCGAAATTGATATTTGGGGAAGGAAAAGTGAAATGGAGAGTATGATGCTGCTTGGAAGATGTGTCATTTTAAAGAATTGGGTAAATTTTAACTTGGTTCATTTAGACTGAGATAAGATGAGACAGATTGTTCTCATTTTTATGGTTTATTCTCATTTTACTGTGATGAAAATAGACCTTGATGCAGGTGTCACTTCCCGTGCTAATCTGCTGCCTTTCTCTTTGTTGTTCTTGGTTTACAGCAAAGAGAATTGGGGGCTGCAGCGTTTGTGTCAGCTGGTAACATAGCCTGGTAGTCAAAAACCATTTTGCTGGTCAACCAAAAGTGTTTGTGAGTAAATTACCAAGTTCCTTGGACCCTGAAAGGAGTTATTCAAGCGCTGTAGTAAGAGCAATGACAGGGCAAGTTGTCCTTTCATTTTACTCTCCCATTTGGTTAAGCAAAAGGTAACTGGTTTCCACCTTCGGCAGATCCTAGGCAATAGGAAGCTGGTACTGAAATAACACTCCCTGGTATGGCTAAGGATGCAGGACCAACGTGTAAGAAAAACACACGAAGCATGTTAAAAAAAAGCAAGGTCTGCTCTGGCAGGGGTCCTGGAAGCAGTGGACTGAGCTCCATCAGCCTTGGCTAAAAGACCAAACAGAGTCAGCAATATTTAGCATAAATCACTGAAGGTGCAGTTGCGGTCTCGGAGCTTTAAAAGCTCTGCCCATCCTTTAAGCATCTTCCTGCTCTCAGGATGAAATTCTTTGAGAAATGCTAAGCTTTTAGAACAAAGGCAGCAAATGAAAACCTTTTAAGCTGGTGACATTTTATTTGCATATTACGGGTTGAGCGGAGGGAAATGAAGGAAGGAACCGCACTAGCGTTCTCCAATGGCAATGCTGTATGTGAAAAGAAAACAAGTCACAATTAAGAGGCAATCTTCATTGTATTTCTACAAGCAGTCCCTTGTATAACATTAAGCACAAGGGGCTGAAGCTCAGCCTGGTGTCTTTAGAACAAGCTATTTGGATGGGTTGAATCCCAGCGCCACTTCAGTGTGCTTCATTCATTAAACATAAACCAGAAAGAAAAGTCTAGCTCTGTGTGCATGCATGCATGCTCTGGACTAATGTGTTAATGGCTGCAGAGCAGTACTGAAAGGAGCAAAGCAAAATAATCCCTCACAATAACGTAGCGGGTAACACGGCACAGTCATCTCAAAGCAGCTCCTTGGATGTTTCCATCACTCGGGTGTAGCCGTTGGTGATGCATAAGGGAACTTCACATCAGCAGGACAATGCTAATGGTTTTGCTCTCTAACAAAAGAGGGGGAAGAGGGAAAGGATCATCAGTGGGAGGGATGACTTTTTCCCAGGGATGTCTGAATGGGTCATCAAGACTGTCAGGGTATGGAGAGGAGCAGCCCACACTCCTGTGCTTGGTGGAACGGGAGCGGGGAAGTGATGCTCGCAGAAGAGAAATTGGAAAATTCCTTTTGATAGCCCGAAATGAGTAGAAACCTGATTGAGGAGGAATAACAGCAGGATGTCAGCTTCTGAAAATGGAGAAGAAATGTCAGTGAAGTCAAAGCTACTATTCTGGCTGCAATAGCTGCAAGAATGACGGAGGGTTCCCATAAGTGGGATAAGTGAAGAAGGAATTAGCAGGCCAGCCAGAAATGATTTGGGCAGCTGTCTCATCCCTTCCCCTGCCGTAAGCTGTGCAGGGAGTATTGCTTCCCTTATTTCCAACCGTAGAAATCTCAGTAGGCAGCAGAATTTCAGCGAGGAAGAGATGACAACTCCGTGAATGGAGTTCATAAGAGAAGCAGTGAACCAGCCCTATCTTAAGCACATATGTGTGCTCCCATAACGTATGTCTGCTATTTTATTTTGTCTACATTCATGAAAAATAGTGTTTCTTCAATTTCTTTTTTGAGCTAGTTTGTGAAAGAAACAATATATATGTGAACCTTGCGTCTTTTTCTTCACCAGTTACTAGCTGGCGACTTTTGAAATAGAAAGTAAATTTTAGTCCCACCACCTAATTGTAAAAATCAGCATCAGAGTGAGAAGGAGAGGTCCCGATTAGTCCCCGAGGAAAAGTCAGGTTGTGTGAGGAGCAGAAAAGGCCTTGAGAGCTCAGCAACAAGCAAAACCGCCCTTGTGCCATCAACGCCTTTCTCATCCCAAGTCCAAAACACAGCAGCACACCGGCTGCCGGCAAGAAAGTCAACTCCATCGCAACCAAAACCATGACAATGTACTGGGTGCACTTCCCTTTGGGTCTCCTGTTGGTATTTCACAAAGGTGATCAGAGGGTTGGAGCACCTCTCCTATGAGGACAGGCTGAGGGAGCTGGGGCTGTTCAGCCTGGAGAAGAGAAGGCTCCGGGGAGACCTTAGAGCAGCCTTCCAGGATCTGAAGGGAGCTCCAGGAGAGCTGGAGAGGGACTCTTTGTCAGGAAGAGTAGCGATGGGACAAGGATAATGGTTTTAAACTAGAAGAGGGGAGATTTAGATTGGATGTTAGGAAGAACTTCTTTGCTGTGAGGGTGGTGAGGCACTGGAACAGGTTACCCAGAGAAGTTGTGGCTGCCCCATCCCTGGAGGGGTTCAAGGCCAGGCTGGATGGGGCTTGGAGAAACCTGGTGTGGTGGGAGGTGTCCCTGCCCATGGCAGGGGGGTTGGAACTGGGTGATCTTCAAGGTCCCTTCCAACTCTAACCATTCTATGATTCTATTGCTCATCTTCCATAGCTGTTCCCTGCCATGGCACTGGAAAGTAAACTGCTTCCTATTTCAGCTTTTGCTCCAGAGCTGAATTAGGGCTGAACCTGCAGAGGGACAAGGTGATGAGCATGGAGCTCCTCTTGCCCTTTGCCCCTTAACATTGTCTAGGTCCTAACACAAAACCCTGGCCCTGCCTTCATGTTCCCAGCAAGTCGTAGGAGAAGCATGAAATCTTGTTTCATCAGGATGCAGCGCCCGGTTCATCGAGATGCCTCCAGCTCCCTGGTGGAGCGCCTACCTCTTTCGTTACCCTTTGATGTGTGTCCAGCAAGAGCTGCTGCAACGCAACCCCAGTGTCTTCCACCAGCAGGGACAGAAGGTCTGTGAGGAGAATAGGCAAGAGAGAACAGTTGGATACTAGCACGGGGAAACAAACAGAAAACCAGTACATCGCAAATAGTGATCGCGGCACATCGCCTATTTATACTGGTTTCCTGACTGTTGTGCTTCTCTTAAAGCTTCTAGAAAATACAGGATTTGTAAAAGAGGCAAGTTTTTAATCAAATTCCTACTAACCTGTCCTGTTGATTTAGTCTAACGTGGCTTCCTCTAGTATTTATCTGCCAGCATGTCTCTACATCTAGTATTGCATGGCTATAAATTCAATTTTATGTAGCTCCTTTGCAAGGCTATTTCATAGTCCGGTCTGTACGACAGAAATCCTCCCCTTTTTGCCATCTCCTTACCTAAATTTGACTAGAATATTTTCTTTAAAGTTCTTCCCATTAATCTGTGTTTCTGTTTACTTTTAATTCATTCTCTCAGTATTAGAAAATTCCCCCCCCTGGGGAAAATTTGATTTTTACTTTCTCTTAATTTTTCCTTAGACGTGTACTTCATTTCCCTGAAAGTGCACATACCTTTTACTAAAAAAAGGCTATTTCTTTTATTTTGCTAGAATTTATGAAGAAAGGTAAGTGTCTCCATGTAAGCCCTTTTCCTGGTAATTCTGAAGTGGATTTTTAACATCAGGACAGAAGTAGATTCCTAATTTAAAAAAAATAACAGACCAAATCCCTCCACCCTCAGCCTGTAAATGGTTAGGAACTGAAATGTTTACATGCCTGTTACTGCCATCACTTATGCAATCTAATTCTACAGTGCAGGGACCACCACTCTATAAATTTCAATTATACTATTAGCAATAGCTCTTCAGTGCAGTAATTGGTACACTCACTTTATCTAATGGAATATTTTTCCTCTAATTGACTTCAAATTTATCATATAAATGTCAAAGCCAAATTTTCCTATAATAACCTATTATCTCCGCTGTTCTAGCTCACTGCACTCGTGAGAAACAGAGTGATAATAATCTTTTTGGGATAATGAAGGACAGCAGCGTAATTCACAAAGTGTTGAAAAGAATGACAGCTACTTCTCACCTGTCAAAATCAGAAACTTTTAATGTATTCATTTAATTAGACTACAGGTCCCATTCACATGATATTTTTCCTCTCACTATAATATAAGAATGAATCCAGCTTTTGCTAGAAAATGAGAATATCTGGTATTTAGATGATGGACTCCCTATGAACATGTTTTTAGACAAGTATTTCCATTATCAGAGGCTTTCCACTTTCTCTCCTTACTTTATGTAGTGTAATCAACTGTAGCACAAGAAATAGGCTATTATACTGTGACACCAAAGTGGCAAAAACACACAAAGAAAGAGGCTTTTTAATGTGTAAATGAATTTTTGGGAATAAATATGGGTGGAAAAATGATGCAAGTAGTAGTAGTAGACTAGTAGTAGACTCGTCTATCCCATAGATTTTACGTAGGACCAACCAAGAGTGAATTACCATATTAAGTTCCAGACCAGAGAGTTATAATTAATTAATTCTGGAAGTCTAGGCTGCCGTATAGAAAGCCATAATAGTGAGATTGGAAATAAAATGGTAAAGATAGACTTGTGTCTTTTTAAATTCCTTCTGTTTGAAGACTTTTGAGGAGGTTTTCTGTAAGATATGTGGCTTTGGTGCTTCTCCTCGTTCCACCATAAGGCAGAGGGAATACAGTACTGGGGCTGGGCCACAACCTCGGGAGGCCAAAGAGTTGCCCCAGCAGCTTGTTTATGGGAATACTGTGCTTCTGCCACCACAGATAAACCCTGTTCCTCTCCATCATTAAAAGCAGTCACCGTTGATGAGTTTGCCCCTCCTCCCTCAAAAAGAGGCACCTGCGGAGAGAAGTTCCCTCCACTCCTCCTTCATGTTGTCCTCTCATCCATCTGAACAATACCTGGATGAAAATCTTTCTGGATTCATTCTTGGAAATGAAATAGGTAAGATGTAAACTCTCTCCACGGAGAAATTCAATTACACTACAGTTATAAACTTTTTCATTTTGGATGTGTCAGGCAACATAGGTGGAAACTGATTTATGTTCAGGTAAGAAGCTCAATTTTAATGCTGAGGTTTTATGTGACATCTTCTCAGCTTGTCCCTTAGAGATGCAATTAAGATTTTTGTTTGTAATCATAGAATGGTTAGAGTTGGAAGGGACATTCAAGATCATCCAGTCCCAACCCCCCTGCCCTGGGCAGGGACACCTCCCACCACACCAGGTTGCTCCAAGCCCCATCCAGCCTGGCCTTGAACCCCTCCAGGGATGGGGCAGCCACAGCTTCTCTGGGCAACCTCTTCCAGTGCCTCACCACCCTCACAGCAAAGAAGTTCTTCCTAATATCCAATCTAAATCTCCCNCATTGTCCTTTCTGTGTTGAGGACTCCAGAGCT
>VZRU01017266.1:7836-18825 GCA_013398155.1 Pedionomus torquatus
CTTCCTTCCTTCCTTCCTTCCTTCCTTCCTTCCAGGACAAGTTATCTTTAAGAAAGAACACATTTAGAAGGAGAAACACAGACACCAAACACCAATCACAGTGGCAAATGTCTCAAAATTTGCAGAGGGTGCCAAATTCCTTGTGAAAGACATTCTAGTCTATGAATATTATTAGATTATACCAGGCTTTTTTAACAGTTATATTTAGAAGAAGACTTCAGGTGATAGTCTGATGTTATCACTTTATTCTGCTTTTAGTTTTCTTAGGTAAATATCCCATGGATTATGGTTGGAAGTTGTGAAGAATGGAAGGACTTCTTGCCCTCCCATCACATATAGAAAAGAATTATGTACAGCTACAGAGGTCCTAATTTTTCAAGTTTCTTAGTGTTTCTTGGCATGTGCTCCATGACCACAAAAAGCTGGACTATCTTTGAAGTTGTTCGGAGGTACCACAGCACGTGACAGAGCACCGTAGTTGCATCTTCATTGCTAATACAAGAAGGAGGATCTTTTTTTAAAACTTATAAAATGTATCCAGTTCCTGTGAAAAATGAACAGAAAAAGATGAGGACGCAAAAGGCTGTTTCTCATAAAAAGGGCATGACTCCCTATCAGCAATTTTTGATGTCCCTTCCCAGCAGAGCTCAGATTCTCCTTTGGCTCAGTTCAAACAGAATCCAATCAATAGGCACTTCCTCTGAATAACGGAAAAGATGGCTACAAATATTATCACGACTGTTAGTAATGCTGCATAAAAATAGATGGCTTCCTTTGTAAGGACCCGATTTGTTTTATGAGCACAGCCATTTCAACGTCTGCATGAAAATTTATCAAAGTTCTCCCAACTGTTCCTTTACAGCAAACCTGGACTATTCAGGAAAAGTAATGGAAATCAGTCCATGTCCACCAGGAAAACTAACCAAACTGTTCCTCAGCTTTATTTGTTCAATGATCAATTAGTTGCTGTCACGGATTACGTAAAGAACAACATGAGGTTTATGTGGTTTATTTGTGTTCCTGTACCATGTTGAATTTCCCACTATTTGTAGATTTCTGGATTTTTCTTCAATGTTTTTCCCGATACAGTCTGTAGCAGTTCCTGCTCTTTTAGTCTCAAATCCCTTCTTTTATTTCTGAGTACAGATTGTGTGTCATCGAAGCCAGATCTTCAGCAGAGCACCTGCCTCCAACCGCTATGGATGAGCCAAATTTGTCCCATGCTGCTGTCAGCAAACAAGCTGTTGACGTTGACCACTCAAGATGAAGAAGGAGTCGGTGTGTTAGGAAATATTTATGGTCAATAGTGCTTTTCCACAATTCTTTTTCTTTTTCCTTTTTTTTTTTTTTTTCTTTTTCCCCCTATAGCAAACAACTTGTGTCATTTCTTCACATGCTCAACAAAAAAACAACTCTTCTCCACCTTATCTAACATCCAAAACAGGCGTGGTTGGAATTCACTCTCACTCTTACACTCAAAGAAACTTTAATACTTTCTTCTCAACCTAAGTTTTGTTACAAGACCATGTAAAATACTGGCAATCGCTGAAAATAAACAGCGGTACTTACTCCAATTAATTCCTCATCCACAAACAAAAAGGCTCCAGTGTATTTCTTACACATGAAAACTGAGCACATATGAAAGTCTGATATATACATTAATAACTAGGGTGCGTTCAAAAATCTTATGGGGACAGAGATTCTAGCCCCTAGAAAAACAAGAAAAATACATTTTGAGTATAATTCTATATTCTCTGCTGGTCTCTCTTCTTCTGTCCATTTAGTCTTCTCCAGGTACGTGCCATCATAGACAGGATCCTGGAGTAGACATACATTCTCATATTTGTTCTCATGTTATTTCTGTATGCCTTTCCTTGAAGAGATAGTCATGATATAACTATTTGCTGTGTGTCCACCAGTATTTCACTGTTTATTTTGTTGCTCGACTTTGTGGCACGGAATTTTTCTTTACTTTGTTTCTGTCTTGGGTTATTATAAGTTATTGTGAAGGGAGAGCTATTTTCAGCAAAGTCTGTAGCTATTTTGACACCAGCAGTGTAGACACTGCGGTGCAAATGATAAGGAAGTTGTCTGCCCTGTAGAGAAAACTCTGATCCCTTGAAAATTCCATTTACCCTTTAGGTTCAGACTAAAAAGTGTCTAGATTTCACTTTACATAGTGGCTTTCTGGCTTGTCCACACAGTTGATAGTTGTTCTACAGCCTCCTCTATAGAAGCAATACTGGACACCAGAGACTGGATGGGCCTAAGAGGAAAATGGACAATGTCATTCAAAAACTATCTTTAGAATGTTAATAAATACACAGCAGCTTTAACAACTTTCTCTGGAGTCTAAAAATAATTGGAAGGTGACACATTATTATATAGGCTTGTCCTGTTTTTGTCATTCTCTGGGTTTACATTTAGAGAGAGGACAGCAGGTTAGACATGTCATACCAGATATGTCATATCAGATATGTCATCTTAGAATCTCATCTGCCATTCTTGTGTTCTCACCTAGTAGTTAAATGAGACAGAAGGTACAAGCCAACATAGATAAAAAAAGTTCTTACACTGGAAAAACTGAATACACTTTAACAGGTTTTAGTATACACACGAGCATGTTTGAGCATGTATTTTGTCTGGAGTATAGATTTACTGATTTCAGTCCTTCCATGGTTGATTCCATGAGTTTGTGTCAGAAGGGACCTTTAAAGACCATCTAGTTCAACCACCCCTGGTGTGAGCAGGGACATCTTCAACTAGATCAGGTTGCTCAGAGTCTTATCCAACCTGACCTTGGATATTTCCAAGGATGGGGCAACCACCACTTCTCTGGGCAACCTGGGCCAGTGTTTCACCACCCTCATCTTAAAAAAAAATTCTTCTTTATATCTAGTTGGAATTTACTCTTTATTAGTTTAAAATCATTGTGTTTTGTCTTATCACAACAGGCCCTGCTAAAAAGTTACTTCCCATCTTTCTTATAAGTCCCCTTAAATACTGGAAGGCCACAATAAGGTCTCATGAAGACTTCTCCAGGTTGAACAACCCCAGCTCTCTCAGCCTGTCTCCATAGCAGAGGTGCTCCAGCCCTCTGAGCATCGTTGTGGCCTCCTCTGGACCCATTCCAACAGGTCCATGTCCTTCCTGTGCTGAGGACTCCAGAGATGGACACAGGACTCCAGGTGGGGTCTCACCAGAGTGGAGCAGAGTGGGCAGAATCCCCCCACCCTCCCTCACCCTGCTGGCCACGCTGCTTTTGATACAGCCCAGGATGGGGTTGGCTCTCTGGGCTGTGAGTGCACATTCCCAGCTCATGTCCAGCTGGTGCTTACATTGACTGTGATTCACTCACTTTATATTTTACTTAGTCTTGTTCAACCTTCCTTTGAATTTTCTGAGTTCTTTGGAAAGAGAGCATCAAGATGCACCACAGCTTGCTTTACGTTGCTGACCTTCAGTCCTTTATAAACTACTGACTTGCAGAATTAGTTAACCGAATACCCCATCTATCTAAAGCTGTTTGTATGGAGAAATGGATGTTTGTTAACTTTGCTGACCTCTCGGTTTTGCGAGTTGAGTGCTGGAACTGCCTTGTCATCTGTCCCTGAGGTAGCTACTCAAAGCGGGGGCAGGTCTGATAACAGAGTCTACATCTGTCGTAGTGTACGTGTAGCTGAAGAATCTATTTTTGTTTCCCTGAATCAGTTAAAAAGTTTTAGGCATATAAAAAAAATCAACCGAATATACATACGTGTTAATGTAGATGTTATCTGTCTTTAAAGAGGGGCTTTATACACATCAGTCCTCATTTCCTCATGTGGCCACTGTACTTTATTTCACAGGATCACAGAATGATTTGGGGCTGGAAGGGACCTCTGGAGATCATCTAGAGGGATTTCATAAGGGGTATGTGGTACCAGCCTTATCTGCTCCATCAATATGCTATTTGTCACGATATAGGACATCCAGATGCAATCCTAAATTTGGATGCAGAGGTTTAAATTCACTGTGCGAGGACTAAACACCTATGTCAGTCCCACATTTTCCTTCTGAAGAGAACAGGGAGTATAAAACATCAAAAACCCCTCTTATTCCCAGCCTCAGTCCAGCAGAAATTCTGCAGGAAGCAAGAGGAGACTTACCTCTGAGAGGACTGAGCTGGTCGCCTTCCAGTTCCCAACACATGCAAATAGACACCACCTCACTGTCAGGAGAACACAGGCAATAAGGCTGTAATGTTTAATCCTTTTGAATGAGCTATTTAACGAGGGCCAAATTATAGTAAAAACAATTAGCGACTGTTTACTGCTTGGCTAGTGAAAGCTTTGGATGTGTGGTGTGTGCTGTGATGGGAGAGGAGGAAGCAGCCATCCCTACCGTCAGCGACTGCTTAGCTTCTGTGCTGGATGTAAAGAATCGTTTTTAAAAAAAAAAAAAAAAAAATATTTTCCAAATCTGAACATTGTCTGAGCAAAACCTTTGCAAAAGTTTTCTTTGGATGTTTTTGGAAAGGCATGATTCCAAAAGAAATAGTTGGTTTGAAGTGATGTTCAATGGCGTAGATGCATCTATGAGTACGGTTGTATTTCTGCTGGGAGTGAATCTGTTGACTCCAGACTGACGTGTTGGGGGGGGAGGTGTTGGGTTCCCACAAATACACCATGAGAAAGCCAATTTTTACCTTTTTTTTCTCATGAAAGGCAGCCTGAATGCATGAGTTTTTTATTCTGTGCATGGGACTCGCTACCTCTTATTTCTGTCGGGGCTTTAAGAGTTTCTCACTCCATCACTATGAGTGCTCCATCCCAGTCTCTGCAAGTACCACGGTCACTGTATAACCTTGCCTAGTCCATCGAAGGTCTGGGAGGGGATCTCCATCTCTTATCAGAGCGTGAGCTGTCCCCAAACCTCTCCTCGCAGCCACACCACGGGGATTTACCCACAGTGCAGGACTGACTGGTCACTATCAGACTCCAGGAGCTGCGTTTCAGCCCTACTGTGGAGCTGATTGTAAAGATAGTTTCTTGGTGTCCCATTTGTATGCCCTTCTGCACAACTCTGTCTCACTCATCCTGCTACTCCCACTGACTTCTTGCTGCTGTGTCAATGACACAGTTCTGGGCCCTCCCAGTTCAAGAAGGACAGGGAACAACTGGAGAGAGTCCAGTGGAGGCTATGGAGATGATCAAGGGACTGGAGCACTCCTCTGATGAGGAAAGGCTGAGAGACCTGGAGATGTGTATCCTGGAGAAGACTGAGAGGAGACCTCATCAATGCTGAGCAACATCTAAAGGGCAGGTTTCTAGAGGATGGGGTCAGGCTCTTCTCAGTGGTGCCTGGTGGCAGGACAAGGGGCAACGGATACAAGCTGGAACAGGGGAAGTTCCATCTAAATATGAAGAGGAACAAGCTGGAACAGGGGAAGTTCCATCTAAATATGAAGAGGAACTTCTTCCTTGGGAGGCTGGCAGAGCCCTGGCAGAGAATGCCCAGAGAGGTGGTGGAGTCTCTCTCTGGAGATGTTCAAACCCACCTGGACAGGTTTCTGTGCATTCTGCTTTGGGTGGACCTCTTTTGGCAAGGATTGGACTAGATGATGTCCAGAGGTCCCTTCCAACCCCCCACCATTCTGTGATTCTGTAAACCTTCAGCCTGCCTGAATGTTGTGTGCAGGCTTGGAAACCAAGGGATAATTTAATGCTCTACATATACATTGCATTTTCCACTCATAAGAGGCTGGTTTCTGGTTTACTAGTGAGCAGGGAGGAAAGGGAACTGCATGAGGAACTGCCACAGTGTGAAGGTCTTTCCTTCTTCAAAGTGAAACAAACCTAGAAATATTGCAATGGCCTATAATAAAATATTAAAAAAAAAATTATAAAGGTTGTTCAAAATATCTTCTTTCAATAATAATAATTTTGAACATCTCATATAAGGAAACTTTTAACCTGTGAGTGGTTTTGCAAAGAAAGCAGAAATGTCTGAATGGAGAGCAATATCAGCTTTTCAATATCAGAACACGTCCTNTAATAATTTTGAACATCTCATATAAGGATACTTTTAACCTGTGAGTGGTTTTGCAAAGAAAGCAGAAATGTCTGAATGGAGAGCAATATCAGCTTTTCAATATCAGAACACGTCCTTTTAGGTTTTTCTTCCCTGAGTTGAAATACTGGTCACTGTAACAACTTCCATTGAGTATTTAATTGTGATTATTTTTTATTTTCCACAAGAAACATGTTGCCCTGGAGAATTCACAATTAACTCTTCTAAATGGCAAGAGTAAAAATCACATTTCTTCTGAAAAAAATCACATTTCTTTTGTCTGAAAGAGAATGATGTACCCGATATCCTAAGAGTTACCTCAAAATCCAGTACATTGTGCAGCAAGAGGCAGATTCATGGCTCCCTCAATATTCATTCTCCAGGAATTTCCCCACAGCGTGAGCTGCACAAAGATTAATCCTGCTTCAAGTGGCAGAGAATATTGGATAAAACTGATAATCATATCCAGGGTGTTTCTCAGTATTTCATTATTCTCTGCACTGCCATAGTTCTAAGTAGATAGGTTTCTTAAATGGAAAGCAAGCTGTAAAGCATCCATTGGAAGCAACATTTTTTTAATTATCTTCTTTTTTTTTTTTTTTCCTAGCCTGTTCTGGATTAGGATTCTGAATCTGTTCTTTTTTTTATTTCAATAGGATTTTCTTCTGGTTTACTGCCTGATTTTAGAGTGCTGTCTGTGTCCCTCTTGAATCAAACCTCAGGAACCTGAAGTGCCTTTTGCGTGCTGTGTATTAATTTCTGTCTGTTTGACAGCCATACCTATGCCAATCCAAATCAGCCCATTAGCTCACTTCTCACCCAGTCCTACTCAGCTCTACTTCCTATTCCTCTATAAGTCTGAAAATGAAGAAAATTATTTTCAACTTTGAAAAGTTACTTAAAGTCTTAGGCCGGGAAAAAGTTGAAAATACGTATTTAAAATTCTGAAAAAGAATTCGTGCCTCCTCTTGCCTTTTGGTTGTCTTCCAAAACAGAAGGAAGCCCCTCACAATTTTCCTACTTGTCCTGTGACATATTTGGGTGACACAGTGACTCCTCTAACTCCTCCCAGGAAAGTTTAGGCATCCATCAGATGAGTTCGCTAAAAATAATGTTCAAAAAACTTCCAGATAATTTTCCCTTACAGTGGGTACAAAGGCATCTTTAGGACCAGCAGGATAATCCTCTAAGCTAAAGAAATATTCTAGCAGGAACATTTTAAGATTGTTGTGAATGTTTTAGCATTGGGGGTTATTTTTTGATAATACTCACAGGTCCACTGTTAGTCCGTAAGTTAATTTTATAGCAGATCCCCTCTTTAATGAATGCATCAGAGTAACGGTTACAGACAAGCTGTTGTGATGGACTGGGGATAAACTTCAGCTCTGTTGTGGAGCTTTTCTGTAGGAATAAATCAAGTTTCTTTGCAGTTTTAGGCATAGGATTCAAAATAAAGGCAGGGTCATTATGAACCCCATAAAAGGTGACCACCCTAAACCTTTGAAGCTGAGATCAAAGCGCAGCAGAATGTGAGAAAGAAACTATGGCTGTTTCTGCTTGCTGCAGCTCCCACCTACATCCAGTCGCTTCGTGACAGCTCAAACCAAGGAGAACCCAGAGTTGGAGAAATGCTAAAATAAAATGTAATTCTCCGGTGAGCAAAATTCAAGAGGCACAGTTTCCCCTAGTTTGAGAGCCACAACTTTAAAGAGCAGACGTCGGTATTGCTCCCAAATGATATATTTTGATGAAGAACATCTAATTCTAGTCTGCTCAGGTAAGAAGAGACACTTTCAGGTAGACCACAGACAAAATTAAATTGCAAGAGAGAATAAAAGAAGAGTTCTAAAAAAGGNGCATGAGGAACTGCCACAGTGTGAAGGTCTTTCCTTCTTCAAAGTGAAACAAACCTAGAAATATTGCAATGGCCTATAATAAAATATTAAAAAAAAAATTATAAAGGTTGTTCAAAATATCTTCTTTCAATAATAATAATTTTGAACATCTCATATAAGGATACTTTTAACCTGTGAGTGGTTTTGCAAAGAAAGCAGAAATGTCTGAATGGAGAGCAATATCAGCTTTTCAATATCAGAACACGTCCTTTTAGGTTTTTCTTCCCTGAGTTGAAATACTGGTCACTGTAACAACTTCCATTGAGTATTTAATTGTGATTATTTTTTATTTTCCACAAGAAACATGTTGCCCTGGAGAATTCACAATTAACTCTTCTAAATGGCAAGAGTAAAAATCACATTTCTTCTGAAAAAAATCACATTTCTTTTGTCTGAAAGAGAATGATGTACCCGATATCCTAAGAGTTACCTCAAAATCCAGTACATTGTGCAGCAAGAGGCAGATTCATGGCTCCCTCAATATTCATTCTCCAGGAATTTCCCCACAGCGTGAGCTGCACAAAGATTAATCCTGCTTCAAGTGGCAGAGAATATTGGATAAAACTGATAATCATATCCAGGGTGTTTCTCAGTATTTCATTATTCTCTGCACTGCCATAGTTCTAAGTAGATAGGTTTCTTAAATGGAAAGCAAGCTGTAAAGCATCCATTGGAAGCAACATTTTTTTAATTATCTTCTTTTTTTTTTTTTTTCCTAGCCTGTTCTGGATTAGGATTCTGAATCTGTTCTTTTTTTTATTTCAATAGGATTTTCTTCTGGTTTACTGCCTGATTTTAGAGTGCTGTCTGTGTCCCTCTTGAATCAAACCTCAGGAACCTGAAGTGCCTTTTGCGTGCTGTGTATTAATTTCTGTCTGTTTGACAGCCATACCTATGCCAATCCAAATCAGCCCATTAGCTCACTTCTCACCCAGTCCTACTCAGCTCTACTTCCTATTCCTCTATAAGTCTGAAAATGAAGAAAATTATTTTCAACTTTGAAAAGTTACTTAAAGTCTTAGGCCGGGAAAAAGTTGAAAATACGTATTTAAAATTCTGAAAAAGAATTCGTGCCTCCTCTTGCCTTTTGGTTGTCTTCCAAAACAGAAGGAAGCCCCTCACAATTTTCCTACTTGTCCTGTGACATATTTGGGTGACACAGTGACTCCTCTAACTCCTCCCAGGAAAGTTTAGGCATCCATCAGATGAGTTCGCTAAAAATAATGTTCAAAAAACTTCCAGATAATTTTCCCTTACAGTGGGTACAAAGGCATCTTTAGGACCAGCAGGATAATCCTCTAAGCTAAAGAAATATTCTAGCAGGAACATTTTAAGATTGTTGTGAATGTTTTAGCATTGGGGGTTATTTTTTGATAATACTCACAGGTCCACTGTTAGTCCGTAAGTTAATTTTATAGCAGATCCCCTCTTTAATGAATGCATCAGAGTAACGGTTACAGACAAGCTGTTGTGATGGACTGGGGATAAACTTCAGCTCTGTTGTGGAGCTTTTCTGTAGGAATAAATCAAGTTTCTTTGCAGTTTTAGGCACAGGATTCAAAATAAAGGCAAGGTCATTACGAACCCCATAAAAGGTGACCACCCTAAACCTTTGAAGCTGAGATCAAAGCGCAGCAGAATGTGAGAAAGAAACTATGGCTGTTTCTGCTTGCTGCAGCTCCCACCTACATCCAGTCGCTTCGTGACAGCTCAAACCAAGGAGAACCCAGAGTTGGAGAAATGCTAAAATAAAATGTAATTCTCCGGTGAGCAAAATTCAAGAGGCACAGTTTCCCCTAGTTTGAGAGCCACAACTTTAAAGAGCAGACGTCGGTATTGCTCCCAAATGATATATTTTGATGAAGAACATCTAATTCTAGTCTGCTCAGGTAAGAAGAGACACTTTCAGGTAGACCACAGACAAAATTAAATTGCAAGAGAGAATAAAAGAAGAGTTCTAAAAAAGGAGCTTTGGAATCTTTTGCTGTTATCTTGAGGGGAAGGTGGCCATGACTTCTGCAAGACTCAGGGATCCCTAAACAAAATGAGGAGCAAGACCAAATGTGTCTATAAACATTTTCATAATTCGGTACCTCGGAAAGAAAACAGAGATGAAGAGATCTGTGTCTGCCCTCAAGGAAGCCTGTGAAAAACAGGAAGCTTGGGGTTATTTTTTTTTAAAACCTTTTCTCTTCCTGTACCCGGTACAATAAAAACAACCAAACAAACAAATCCCCGCTGTTATTACTGGATTTTCTTGCTTTGCTTTCTTAGGATGTCAGAAAACCCTGTGCTGCTTGTCTTTACATGAAGAGCAACCATTCCAGGATGCTCCATTTTCCACTCTCCTTTCTTGACTTAGCAACAGACCAGTTTCACCTGTAAAGGCTTTCACTTGCGTTTTCTTGGGGTTTTTCTTCCCCCCACTTGGAGGAGAGTTCAGCTTCTCTACTGGATGAAGTTAGTGTAGAAACAGCGACTTGAAGGCGCTTCGCTCATCTCGTTCCCCGGCTTTTCAATTCTAAAGACGCTCAATACACTTTGTGCCCAACAGATGGCAGTGAACCACTGAAAATCCACAACTATTTACGTTTTGATTTTTAAACCTCTTCTGCTGTGAAAATTACCACTTACTGACCAATGCAGTAACTCTTCAGAACAGCAGGAGAATTTACTCTTCCCTCCAGATTCTGAGCTACTGTTTGATAGGAATCAGACGTTTTCACACGTATCATAATCTCCTCTTTGCTCTCTGATATTTTTAAAGGACTGTTTTCTATGGTTCTGTTCCCTCTTTCTTAAATATCGTCATTCACGAAAATCATAGAAAAATAGAATGGTTGGGGTCGGAAGGGACCTTAAAGTCCATCCAGCTCCAGCCCCCCTGCCCTGGGCAGGGACACCTCCCACCACACCAGGTTGCTCCAAGCCCCATCCAGCCTGGCCTTGAACCCCTCCAGGGATGGGGCAGCCACAGCTTCTCTGGGCAACCTCTTCCAGTGTCTCACCATCCTCACAGCAAAGAAGTTCTTCCTCTTTTCTT
>VZRU01017266.1:19239-62767 GCA_013398155.1 Pedionomus torquatus
TTTTTTATTAGATATTGATGACTGTTGACAAGGTGGTGATAAATTGAGAGAGTTGGGGTTGTTCAGCCTGGAGAAGAGAAGGGTCCGGGGAAACCTGAGAGCCCCTTCCAGTCCCTAAAGGGGCTCCAGGAGAGATGGGGGAGGACTCTTCATCAGGAAGAGGTGACATAAGATGAGGGGGAAGTGTTTTACACTGAAAGAGGGGAGATTTGGATGAGTTCTCAGAAACAAATTCTTTGCTGTGAGGGTGGTGAGGCACTGGAAGAGGTTGCCCTGAGAAGCTGTGGCTGCCCCATCCCTGGAGGGGTTCAAGGCCAGGCTGGATGGGGCTTGGAGCAACCTGGTGTGGTGGGAGGTGTCCCTGCCCAGGGCAGGGGGGTTGGAACTGGATGATCTTTCAGATTCCTTCCAGCCCAAACCATTCTATGATTCTATAATAAATTCTCCCAGCACTTATCTCTTCAGCAAAATAGGATGATCTCTTCAATGTCTTCAGAATGGCAACCAAGTGACTGGCTGAGTACACACCATAGATCTTTCTGTGTTTGCTTTTCTGAGAAATGTAGAAGCTTGTACAACATTACCTGAAGTTTTTGTATCAACTGCACAAAAAGCAGAGGTTTAGCAGCAATCAAGGGAAGGAGTTGATCTGGAGTTTAGAGGAGGAAGGTTGTCTTCCCCTGTATGTAATATTGACAGTCTCATTTGATAGCAGTAGGAGCTTTCAGACAATCTTAGAGCCAATATTTTGCATGATTTTCCTCAAGGACCTTGTTGTTTCTTTTTAACCATGGGGTTTCATACTAAAACTGACAATTTATTTGCTCTTCAGAAACGTGTGAGCTGCAGAAACCGGTGACGTCCTGTTTTTATGGTTGTGCTTTCAGTCTAGCAGGATTTTCAAAGGAAAGGATCTTCAAAGGAAAGGACGTTCAAAGCAATATTTGCTATTTGAGAACTACCTGAAAGGGCAGAGGTGTAAAATATTTCCAAAAGGATGCACATGACAAGAAAAATTGCACACCTGCTTCCTAAACACACTTATAATTTGTCCTGCACAACACAAATCTTTTCTCCACCCTGTGGAACATGTGCGTCTTTAATAAAGAATTTGTATTTATCGTTCCATTTATTAAAAGCGTTGCTTTTTGGCTTCTTGTGGGACCATGCAACTTCTTCTCTACAGATTGAAGGTTTTGTTCTCACTTTCCTCAGCTGGATGGTTCACTGTATAAAGCAATGTTCATAGACACAAGAGCCCTTGAAAAGAACTCCAGTTCTTCTGGAGTTCTTTAAGAAGAACTTCCCTCTCCAGAGGAGAGAAGCAAAGAGACCATAGTTTGAAAATTTAAGTAGGGAAGATTCTGAAATAATGAATTTACCTGCCTCATGCTGAAATTTTTCTGCATGGGAATGTTTCTACCTACTGATTTAGTTGGTTGACCCCAACTGTTTCCATGAGGACTAATTTTCACATCTGTCTAGTGATATGGAATACTAAGGGGGAAGCTATAGGCAAAGGTGTCAGCCACTTGCCACTGGTGCCTTTCCAGCAGCCACAGCCCAAGATCCAGGCCTACCAGTCCCTAAAGACTGCAGCTCAAAATAATTCTCTATTGTAATTTTCTTTTTTTTTTACTTTTTTTTTTTTTTTTTTTGCTTTGGTAGTAAAAAAATAAAATAAAATAAGAAAATTGACCATGCTTTTTTTTTTAACATCAGCTCTACCATGCAGTAATTTTTTCCTAACTTCAATACTCGTATCTTTTTGGCCCACACCTCTTTCCTGTAACAACATTATAATAGCCCAGTGGTTTGGATGGAGATGATACATCTCTGAATATCATGTCAAAGATCAGCATAAATCGTTCAAAGAACTGTTCTGGCATTGGCTCAAAATTCACTTGAAAAAATCCAAGCTTGTATTTATACAATAAACCAGGCTAAACAATGTAATTATGGTTCATCATGTCAACTTGAATAAAGTTGAAAGGTTTCACTATTTTTAATGCCATTGTAAAAATGTACCAAAAGTGAAAAACTGAATACTGTGTATTTTCTGCTGAACCACAAAAGAAGTCTTAGTCCAGATAATGCTGAGAGTCTCATTTAATAACCACAAACTCCTGAGAATTTAGAGTTAAGGCTAAAAATACAGCCTTAATTTATTTTGTTGCATCTAGGTATTGAGGAGGTGGAACTGCAATACCTACACAGAATGGGGTTAGTTAAGGATCCTAAACAGAGTTTGAAAATATCCACAGACACAGCATTATATGTCGCCAGTCCCATTTATGGATACTGCTATATTAATGACACAATATTTGTTTTAGAGGCCACCAGATATCTTTGCCAGATTAAACATTTGTAATCTGGATCCAGCTTTAATATACTCTTTCAAATGGGAAAGCCACAAACAGCTATAGGCAACATCAACACAGTCTCCCTCAATCTGTTAGTTTGTCAGAATTACAGACAAGGTAAAGCCAATAATAATAAGCACCTTCCATGAGGACATTAATTAGAATGTTAAAATAATGAGACTCCCTGCTATAAACAAATCTGAGTTTAGTGTGCTGCAACAAAATCCTACATTATTCCTGCAAAAGGCCAGCAGTAAGCGGAGATCAGCCCAGTGAAGTGAGAGCAGAGTATAAACATGCTTCCCTCTTCTAATCCAAAGACCCACAGCTTTTGAACACACTCAACCATCTTCTCTTTCTATCCTTCAGTCCTTCCTTATCATCGTAGACATGTCTACGCAGTGGCATCTGTCTACTTAAGGGCTGCTGGAGAGGGTACAGCAAAGGGCTACAAAGATGATGAGGGGACTAGGGCATCTCTCTGATGAGGAAATGGTGAGGGACTTGGGTCTTCAGAGTCAGAAGAGAAGACTGAGGGGGGGGATCTGATCAATGCCTACAAATACATCAAGGGTGGGTGTCAGGAGGATGGGGACAGTCTCTTTCCAGTGGTGCCCAGTGACAGGACAAGAGGGAAAGGCCACAAACTGGAACATGGGAAGTTCTATGTAAACACGAGGAGGAACTTCTTTTCTGTGTGAGTGGCAAAGCCCTGGCAGAGGCTGCCCAGAGAGGTGGTGGAGTTTCCATCTCTGGAGACATTCAAATCTGCCTGGACAAGTTCCTGTGGGACCTGCTCTGGGTGACCCTGCTCTGGCAGGGGGCTGGAGGAGATATCTCCAGAGGTCCCTTCCAACCTCCACCATTCTGTGATTTTGTGACTATAAATCTCTTAGAAATGTCCACTCTACTTCCTCAGGTTGAACTAAAGTGATTATATTGTATTTTCTCTATGCCACTGGACTTGTCTTTGCAATTCCATGGGCTTTCCATGCTACATCAAAAAGCAAGTGGAGAAGGAGGAGGAACAGCAGTGGATGTATTTTTTTGGACATGGACTTCTAGCAGTGATTAGTGGGCTAAGTTAGTGACAGAAACGTGGGACAACCGGCCATGAACCTCATCCCAGTGTTAACAAAGCCCATTTTCTGTGAAATTCTCCCATATTCCCTTCCCTCCATTTTCAACATTTCAGTCCTCTACTCTCACAGAAGGTTTCTTCTGCAAAGGTGAAATATTTCCCCTGAAAAATAGCTGTTGTAACAACAGGTTAATAGTTGTGAGGTTGTCATCGATTTTTGAGGTTGCAAAAATGGATATGCTTTGGGGCTTTATTCATGTGGTGGCTTAAGTGGCTACCTGCAATATAGTAACTCCATGTCCATCTCAGCAGATGGGACTTCACAGGCAATGACGTCACCTGATGTAAATATTCAAGAGCCACAGGAAGGACCCTTTTAGAAACGACAGCGAGCAAACTAACGGCAGATATTGTCTTGCTGTTGTCCTTAAAAAATTGCAATGAGAGAGCACGAAGAGAAACTTGTACAGACTGTTTCTCTTGAGGTCTGCTCACCAACACGCTACAGCTCAAAGCCAAGCCAGGAGTCATTTTTTTGACTGCTATTCTGCCTTTTTTTTTTTTAGTTTATCACTACATTGCCTGACAATGCAATTATTATTTTCAGGCAGATAAATATTGTCACTTCAGGGAATGCTTTAGTAGTGGACTTGGTAGTGTTAGGTCAATAATTGGACTCGATGATCTTCAAGGTCCCTTCCAGCTCTAACCATTCTATGATTCTATGACTCGGTGATCTCCATAATCCTATCAGTCAGAGCTTGTCGGAGAGAATAAGGAGGTAGGAGGATGTGATGGGTTAAAATGGGTGAAAGGAAGCAACAGTAAGTAGAAAAGACAGGTTGGGGAAGGGGCTAGAGGAACCAAATGCTGGGAGAATCGTTTACACAAGGAAATAGACTGAAGTTTGATACGTGCAGCATTTTTTAACATGCTGAGAAATAGCAAGGAAATGAAGACTGACGTGGAGAAAAGAAAAGCTACTTGCAGAATACCACCAGAGAAGCATTAATTCTGCCTTATTTAGCCCATATCTAGAAATCTGTGAAAATTCTTGTGTTTGTGGAACAGCACACAAAATCCCTGCAAGTATACTGAAATATTTTCAAGCTCATTCGGGAAAAAAAAACAACCCTCTTGCTGCTCCCAGTGGCAGTTTGCCTGTATCCATGATTAAGCAAACCAGTGACTATAGCTGCAAAGTCATTGAGCTTTGGGGCGCTCTGATTAAGTGCTTTGTGGCTGGGTCATGTGTCTTACAGGGAGAGTTCTTCAGGGACTGAGAAGAGGGGACTTGGTATGTCAAGCTGAAGGTGCTTCTTATTGCACTGGATTTTTAACCGAATTTTCAAGCAAGGAAATTTTTCATGATTCAATGATAGAACAAACTTGTAGTCCAATTCTTTATCATTTGGACAGCGTAAGATCCATAAATCCTCCCTTTTCTGCCTCACTCTGTAATATCTGTAAAAGGATGGCTGCATTCTCCAGACGTTACTGAACATGCCTCAACGTTGAACGTGCTCCAACCAGGTCAACTGAGTCCAGCATCTCAGAGCTGGCAGACCAAGATACTGGGACTACTGGGACACTGTGAGTGATGTTACAGTTATCCGCCTCCTTAGCTGCTCCCCGTGATGATGGGGAGCATCAACAATATGCACTGGCAGCCCAGAAAACCAACCCCTTCCTGGGCTGCATCAAAAGCAGCATGGCCAGCAGTAGGGGTGGGGGGATTCTGTCCCTCTGCTCTGATCTGAGGAGACCCCACCTGGAGCGCTGTGTCTAGCTCTGGAGTCCTCAGCACAGGGAATACACAGACCTGTTAGAGCAGATCCAGAGGAGGCCACGACGATGCTCAGAGGGCTGGAGCCCCTCTGCTGTGAGGACAGGCTGAGAGAGCTGGGGGTGTTCAGCCTGGAGAAGAGAAGGCTCCAGGGAGACCTTAGATCCTCTTCCAGTCCCTAAAGGGGTTCCAGGAGAGATGGGGAGGGAATTTTAATAGAGGAGGGGAGCCATAGGACGAGGGATAACAGTTTTAATCTAAAAGAGGGGAGATGTAGATGAGATCTCAGGAAGAACTTCTTTGCTGTGAGGGTGGTGAGGCACTGGAAGAGGTTGCCCAGAGAAGCTGTGGCTGCCCCATCCCTGGAGGGGTTCAAGGCCAGGCTGGATGGGGCTTGGAGCAACCTGGTGTGGTGGGAGGTGTCCCTGCCCAGGGCAGGGGGTGGCTCTGGATGATCTTTGAGGTCCCTTCCAAGCCAAACTATTCTGTGATTCTATGATCTGGACAAGCTCAGGGTACACAGGTGTCTGAACAGGACCCCTCAAAACAGTAAACAACATGGGGTAACGGTTAAGAGCCTTGAGAAATGAGAGTGGATTTAGGCAGAACCAGGTGGAGAGCCCCAAGTTCTTACAATACTGAAGAGGGATTTATTTCCTTCTAAGACTTGCCTGGGAATTGTGTACATTTGGGTCAGGTAGGAACTGCTCAGCACAGCAGGCAGCAGTGAAATGACTGGCTTAATAACCTGTAGTCAAATATATAAAAAAAAAATGCAAATCCTAACAAGGCTCTTTTCAGCATGGGATTTGGTCTTGCTGAACTGAGGGCTCCAGCTGGTGTAAACAGAGTTACAAACACAACTTCCTTAACTTTAAAATGAGTAAACTTATGAAAAAAAAAAAAAAAAAAAAAAAAAAGAAAAAGAAAAAGAGTTTCTTCTATTCCAGGCAAGGTCAGAGGTCTTGTCTATCTGCTCGGGTTATTTAAAAGCAGTAAAGTTTGAAAAAAAACCCCAAACTCATGTGGGGAAGCAAACCACTTCATAGTGAACTAATTACAATTGTTCGGATTTGGCTTTTCGGGCCTGAGATGTTTGTACAGTTTGTAAGCTCTACAGTAATGCACAGCTCAAAGCATGGGGCCACTAAAGTACCTGGTTTTTTGGTTGGTTGCTTGGTGGTTTTACTGTGGTTACTTTATTAATAGATCCATACTATATAAAACATATGCCCCTTGAAAGATCATAGCTGGAGGGAGTGGCATTGATTTATAAAATCAGTTTTGAGTGCTGTTATTGATTTCCACAGAATATGTTTAAAAGATGGGACTCTTGAGAATGCTGAGAGGTTGGGAAATAAATCAAGTAGCTTATAGCTTTGAATCACATTTTTTCTACTTTTTGAGGAACTCAAGCAAAAGATTAGCAAAATCCATCTCTGATTAAGTACTTTGAGCTCCAACACATATATTTACATTTAGTGGTTAAAATTTCATATTGAAGGAGTGACCTGTATTTTTAGAAGCACCTGCATGAAAAAATAAAATAAAATAAAAAAAAAAAAACCTCACCTTGTCTCACTATTCTGTTTTATTTCCTCACCCCTGAAAGAAGCTGCTCAGTGTACTGGCATAGGCCAGGCAGTTTTAACTACCCTTTGTACATGTATAGCCAGCAATTACAGAAAGTTGCAGGACACCCAGGGGCTCATAAGGTAGCCTCTGCCTCTGGTAAAGCAGAACTGGACTCCAACAGGCAAATATTTGCTCAGATGCTGGAACTTCAGGTTACAGCTTCGTCTTCAAGCCTGCAGAGCTCATCTGTTCATCTTTAGAAGCTGCAGCACCCAATCATAGAGCCATAGAATCATCTAGGTTGGAGAAGACCCTCAGGATCATTGAGTCCAACCATCTACCCTACTCTACAAAGTTCTCCCCTGCACCGTATCCCCCAATTCCACATCTCAACGACTCTTAAACACATCCAGGGATGTGTTTAAGAGTCAACCCGCTCCCTGAGCAGCCTATTCCAATGCCCGACCGCTCTTTCTGGGAAAAATTCTTTCCTAATGTCCAGTCTACACCTACCCTGTTGGAGCTTGAAGCCATTCCCTCTTGTTCTATCACTAATTACCTGCTTTGCTCCAAAAGCTGAAGCTCTGAGACTTGATTCTCTGTCTCTTTCAGGCAGAGATATGGGAATCTGTTACCTACAGAATTTGGTAAAGTGTACTTAAGAATGAAGCTGACTTTTCTAATATTTAGCCTGAGGAAAAAGAGTAAAATTTGGCCTGTTTGTTATTCTTGTGCCTGATCCGAATTTGACCTGTACTTGTAGTCAGGGACTGATCCAACACCTACTGAACTTAGTGGAAGCATTGTCTTCTTTTTCCATAACAGATGCTCTCAAACTTACTTTATTTGTGATGCATTAGTATGAAATATGTTCTGTTCATCCACAAACTTGAGAAAATTTACTCTATGTAGCAAAAAAATTCTTGATGCCAAAGAGGAAAAATTCATCAAAGGTGACTTTTCCAAGACAATTAGCCTGCACAACCTTCAAAAGATTAGTAGTTTAAAATATTCAGAAGGTTCAGAAGACATGACTGTGTTCACAGGGTATAATTTTTGGTGATGTGGTATGAGAGCTGCTGTCTACAGTGTGTAATGAGCTGTGACCACAGACAAACTGACCCCAGGACCATCAGCCAACCGCAAACACAGCCCTGGGGTTTAAATGTGGCTTCCAAAACCACAAACCTCCACCCACTGAGCTAAAACAGCAGCTCTACTGGGTCAACTAATAGAGAGGACCGAGGAACAAACATGCGAGGAGGTGCATCGTGTTTTGATTGGGGCACACGTGTACTTCGGTGATCACATCATTAGCAGGTACCGGGAGGTTGAGCAGAATAAAAGCTTCTCACACACAGACAGAGGCTGTTCAGAGGGAGATCTATATTTGACAGCAGCCTTGGGACGGGCTTTGGTCCCTTTTTTAAATAGACTAGCATTCTCCCTGGCTGGTGTCCCCTTTGGAGCCTCTTCTCAGCCCTGCCTAATTCATAATGATTCAGTGTTTTCTGTCTTCCTAACTAAAGGTGGAGTGCTGTGAAAGAGCCAAATAAACAGGAAAGTAATGGATATACTGGAGAAAAGGAAAGGTTCAAAAGGCGAAGCAGCGAAGTTCCTCAACCCATGACTCTTATCTGGGGCGGGTGAGGGGAAGAACAAAACCTGAAGAAGGAGAAAGGGTATAATTTTCATAAACCAAGAGATGTCATTCAGCATTATCAGCTCCAACAATGAACTCCCTCTTTGCCAGGTTTCCATAAGAGCATATTAAAACTGGAGAAAACAGAAGGCTTCATGTGACCAGCCTTCACCGGGAGCCTTTGTCATGCTCCTCAGTTCGCTCCTGCTGCTGTTATTTATTAGAGCAAACTCACCCAGGGACAACATTTACCAATCTTTGACGTCAAGGTTAAAAACGAGGTGAGAAAGGTGGTGAAAAACAAGTAATCTTTGGTGGAAACTCGGCAAGATTGAAAGACTGACAATAACTAAACAGAGCTCTGCAAACTGGCCTTCAACTGCTTCAATCTCATGAATCCCAGATAGGATTTAGGAATCTCTCGGCCATAATTCCTTGTACGTACAGTCAATATTTGTTTTAAAAAATAAAATACAGGCGCTGTCACCATATTGCACAAGTGAGTAGCTGGAAATAACTGGGTTAAAAATAACACTCCAAATAAAAACCGTCAAAACTGTGCTCACGTTCTCCCTGGATCTTTACATTAAAATCTCTAATCCCCCAAAATATGAAATGAGTTGGTGCGTTTTGTTCAACTAGCTCTGTGCTGAGATTTGTTAGGAGGGGTCTCTGACCCTCAGAGGCATTTTTTCGGAAAGTTTTCAAGTGATCTCAGTGAAACCCTCGTGCAATTAACTGATAAAGGCCAGATCTTCAATGGGTATGAAATATCAGAACTGTATTGATCCTGTCATTCTGGATCGGGAGGAAACGGGGTTAGTTCATGTGGAACTACTGGGAAAAAATAAAATAAAAGCTGTAAAATTTATTTTTCTCCTCCTGCCCCAGTCTCTAACTGCCTGTTAAATTTTTATCTGATCCTTACATGTTCAATGGTTACTTAGGCAGCTAAATTCCAGAAAAACTTTGCTTCAGGTCAACATTAGCAACTGCAAAACCGCCATTGAGGACTGTCAAAATTTAGCTCTTCTGGAGCCTATATTTCCATTACTACTGTTGCCATGGTACCAAAACCTTTTTTACTAGGTATGTACATATCTGTCTGTGATCTGACAGCACTGAACTGCAGAGTTCCTTTCTCATAGCTCAACTCCTTCAGGGCTCATATAACGTGCATTCCTTCACTTCTCTAAAAATACGGTTTGATTTGGTAGATGATCGTGCTTATCAGCACCTCCCCACCCCCCCTTTCCACATATTCCCTAGCCAGCTGAAAGAGTAATTCCTCTTTTACTCCACAGCCCAGTCATTAAAGCTCTGGATGCTTCTAATATTTCTGAACCCTCCTTCACCAGGAGCTTTTTCCCGCTCTCACGAGACAACATAACCCACCAGGCTCTGGTTCTTCCAGGATGGCCTCTGTGTTACTTTCTCTTCTAGTTCCCTGTGGATAATTTATTTCATGTTGAAAAAGAAATGGAATGAAACCTGTTGGAGCAGGTCCACAGAAGGCCATGAAGATGCTCAGAGGGCTGGAGCCCCTGAGGACAGGCTGAGAGAGTTGGGTTTCTTCAGCCTGGAGAAGAGATGGCTCCGGGGAGACCTTAAAGCACCTTCCAGTCCCTAAAGGGTCTATAGGAGAGATGGGGAGGGACTCTTGATCAGCGAGGGGAGCCACAGGATGAGGGGGAATGGTTTTAAACTGAAAGAAGGGAGATTTAGAGAGGAAAAATTTAGATATTAGAAAGAAATTATTCTCCTGTGAGGCACTAGAAGAGGTTTGCTGGAGAAGCTGTGGCTGCCCCATCCCTGGAACAATTTAAGGCCAGGCTGGATGGGGCTTGGAGCAACCTGGTGTGGTGGGAGGTGTCCCTGCCCAGGGCAGGGTGGTGGGAACTGGATGATCATGAAGGTCCCTTCCAGCTCTAACCATTCTATGATTCTATGAAAATGGGGGAACGATTGTCCAATGCATTAAGAGAGTCTCTGGAAAGTCAGACTGGGACCTTTTACTTACTCAAAGAGATTACATCTGTAAAGTGGAGCTGCTTCGCCGAGGCTACAGCGGAGCCTTGCACTAAATCATGGCATCACTGCAGCAACCTGGAGCTGAGCTTTTAAGCTCCCTTTGATCAAGGAGGGGGACTTGATTATACATTATACACGAAACAAGGACACTAAGATGTGACAGAGATACCTATTATCTATATCTATAATAATAGAGATCTCTATCTATTATTAAGACCATATCCTGATCTAGTGTTTTGGAAAGGACTTGATCTGTTCATATTATCCACTCAGATTGAATATCAACCAGAAAAGTCTTGAGAGTTTATAGCTTTGCCTCCAGTTTATATTTAGCAGTCATGTTATTTATTCCAGTAATAATAATTTTTTTTTCTGGCTTATGGAATTAAAAACGCTATTTTTGCTGATTTGTACCTTTATAAAAATAGTCAATAGATTCATTTACTTTGGATTTTGTTTTTGAATAAGAGTCTCTAAATAATTGACTGAAAAATATCTACTAATATTTTGTATATGTAGGGTAGTACGTTTAATGTGTTTATGCTGTAACAAAATAGTACCTCAAAACATTGGACCCAGGGGTAAAGCAGAATTCTTTTCATGAAGAAACTTATTCGTTTTCCTAGTGAAATAGTTTGGGTCATACTTTGCTTCTGGGTTAGCAGAGGAAATAACAACAAAAACATTCCTTTGGAAGTTTTGAATGATACCTGAGAAGTTCCAGGAATTTGCTATCAAACACATTGAGTATCTTCTGGAAGAAATTAGTAGAATAAATCTGAGATCAAATGTGTTTGTCGCTCGGGAGCAGTCGCTGTCTGTTCCCAGGAGGCAATTAATGGCACTAAAGTCTAACTTTTAACCTGCTAAGCCATTGACATGTAGAATGACACGTCTGTATGATCACGGCTCTTCATTAATGGCTCTGTAACGAGGTGCAGTCAGCTCAGCGCCATGGGAGGTTTGATTCCACTGACGGTTGCCTGTCCCTACACGAAGGGTAGAGATTTTTTTTCAGTTGGCGGAGGGTTGTTTTTTTGTTTTTCCCCTTTTAATTCTGCCAGCTCCAGGGGAGTGTAGCAGCTCCAGATTGATGGCGTGATCTCAAACGGAGGTGCTGGAGTATTATTACAAGACACTGCCTTCCATTCCGCACTACAAACGGAGTCACACGGTGGAACTGCTGGGCCTTTTCCATCTCTTGCCTGCCTGGAGTTCCCTCCAGCCTTGTGGTGGGGGGACAGGGCAACTGCCAAGGAGCTAATGATCCTGGAGGCAAGGGGAGGGGCCAGCAAAAGAAAGAATAAAAAAAATAAAAATAAAAAAGGAAACGTTCAATTAACACCTATTTAGCTTTTATAATAATTCTCAGGCATAATTATACTGTCTGGTGTTAGAGGCATATGTCTCATTAACAGCACTATATATATTTATGTATGTTTTGGCAAAGACGACCAAATCTTAGAATTTTTCGTAATGACAGCCTTGCTGTTGTTAACTTCACCCTACATTCTTGTGATTGCACTTCATTCCAATATTTTCATACTTTTTTTCCTACAAATAACTCTGTTGGAAATACAAGATTGTTTTGAAACCAACTGTTATTTTCCTTTGAAAATAAACATCTCTTTGCATTTCTCGGTAGGGGACTTGCTTTGAGCTTACTCATGGTTGTCAAGCTATTCCTCCAGAGTGTTTCAGGTCCAAGCTCTCTCTGGGCCTGCAGCTGATCCACCAAAATAAAAAATGGAGCCCTTTTAGAGCTACACTGAAAACATGGAGCTCCAGACTCCTACCTAGGGCCTATGGTACAGCACATTTTCCCCAGAAATCCAGATGTGCTCAGATGCAGTCACTCCTTGAAAGGGCTCAGCATCTTCTTAAGCACCCCTGTGATACTCTTACTGTGATTCCCTGCTTCTGTCCATCACACTCACCTAACAAGAGAATAACTACAATAGCAAATCGCCAGGACAAGGTTTAGCACAGAGGGCCGGTGTCACAGATTGGAATACCCTCACTATTTTGTCCCAAAGGTCGAGGTCCCCTAAATAAACATGGAATGTGATTGCTAAGAGTTTAGCTTACCCTGCTTTCCACAGGGAATTTGCACTTCTATTCCTCTTCCCTCTTCCTTCAGCATTTCCCCATGGAGACTGTAGACAGTTTCTCACTCAGCACTAACCAACTGACTCTAACTAAAGCCCTGAATTCCTCTAGGCAAGAAGCTAAAAATGCCACAGTGCCCATCCCCAACACAGCTAAGCCTTTTTGCTCAACTCTTTTAGGTGAGTCCTCAGCAAGTGGAAGCCACGGGGTCCACAGCCTGAGGACATGAAGTAATTGCTGGACAGCAAATCCTAAATGATGTGAGAAGAGAAGAGAGAAATGACCAGGAATGCTCTTTCCACGCTGGCATGTGGGCAGGTGTAGTCATTGGCAACAGCAACAATTACTCTCCATCACACTCCATTACAGGATGTTTGCCCACCGTTGACCTCAGTTTGCTTCCATGCTGGAGAAGGGAGGTGGAGCCCAGGTCTTGCTCCTTCAAGAAGGTCTCACTCTCCTCTTAGAGAAGACCACAGTTTAATGTCTTCAATATCACGTAGCCCTTGGCAGGAGACAGCCAACAAGCCAACTACCGGTGTTACAGCTGTAGAGCAGAGAGGGGAAGTGACTGTTCCCATGGGCTAACAAGTTGCAGATGTTCTCTTTTCTGCAGGGTAGACATGGAAGAGTTGATCAGTGTGTCTAAAATCACAGAATCATAGAAGGATAGGGGTTGGAAGGGACCTCTGGAGATCTTCTCCACCAACTCCCTGCCAGAGCAGGGTCACCCAGAGCAGGTTTGTCGTGGTTTCAGCCAAATTTACCAGGACAGGGTTGTACAGGAAGGTGTCCAGGTGGGTCTGAATGTCTCCAGAGAAGGAGACTCCACCAGCTTTCTGGGCAGCCTCTGCCAGGGCTCTGCCACCCACACAGCGAAAGAGGATTTCCTGCACATTCAGACAGAATTTTTCATGTTCCAGTTTGTGTCCATTTCCCCTTGTCCCATCACCAGGCACCACTGAGAAGAGCCTGACCCCATCCTCTTTCCACTCACCCTTTCAATACTGCTCACCACAGGTGAGGTTCCCTCTCAGCCTTCTCTTCTCCAGACTGAAGACCCCCAGGAGTTTCATTTTTAACTCATCAGAGAGGTGCTCCATCCCCTTGATCATTTCTTAGCTTCCGTAAGATTCTCTCCAGCAGCTCCTTGTCCTTCTGGAGGACCCAGAACTGGATCCAGATGACACTGTCTACAGCACATCACAGATATTGATAAACTAACAGTTTTTTCCTCTCACTTTCAATCCTAGTAAAAATAGTCCTATAGAAATAGAATATGAAAAAATGTCCACTTTGTTAATAAAATTCTCTTCTCTCAAGGATCTGAAAAAGTCAGTTTATATGAGAAGATATGCAGTTTCATCTACAAATTTCAAACGGAATGGCACTTCACTCATGCTGCAAGAAAAAGTATGAAATGTGATTTATAGATTATTTTGAGGACACTTTTATGCTAATAGAGATTAAACTGAAATGAAAATCTGATCTCTTACAATTTTGAATGGAATGAAAACAATTTTGAAAAGAAAAGCTGGTTTAGAAAAGCAATTATCTTTGAACGAGTCAAAGTTCTTTCTTCTTATTTTGATTTCATATGTTATGACAATACAAAATAACACCATAAAGAATAACACCATAAGAAATTAAAACTATAAAACCATCATGGTTTTAGAAAAAATTACACCATAAGAAAAATGTTATGTTGAAATTCCCAAAATGGCTTTATGTTCCAACGGGAAGGAAAAATTAGACTAAGATGCTGCAACGGCAATTCTCTTTTTTTTTGGGGGGGGGGAATATCAAACCGATGGATGAAAATTTTCAAAAATTAAGCTCTATTTTTCCTCTGTACCTTATGAAATCTCTCATTCTCACTGCATCTGTCAGGAGGATCACCTGGGCTTTCACAGAGGGACATCAGACAAGCTGTAACTAGGTGGTGTGACATGGAAAATCAAGCTGGACTCCCAATGCTCTTTACCACTTTAATATTAATACATAACAATGTGGTACCTATTAATACAACTGGAATTATTTTGTGAAGAATGCCCTTCCACTTTCAGAACAAGTATTCGGGTTTGTACAGTCTGCTGTTTTGCAGGGTTTTGTAATAACTGATTACAAGATATGTTAATAAATAATGAGAGGAAATGTAAATTGGTGAAGCTTGAAGATTGCCCAACTGGAATGACATAATTGGAAGGAACTCAATCATTAACACTCCGGCAGGAACATAAAATAAGAGACATTGCATAATCTCAACACTTTGTACTGCTAGTCCAACACAAACATCGCACCATTAAGCAGCAATAAAAACCATAAAACATATATTTTGGCTAATACAGCTACTGTAAAGATGATTCTTATATTGTCTGACTTGACGTGATGACAGCTGTGATACCATATCCCATGGGTTTACACATAGTTGTCTAGAACACTCTGTTTTAAGGAAAAAGAGTGGGTGGTGAAATTACCTTTGTTTAGTCATCTTGATTTTCACATGATCTTTAAGACACTCACACCTCATTAAGCAGAGAGAGAACAAGAAGGCTCATTATGTGGTGAAACCTTAGTTTAGACACTTTGGGGTTTTTCCTTCACATTTTCAACTCATATAAGTGTGTTATTGGTCTCTCCATTAAAGGTGCAACGTTAAAGTTCTCACAGATGGACCAGTCTTAGCGACAGAGCAGGACACCACAGCCAGAATACACAAAATGAACTTGAAGAACGCTTCAAATTTAATCCCTTTAATAAATAGCTCCTTTGTTGAAAAGGAGAATATATATATGAAAAAAATATATATCATGAGGCACATAGGCTTAAGTGACATTTGGTTCATATGGGGTCATGTCCCCTTATCCAACATTATAGCACTCTCTTTCTCAACCCGATAGTTCCCCAAATTAGTTGGGTTTTTTTATTAGCTCACTCAATTCAGACTACATAGGTCAGTAGGGACTGACTCTCCCCTTTCTAAATAGCACTCCTCCTGTCTATATAAAATGCATCCCCTATATGACAATGTAGACAGTGGGGGGAAGGTTCTAAGTGGCAGACCATGACTGGATGTCACTGTAATATTGATGACAAAGCTATCAGCTTCTTTCCTCTGCTTAAAACAAAAGAAAAAGGAGGACCTCATGGTGAAATTGGAGAGTTATGACTCTGCCTTCTTCCCTGATAGGCTAAATAACTGAAAGTTCAAGTTTAACAAATATTTTCTTTCAAAATAAGGATGGATTTACTTGATCATAGAATCATAGAATAGTTTGGGTTGGAAGGGACCTTCAAGATCATCGAGTTCCACCCCTCCTACCATAGGCAGGGACACCTCCCACCACACCAGGTTGCTCCAAGCCCCATCCAGCCTGGCCTTGAACCCCTCCAGGGATGGGGCAGCCACAGCTTCTCTGGGCAACCTCTTCCAGTGCCTCACCACCCTCACAGCAAAGGATTTCTTCTTAAGATCTAATCTAAATCTCCCCTCTTTCAGTTTAAAACCCTTCCCCCTCATCCTATGGCTCCTCTGCTGCAGAAGAGTCCCTCCCCATCTATCCTGGAGACCCTTTAGGGATTGGAAGGGGCTCTAAGGTATGAATCATCTCTTCACTGAAACTCCTTTAGTAGTTAATTGCTCTAATTCCTATACAATATTGAATATGATCTGGAACTTGTTCCTATTTGTCATTCTCTGATTCTGAAGGTTGGCTATAAGAAGTCTCTTTGTCCCACCAAGGCCAGTGACAAAGTCCTCTCCAATCCATTCACCAGACCTTGAAATTTGACTGAGATACAGAATATCCACAACCATCAGAAACTGATGCTGGTTCTGAATTCTGCAGCAGAACAATAAGAAGATGAGTAAGCAGAGAGGCAGGGAAAATATCTAGATCCTCTCATTTTCACTTTTTTTGTACAGTTGTGATAACCCAGTGCCTCATTGTTGAAGAATTAAGTACAGCTCAGTGCCATAAAACTGGTGTAAGATGATGAAAACCTGAAAGGAGAATGCTAAAATTCTCTTATGTTCCTTCTAACAGAAGCTGGTTGTAGGGGATGGAAGGAAGCCAACGGCCCAGAAGGAAAGTGGGATGCCTTAAAGATCTTGGGATTGCGCAGCCTGGAGAAAAGGAGGCTGAAGGGAGACCTTCTGGTTCTCTACATCTCCTTGACAGGAGGGTGTAGCTGGGGGGGGTCAGTCTCTCCTCCTAAGGAACAGACGATGGGACAAGAGGAACTGGCTTCAGGTTGTGCCAGGGGAGGTTCAGATTGGATATCAGGAACAATTTCTACATGGAAAGGGCTATCAAGTGTTAGAACAGGTTGCCCAGGGAGGTGGCAGAGTCACCATCCCTGGAGGTATTTAAAAGCCAGGCAGATGTGGTGCTTAGAGACATGGTCTAGTGACGGTTTTTGTCAGTGTTGGGTTGATGGTTGGTGTTAAAGGTCCCTTCCAACCTGGGTAATCCTATGACTCCATGAAAGATGAAATTAGGCAGCAAGGCACGCTGCCCAACAGGAATACTGGAAGTATTGGAGGAAGGAGGAGCCGTGACTTCTCCTAAGCCCCACGGAGGGCCACATTTCAGCCTAACACTGATTTCATTTGTACCCTTACTTTTTTTTCTTTACTTGTTTACAGTCAGAAGAGCTATCAGACCATGGAAGTTAGAACTGGAAAAGACCCATGAGATCATTAAACTGCCTCCTAGCCAAGTCAGGACTGGTCCTAATAATATATCGCTTTTTTCTTTTGTTCAGCACTGTCTTGTGCTTCATGTGGCTGACTTATCTTGTACCTTCACTGTATTTGGAAAAAGTGGTGTGTATTGGAAGTACTCTGCTGCACTTTTCTTCTGTAAACTTTGGCTTCCAAGACCATTTTCTTCTTAAAAAAGGGATAAAATAAATCTTCTGTCCCTGACTGGCTATTAGAGGGCTGAATGTTTTTCAAAATGAAAAGTTGAAATAACAGTCCTAATGACAGAGTGATACAGAATGTGGGAGAAAGTTTATTTTGGTATGTAAAAGGGGGCCATAGAATTACAAGTTACAGGCATTAAAAATGATTTTACCAAAAATGGTTTATCTTTGCCAGTAGATCATCTAAGCTGGAGGTTTCTATTAACTGTCACTTCAGTTAAATCTAATGGGCATGTTTCTATCATTTTTATGTTTATTCTGCCTCCTACCTTCTATACAAACCCTCTTTCTCTCACGTTCTCTGATTTCTGCCTTCTCTTGGCTTCCAGGCCATATGTCTGCTTTGTTCTCATCCTACTTTGTTGATCAAATCCTGCCATTGATCTGTACTTCTTCCTCCTCCTTACTCTGATGGATCTACCAGATACAGTTTTTATACAAAATCTATCAGTTTATCTACGTGCAAGCAGTTCCCAAACGGTCTTTTATTTCTTCCTCGAGTTCTAATCCCTATATCCGGTCAGATTTATAAATTTTTCTTTAAATTCAGGGAGCCTTTAAGTTCAGGGAGGGAGTGAGAGAAATCACAGGAAAAAATCGGTAGGAACTTGTATTCCCCTTTTTAGAATTCTATAGAGTTTAGGTGCGCAGTTCAGACGTAAGCAAATCTTAAACTGCTGAAACAGAAGCAGAAACATCTTGCTGAAGGAAGTGACAGGTGAGTTTTTAGGTCATATCTGGGCCTGTGCATGAAGATTGGCAGAACCAATTCAAGAAAATACAGAAGACAAGCTTCCTTCTAACAACTGAACTTGTTTCCCTTCACAAAAAAAAAAAATAATTCTCTAAAATGACATTTTTATCTCGCTGAAGGAGCAGGAAACTACTCAGGGGGAAAAGGGACCTTAGAGCTGTTTGGTATAGGTTTGTCTATTTAATTTTCATTGGACCATGTCAAGAGTGAGACTGGCCAGATGCTGGGATCTGTAATCTCTTCCCTCTTTATCTACGTAAGTTATTTATCCAGCTGTATTTAAGTAAGTTTTTTTTTTTCTCCTAATGCTTTCTTTATGAATGTGCATCTTTGCTAAGTATTTCAGCTGCTATCTCTGTCATTCTGATGTAGTCTATACTCACAGTCATCTCACCTCCTAATTCAAAGTGAAATGACTGCTACAGGCTTGATTTTTAAGTGGAACACATTTACCATCCTGTGGCTCACATCTAGAAGGACCAGAGAAAGCACCAGACAGAGAACTTAGTGCGGATCCCAGCTCCTCTAGCACTTTTCTGCCTCCCATGATTTCAGACCAAAAGCATCTTTTTTAGTCTTCACTTAATACAATTAAGACCTTAATACAACTTCTTCATCAGGGTTTAAACTCTCTTACTTTTATTTGCTATCACTTCTCTCATTACAATGAATTGCAGGTACAACAGAGTTTTTTAAAAAAACCTTGATGCTGACTAGTGATTCATTTTGGTGTCCAGCAGCTGGTTCTGTTGTTGGAGACAAACTGGGAAATTTTTCATCTTCTTTACAAAGTTGGAAAAAGCCAGATTGGTGGAGGACTTGGACCTGGATGCCGGTCACTTCTGTAGGAATGTTTTAGGTCATTCTGAGTTACAGCTTGTACTGAAAAATAAAAGAACAAAGTACCAGGAACAGAAGAGAACTGGGATCTTACCACAGAATCGTAGGTTCTGTGATCTTCCTAGTGGACCTTAAATCTAAAGAAGCTCAAGTCCTGAGGTGTCCCCTGGTAATGTCCCTATTCCTTCACGTTTTCTATAGAAGAGGAGGGGAGAAGACTAAGGGTGTTAGAGACTCTGGAAGAGCTTGCTCTGGACCTCCTCAGACATGGCAGGTGTTTTGTTAATGAAGCTGTGGCCTTCTCTATCAGCATTCCTCCTTCTGCTCAGCCCTTGCAGACCCTTAGCCATGGTGGCGTGGTGTGACAGGAGAGGGAGAAGCCTGAAGAGGTGCTTCCAGGATACACACAGGCTGAGCAGAGCTCAACCAGCTTCTGCTGGAGTCACTGGCAAACCCTGCCGCCTGGGCCAGCGCCAGATCAGATCGATGGAGTTGTGCCTAATTGAAAGCCTTTTTTAATTTCAGGGGTGGGATAGAACAAGAAAGAACAGCTCTGGTTATTAAAACATCTGCACAAACAGGAGAAATCTTCGCTGGTGTTAGGAATCAAGAGGCAAATAATGAGAAACTGGTCTTTTAACCAGTCTCATCGTCCTGTTGCAACAGTTGCTTTAACAACAACACTGCACTTACATTTTCTGATGGCAGGTTCTTTTCACTCTAAACTCTCTCCATGGACCTGCATCTTTCATAAACCTCGGTGCCAAGAGTAGCAGTGGAAGGAGCATCAGAGCTTTCATTATGGGTAGGTAGAGACAGACAGAAGCATCTTCTTTGGTTTTATCAGACCATGCATTCATTGGGCACCATTTACAGAAATGGTTCCCAAAGTGGAGCTCGTGGAGCACTCACTGGTGGTCCATGGCAAACTAGCTCATCACATAAGGCATATTTTGCTGCCTTTCTCTTCTTTTCTAAAATATGACAGCTGAAACTGCATTCAGCGCTGCTTTCTCCATGCTTCTTCTCAAGGCAAGCCAATGCTACACGATTTGCAGGGATGTTATAGGTTTCTGAAGGCAGTGGTTTAAAAAAAAATAAAAATCTATCAGTTCTTCCACTGGCATCTGCTGAAAGCCAACAGCTGGCTCTCCTTAACTATCTGGCAAGCACCTGGTGCACAGCAATAAGAAATCATAATACTGGTATTCTTTTTTTAAAACATGACAAGGAGTCAATACAAAAACAAATCACAGTAATGCACGATTATTCCAGCCTTGGTTTGTGCACAGTCAGCATGCTGAGATATTCCAAGCCAAGAGGATTTTTTTTCCTTGCTTTTAAAGAAAGATTTATTCATAAGGGTGAAGAGGGCACATTCCCAACATTTCAGCCCTGAGCTGGCTTTTGTCAAGGGTTTCTAACGCGCACACATGGTGAGGCTTGGCTAAGGCGCAGGGGAAAAAAGTTATGAAGTAAATTCTATGGATTGATACATATATTCTTTGTAGTAATGTTGAGATTTGCCAAGCTTCTCATGGATGAGGAATGTGAAAGCTTAGGAATATATGCAGATCTGCATATACTTTTACAGGCACAAATGAATGGCGCAGTCTTTCTTTTGCCACCATGAATTTACTATTGCGTTATCTTACTCTGTCATTAATTGCATTAAATACAGTAACCCTTTCACTACGCAACTGGAATAAATAACAAAATCTTCCCTTCAGTGACCCCAGCACTAGAGAATTCAGTCCCCTCCTTCCCCTGAGTTGTATGTAGGATAAGGCTCATGCTTATCTGATGAAGCATTTCCTCATTTTAAATTAAAAAAATACCCAAGAGGGGATGCTCATTATAGAACCATGGAATCATAGAATGCTTTGGATTGGAAGGAAGCTTAAATATCACCCAGTTCCAACCCCCCTGCCCTGGGCAGGGACACCTCCCACCACACCAGGTTGCTCCAAGCCCCATCCAGCCTGGCCTTGAACCCCTCCAGGGATGGGGCAGCCACAGCTTCTTGGGGCAGCCTGTTCCAGTGCCTCACCACCCTCACAGCAAAGAATTTCCTCCTGATATCTCATCTAAACCTCCCCTCTTTCAGTTTAAAAATGTTACCCCTCATCCTATGGCTCCCCTCCCTGATCCAGGTCCTTCCCCATCTCTCCTAGAGCCTCTTCAGGGACTGGAAGGGGCTCTAAGGTCTCCCTGGGGCTTTCTCTTCTCCAGGCTGAACAACCACAACCCTCTCAGCTGGTCATCAACACTAATGATTAGTAAGTGTTTGGGTTCTATTTCTTTTATGAATTTTTCTGTATGAATGATTAAGGTGAACAGACACTTCCAAGCTGGCTTCCAGCAAGCTCTTCTAGGGGTTTCCCAGATACATAATGTCAGAGAGAAAGTGACATCCCACCTGTCAGGTGAGGCATAAAGAATATTGGGGTTCTGCTCTGTGTTCCTGGGAAATGTTGCATTTTACATTCTATGTTTAAAAAGAAATGCAGAACATTATACATGTCACATGCCAAAATCACTCTCTACAGCAGCCAGAGCCCTGAGAGGAGATGCTGGGATTTGCTCTTCTCATTAGGTGTCCAAAAAACCACTTTCCTTGTCCCTTGGGCTCCTTGCGTGCCTCTTGCACACTTGGCTGTGCAGCAGTGCCTTCTTATGGCTTGCCTACCCGCCGTTTAACAAAGCTCTTCTGCACATGTAAACCCTTTTATTTGTGAGTCTACCAAAAGCATGAGAGGGGTTGGATCCCCTTAGGGTGAGGAAGAAACTAATTCTAAGACCCATATGAGGTATCTGGCAAACAGATAGTGTGGAAAAAAAATAAACATTTATAGAAGCAGCACTTGCTGCCACTGTTTTAGCCTCTTTTCTCCTTCCCTGCCAGCAAATCCATTCTCTAGAGCTCTTCTGAGCCCTCTGCTTCTTCCTGGGAAGCTCTTCGGGCTTGGGATGTCAAAATTTGCTTTCAGTGTTGAAAAGGAGTGAACAGGCTTTGCTTCTACACTAGCATTTGTAGATACTGTTGGTAGGAAGAAAGGATTATTTATCACTTTCTTGGATTTAGGAAATTATATTCTGTCTAAGAATTCTGTCTATGTTTATAGAGCATAAATAAATAAGTGACTTTTAGAGATCTTGCTTTTTTTTACGCTGGTACTCTACCAAGTGGCACACAGACTATTATTTTAATACCTCTCACTCTTTGTGAGGAGGAATAAAGATTTTTGTTAATATAATGGTGAGCAGTTTTCAAAATACTTATCGTATACATAAGATTTTGAACTACCAGTTAAAACTAATTGAATTGCTACCATTTTGAAAGCACAAAATTTATATGACAATAAATAGTAAAACATATGTTGCAGTTTTAAGAACCAGTATTTTTCAATTGGCGAAGACTCCAAAAGACTGTTTAAACTTTAACAAGGATATATTTGACAAAGATATACAGTAACACTAGTTGAGGTGGAAGAAAATGCTTTAAATGTGATAAAAGTTAAAATAGGCTTGGAGAAAATATGTAGAGCAAATAAAATATGACTGCAGGAATTCAGAGTAGAAACTCATTTTTGATACCACTGGTAAGGAGCAAAAGGTCTTCAGTACACAAACAGCATCATTTGTCTTTAGAAAAAAAGGACCTTTAATACAGTTAATTTTTTAACTTATCAGGAATTTTACTTATTTGTCCTTTTCAATTTAAAGACCTTTTTTATCTCTGTTTCTTTGGTAAATGCAGCTGTCAGAAATAAAATTCTTTACATTTCAAGTGAGCTCCACATTATGATGTCTTCATTGCACAAAAAAAAACCTTGAATAAACAACACATGCTAAAGTAGAAATTTTCAAAGACTCGAAGCTAAAATTATATTTTCTGTTTGCCTACTTTAATTCAGCTGGCACTTTGCTCCCTCTGATGTGTTTTGTCCTTTTTTTTTACCCCCTTTCTCTGACTATATGCTTATACACTTTTGGGAGAAATGGATAGAGCTTGTAGGTATCTTTAAAACTCTTCTTGCTTTAGCTGAGGTGAAGTGATGCTACTTCAAAAAGTTTGGAGAAGCAGAAAGCAGAAGTTCTCAGATTAACCAAAGAGAAATTCCTGCTCCAATGGGATGAACAAAACATTAACTGACTTCCAAGAGTCCTGTTTGACTCTATAGCTATATGTCTACAGAGCAGTACCCACAGCTAAATGGTAGCTTTTAAGAGAGTTTCCCAGAAGCTCCCACCACATGGGGCTTGAGAAGACGCTAAGGTGCCAACTCAGGACAGAAAAGACAAGGAAAAACAAAGAAAAAGGGAAAGGGANAACAAAGGAAAAAAAAGACAAGGAAAAACAAAGAAAAAGGGAAAGGGAAAGGGAAAGGGAAAGGGAAAGGGAAAGGGAAAGGAAGAGAAGAAAAAGAAAAAGAAAAAGAAAAAGAAAAAGAAAAAGAAAAAGAAAAAGAAAAAGAAAAAGAAAAAGAAAAAGAAAAAGAAAAAGAAAAATCTATTGTAAGCAGCAGGGACAAAGTTATCCAATATGAAGATAATCCAATGACATCAGCACCCCCAGAGCATGAGTGACGCAGTAAAGGTGACACAAAAGAGAGATGCTGCCTGAGGGAGAATAGGTAACCTGGTTTGGAGACAGAGGAGTTATCTGAAGCAATACTGGCCACCAGAAATGTGTGGAAAACACTTGAAGAAGAGAGTGTCATAACAGTAAAAAGAAACCCTGGTGTCTCTGCTACTGCATGGTTCTCCATCCCCTGCCCCCATTGAGATGGCAGACCAAAGGAGGTTGCTAGCTCACCATCCATCAAACATTGCCGTGCCACCCCCAAGCTTATCTCTCACAGGTCTGGTTTTATACCTTCCCCCCTTAAAATCTACTTTGAAGCTCTTTCAATGAGCCCTGCCAACTTTGCACAGACATTCTTTTCACCCTTTGAGACAGACGTACCCTGTGTCAGCAGACCTGGTGTCGTGTAAACCCACTCGTGATCAAAAACCCCCACAATTCTGTAGGTGATACCAGGCTGGGTGCCAGGCTGGCTCGTCCTCTTGTTTTCCTCACCATTCCCTGCAACTGAAAGGAGAGAGGAGAACATGACTCGGGCTCCTGATCCCTTAACCAGTCATCCCAAGGCCCTGAAATCTCTGATTGCCCTTGGACTTCTACCTGAAAAATCAATAATGGATAATAATCTGAGGAACACACCAGGGTAGGAAACTTTCTCTTCACATCTTTAACAGAGGCCCTGGGAGGAAGCAAGGACTTCTCCAAGAATTGGGTCCACTCGTCATGTTAGGTTTGTTTCAGAAGGGAGTGTCTTATGACAAGGACCCATCTTTCTCTCTTTATGGAGGCAGTATTGACGCGGTGTGTAGGCTGACTTAACATTGGCAACACCTCCAAGCTAGATGAGCATCATCTTTGCTATTGCTCAGTTCCATCTGGGAAGATGGAGTAGCCACAGAGGAGGTGTCTGTAGGTGAGTTCTTTCCCACTTGTGGCTCTGGAGTTGTGATACAGTTTGAAAGGTATTACGTCCAGACCTTTTGCTGGAGCTTTCATCAAGGACACTTTGGTTTGAAGGCTTCATCATGTGGCCATGGATGGAAGTGAAACAGACTGCAGATGTAAACACTGAAAAATAGAATCATATAACCATAGAATGGTTTGGGTTGGAAGGCACCTTAAAGATCATCTTGTTCCAGTCCTCTTCCCTGGGCAGGGACACCTCCCACCATACCAGGTTGCTCCAAGCCCCATCCAGCCTGGCCTTGAACCCCTCCAGGGATGGGGCAGCCACAGCTTCTCTGAGAATCATCCTCATCATCATGAAGTCCAGCCACAGGGCCCATGTGGCTTTGTTCAGCAAGGAACAGTGTTCTGTTCAGAGATTCTGAGGCTGCCAAAGGCATCTTCTGGTTTTAAGCCACTCTTGGAGCACCCCTTGCCCCCAGTTGTCTGATCTATACTGTTCCCAGGCCATACATTTTGGTATATAGCTCCCAGTGACTCCACTGGCTTAGAAGAAGGGATAAAATAGATATACTCCCTAAAAACCAGTGTGCTTATTTTTGCTTATGGACATACCCAAAATAATCAAGCTGATATGTAAAAGAGGAATATTTTCCACTACCTGCAAGGGGAAAAATCCTTCAGGAGATGGCTAGTGCCAAATATTTTTCCATGTCTGACACAACAGCAGGATTCTGGCATTGCCCATAGGAAAAAAGGCCACATGTCTGTGCACATTCAACACACCCATAGGGAGACACTGTCTTTTTGCAGGCTGCCATCTCAGTTATGCTTGGCACACGTGTTTTGCACTGGAAAATAGAAAATGTTGGTGGTATACAGCGTACTGAAGAGAAAGTACGCTTTCTACAGGGAAAGATTAAAGAAGGGGATGAGTAGAAGCTCCTGCAGCTATGGAAAGAGCTAAAGGTTCGGGGGAAAGCTAAAAAAAAAAAGTAAACCCACCAATTCTGAGTAACAAAAATAGCCAATGTGGGGAGAGGTTTATATGGCAAGATCTGCAGGTAGATCACAGAAAGTATGAAGAATTTATCAACGCATCTTATCCAGAAAACAAGAAAATACAAAGACTCTTTGAAGAACGATGCAGAAAAGATAGTGCCAAGATTCAATCTAATTTCAAGCAGCACACTAAGACTCCTGCAGCACCTAAACAGATAAAGGGATGTTAAAACTCTAGAGAAGACAAAACGGTACTTAAATGATGCAAATTATTTATTCACCTCTTACATGGAAATTAGCACGCTCCTCTCTGTGCCCTGTTCTAATTCTAGTACAACAGTGTGGTCAAGTGTAGACTCATCCACTGTGGCTGCTAATAAAAGTGAATTTCAATACATTCAGCTACAGAGGAGCTTTGGGATGCGATCTGGGAGGAAAAAAACCTCCTGTCATTGCGCAGGGTCCTTGTTGGTTGAAACTGCTGTCACCTCGCTGGTGCCAATGTCTACCAAAGAATGCAAAACGGTACTCCAAGGCTACAGCTGCAGATGTATGGACTGCAAATGAAGCAAGACTGCAGAGAGTGCGGGGCTCACAGACATACTTTCAAGCTCTTCGAACCAAAAAAGAATAATAATAATGCAGTGGAGCACGTCCAGTGCTAGATTTCGCAGAGAAAATAAAATAAACCTGTCTTGCCTCAGATGAAAAGGGGGTCCAAAATGATGGAGCCGGAGCTCTGGATGAAATCCCACAGAAAGTCAAAAAAGCTATAAACACCACACAGTTGAGAAAATATATTCTCAATTTCTATTATCTGTGAAGGAGAACTCTTTATGTTCTTTTCCATTATGTATTTTCATGACGTTGTTGTAAAGGCCTGTCATATATGTCAGGAATTTTTCCCCAGTCAAACGTAGGTGACTATGTTTGGAGTAATAGTTTTAAATTAGAAGAGGGGAGATTTAGATTAGATATTAGGAAGAACTTCTTTGCTGTGAGGGTAGTGAGACCCTGGAAGAGGCTGCCCAGAGAAGCTGTAGCTGCCCCATCCCTGGAGGGGTTCAAGGCCAGGCTGGATGGGGCTTGGAGCAACCTGGTGTGGTGGGAGGTGTCCCTGCCCAGGGCAGGGGGGTTGGAACTGGGTGGTCTTTGAGGTCCCTTCCAGCTCTAAACATTCTATGATTCTGTTAAAGACACTGGAAAAATTTGTCTGGATGACCAAATAATTTTGAGATTACTGTGTTACTAACATGGAAAAAAACCAAACAAACCCAAAATAAGGTCAAAGTATATCAAGTTCATATCTCTGATGCCAAAGTTGCTGAGGACTTAGAGAATTAGAGATTAAGACAAACCCAAAAACTTAGTAAAACTGAGCTTTCAAACGGTGTGCAATTTCATGAGAAGGAAGCTCTCTGCCTCTCTCCTGGGTCATGAATGGCTGGGATGCCACACTAAATGTCTGTGGAGATAAGGGGTTGTCACCCTTTAGACATATACCCTGTTGGCATGGTAGATATTTTCCCCAAAAAGTAAAGAAAATTGAATCTCCTAGTTTACAGAAGAAGTTCTCAGACCAACAGTAACAACTGTGCAATGACATAAAGGTGCTCTGAACCGTGATACTACTCTAACATATGGACTTGCTGCCTCCTGACAAGAGTGAGATAATTCCTCCTGCTGAAGTCAGAGTTTGGAGCACCTCCTGCTGTGTCTGACCTGTGGATTCTGCCACTGATTTCAAGTTCCTGCACCTGAGAAGCTGAGCCAACGGTGTCTACTCTCCATGTCGAGGTGAGAGTGACACACACATCGCCCATCCTTGTCCTGGCTTCTGTTGGTGAAAAATTGAGGTGTGAAGACCTGCTGGAAACCATGGGAGACTGAGACAGGGCACCAGTGGGAATCTTCAGGGGTCAGTTCTGTTTCAGTCTAGGATCCAGACAAAAGTGCGACAGAGAGAAAATGGCAAAGAATAGAGTGCATTGGTGTGATTTAGCATTGTCTTTCCAAAAAAGCTGCGGACGAATTCATAGGTCAAGAGGAAGATGGGAGAGAAGCAAGATAGCTAAAGAGAAAAAGAAACCAAAGCAGGTCCAGCCAGGGGTATGAAATTTGGCAAAACCACTATTCTTTTTGTTGCAGTTCGGACAGAACTGGGCTCAGAGACGAGCAACGGCACTGAATATTGTTGGCCAGATACTGACATTTGACATAATCCTATTGCAATTGCCCAGGGACTGCCAACACCCTGGGCTGTATTTATTCATAATAACACATAATATTAATCCCAAATGTTCAGTCAACTTCTACATCACAAACAGGTGTGATGGAAAACACCTAATATAACTGAAGGCAAAAAAAAAAACGTACTAGAGAAAAATGCACTATGACATTTTAAAAGAACCTGCTCTTCCTTTCCCATTTTCCATGAGGTTGTATCCTTCCAGATGAGTCTCTAAATTAATGATGTATAAAATAACTTTATGTCCTGCTGAATTATAAGAAAAGTGGGTTTTGTTGTGTTCAGCTCGTGAAGGATGACTCAAAGAGAAACAAAGGCTTATACGGTGAGTCTGAATAGCTTGTGTGATGCAAATTCTTAGTGTTTTGAAACTGCCTTCTCTTTCTCCCTCTGTTCTCCCCTGTCCTCCTGATACAGCTTCCTTTTTTCTTTTAAACATACATTTCTGGCTTTCTCTTTTCAAATGTAGTTTTTACAGCTTTCGTACCATCTCAGAAGGAAGAAGAACTATTCAGGTACTGAAGAAATGCTCCCTTTCGGGCTGGCTACAGCATGGCTCATTCCATGGAAGAGAACTTGGCCAAACTGACAGTGGCACCTCCCTGCTTCTCTGCAGGTATCTCCTCTGGTCACAGAATCACAGAAAGATATGGTGTTGGAAGGGACCTCTGAACATCATCTCCTCCAACCCCTTGCCACAACAGGGTCACCCATAGCAGGTTGCAGAGGAACATGTCCAGGTGGGTTTGGAATGTTTCCAGAGAAGGAGACTCTGCCACCTTTCTAGGCAGTCTGCCACCCTCACAGGAAAGAAGTTCTTCCTCATGTTCAGATGGAACTTCTAGTGTTCCATGTTGTGCCTGTTCCCTCTTGTCCTGTCCCTGGGCACCACTGAAAAAAGACTGTCCCCATCCTCCTGACACCCACCTTTGAAGTATTTATAAGCATTGATCAGATCCCCCTCAGGCTTCTCTTCTCCAGACTAAAAAGACCCAAGTCCCTCAGCCTTTCCTCATCAGAGATATGTTCTAGTGCCCTCATCATCTTTGTAGCCCTCTGCTGCATATTCTCCAGCAGTTCCCTGTCCTTCTTGAACTGGGGAACCCAGAACTAGACGCAGTGCTCTAGATGGGGCCTCCCCAGGGCATAGTAGGAGTGGGAGGATGACCTCCCTTGGCCCTCTGGCCACACTCTTTTTGATGCCCCCCAGGATGCCATTGGCCTTCTTGGCCACCAGGGCACATTGCTGGCTCATGGGTATCCTGTTGCCTACCAAGACTCCCAGGTCTTTTTCCTCAGAGCTGCTCTCCAGCAGGTCACCCCCACCCTGTCCTGGTGCAGGGGGTTATTCCTCCCCTGGTGCAACATGCTATGCCTGCCCTTTTTGATTTTCATCAGGTTTCTCTCTGCCCAACTCTCCAGCCTGTCCCGGTCTCTCTGGATAGCAGCACAGCCTTCTGGTGTGTCAGGCACTCCTTCCCAGTTGTGTATCATCAGCGAATGTGCTGAGGGGACATTCCATCCCTTCATCCAGGTCATTGACGAATATATTGAAGAGGACTGGACCCAATACTGATGCCTGGGAAGCACCACAGGTCAGATCTCTCTTCTTAGACAGAGACATCTAAGAAAGCACCCTCTGACCACTAATTCTGAGGAAGAGTTGAGGCTTTTGATACCAAAATATAGGCTGCTATCCACATAGGATAGATTTGGAGTACATACTGCAGGTCAGCTGTAAAGCACGTGCATCAGTACAAAGGTATTCCAACTGAATTTAAATATCCCGTGGGTAAGTCTTTTCCTATCTCCCTGAAAACTTTTCTTCTTTGGGGAAAAAAATCAACAAAAGAAACAAAAAAAATCAACAAAGATGCCTCAAAGGACCCCCAAGTGTAAATACTGTCAATTTTACTTATTTATTTAAATGCGTAGATGTTACAAAATAGATCAAAACGATGTACATTTCTTTATAGCCTCATAACATTAGAAGTTGAAACAGGGATACAAATTTATATCTCAGGTATAACATGTATATAGCATCATATGACAATATGAAAGAAATGTACTGATAAGTTCACTGCCAGACGTGTTACACAACAAACTTTCTTCTCCGAAAAACCAGGTACAACCCCGCCCACACAAATTAGCCAAAAAATCTAAACAAGAAATGATGAAAATATATAATGAGAGGGGTGAAAGGACATTTCACTGAATAAACACTGAATCAACTTTTTTTTTTTTCTTTTTTTTTTTTTTTTGGCCTGGGTTCAGATAGAAAGCATAGAAATACCAAAATCTTCCAACTCTCAACATCTTCAGTCCTCAGAAAACTCTTTCCTCATCGTGTATGGAAAGAGCAGCTGCAGAACGTTTGCTTCTTAAATGAACCCTGCCTTTAAGCACCGTTTCAATTACGTTAGAGCACCCAACATGAAACAAAGATGTTTAAACTCTTCAGAGCTATTAGATTCCAATATTACCAGTCACTCTTTAGGTTTGTGAACCTTAAATATCACATCTAAGGTAATTCCTGATGTACATGATGATCTATTGAAGCTGTAGCGAGTTTGCAGCACGATGACCTGCCCAGTGATTTGAATAACAGTCACTGTCATGAGCTAAACATATAACCAGAGGGATGTTCCCTCTCTTCTGATGGCCACAAAACCTCCTAGTGTAATTTATATGGGTTGCCAGCATGAGGGATTCTTCAAGAATTAACCACCTGATTGCCAAATGATAAAGGGCCAAAATCTTTTTTCCATTCTGAATTTTGCCTTTTGGCAAAATTTGTCTCTTCTACTGACTTGTGTGAATTTAAAAATGCATTCCCTTGCATTAAGAGCAAAAACTTCTTCTCTAACAGTAAATAAGCTTAAGCAGCAAGAAAGTCTTGAAATTACCAACAGTAATGATATTACTTTTAATTTTCTTTAATTTGCCAAATGAGCTGTTCCCCATCTGTTGAATTACCCAGATGGCTCATTGTTATGTTTTTCTTGATTTTCAATTTATGTTCTGTTGAAAGAAAGCAGCTTGAGAAGGCTGTGGTTCTTTCAGGTTACTACTGACAGAAGTTTAGTGTTCTTTTTGTGAATCCAGACAGGAAGGTTAGTGCACTTGGAGACCATCAGACCAATTATGATCTGACAACCAGAGTATATGAATGTTCTGGTTTGCACAGTTTTAAGAAGTCCCATAAAAATGCTGTGTACTTGGATTCTGTGACATCATTTCATTCTAAAAGAGGAGAGCAACAGGTTTGACCTGAAAAATTTGCAATAATGGCCATATTTCAACAGCACTTTCAATATTTAAATCTCTTGTTTTATTAGGGATCATTAGAATTTGGTATCTGAGTAATGAGGCTTCCCACCCATGCCTTTTTTTAAGAACTATATGTGATAAAACACCTCTGAAAATTCTTCTGATGTCTGAATAGCTCTTTTCTTCCTCATACTCATAGAGCTTTTATGGCAGGTAACCAACAGGCAATACAACTGTGCTCCGTGCTTAAAACTAAGAAATGGAGGAGTTATGCAGTGGACCTCATCTCTCAAGAAAACAGACGAATTCGTGTGTCTTTAAAATCAAGGCCAAAATTTTGAACGAAATTTGCTGAAGTTTGGTTTAAAAAAGAAATCCTGAAATCTTTCGGATCCCTGTGAAACCAAACCAATACGTTGACCTTCTCGACCACAAGAGGGCATCCACGCTTGTGACGTGATGGTTGAAGATCATCTATAAAGAGATACATGTCTACCCATCTATCCATCCACCTACAGACACAGATGAGAATATCAATGGGTTTCTTTCTGTTAGGTCCCATCTGAGACACAGGACTCATTTGCTCTGGGAGGTTCCCCCTTTCAGAAGCCCATGGTATTCCCCAGTGTAGGCAGGGGACAGTATATAAAGTCTAATTTTGCTGTCCTTAAAGCTCTAATGGAATCCCAACTCTCTCAGTCCTGCAAAAGTGATGTTAAACCTCCCACGGTTCTCACTGAGGCCTGACCCAAGTCATCTCCAATTCAGGGGGGAACAAACTGATCTCAGAGAAAAGGAACACGCAGCTTCCTAAGGACAAGTGAGCAAGGTCAAGCCTAGATTTTCTGAATTTATTCCATTTATTACCCCAGAGAGAGGATTTGGGAGCACTAAAACCTGCTCAGCATCAATCTCCAGCCACGGCTGCCAGAGATCTTACTCTCCCCATAATTCATTCCACTGTTGTGATGAGGGGAGGGTGCTGTTTGTTTTGGTTTTGAAGAGGAATACATTTTCCTCTTTGAGGCACATAAAAGCCTCTACTAGAGCCTGAACCAACCATAAAACACAACTTTGAAAGCCAATCTGGACTAGTGGTCATATGTGGCCTGCCTCGCTGATAAAGATCTCACAAACACTGGAGTGTAATATGGTAATATTGGAAGTAAACCTCATGTCCCACAAGAAATAATGTATAACTTCAGCACCAGAACATATAGGTTAGCACCAGAAGGTATCAATTGCTACCCATCATCTTGGATGTTTGAATGAGGCCAAAAAATCACAAGCAGATATTATAAACAGCGGCACTCAATAATTAATGACATCAATTACTTCATTTTTACTCCTATGCCTCTCACAGTATTTGGACTAAAAATATTTTTAGCCTTGTTTTAGCATGTGTACACTTTCATAACTTTATATTTATAACAAAACAAGAGTCTGAGCTAATTTCTCTGTCTTTAAAGGCACAACACTCTGCTTGGAAGGAACTAGTACAAATCTTCAAGGCTATCAGGACAGCAGCTGGGGGTCGTTCGCGTCAGAATAACCTTGAACTCATCAAGAATTTCCCTCAGCGTGCAGCGGAGCCAGATACATGGCCAAAAATATCCCAAGATCTTCCACAAGATCTCAGTACTTCTGTTCTAGCTATGCTTGGTGTCAGGTAGTCAGGAGACGGGCAATCAAAGAACTCTACTGGGATTGCCGTTACCCAACCCAAGAAACAAAAAGATGATAGGAATTTGGGGCCTCCCTATTTGAATATTACCTATTCAAATAGGTAATAAATACAGAAAGGCCTGCAGAAAAATGCTGATTAAATACAGGGCAAATTTCATGCGGTAGCCAAATATCCCATGAGCCGTAAACCTCTCTGGTCAATGAAAAATACTCAGCTAATGCTTGAGTGCTTGTGGCTGGTTTTATCAGGAGCTGCTTGTATAGCTTATAACCAGATCATTTTTTATTGGCTTCTGTCAATTACAGTGTGTTTACAATAATCAATCCCTAGCACCATTTCGGGATGTTGTGAAAAATACCTGCATACCTGCTTGTGAAGAGCAAAGTTCCCTATACCCACAGAAAACAAAATATTCCACAAAATCAAGGTATTCGTAGCAACTTATAAAGCAACAGATACGATAACATAGATACCCGTTATAATAATTTTAGCTGTATGACAGAACTATAAATTAATTTACAATGTCTACTCCTGCTTGGAAAGTGTACCGTACAACATACCTGTTGCAAATTCCAAAGTGCAAAGTCATTTAGGGTTAGACCTACTGCTGTGGACTCCGTGGCTTAACCTGAACTTTTGCTTACGCTCTGCTTCCTATCTCGTACTTTTAAAAATAGTAGTAATAATAATAATGAAAATGGTTTGATGCATCGTTTTAACATTGCTGTCTTTACCTCTAGAGAAGATTTCATACACAGAGCAATGATGTATTTGCCCCATGCATCTGGGCAGGCTGAGGGTTAGTGACCCACCCGGTGGCATTGTCTCACTAAATTCTTTCAACCTGTACATAGAAGACACAAAAGGGTCGTGTTTCACTCCCAAAACAAGACTGGGTTTTACTCAGCCCAAGTGCTTGACTGATTGAGCACTGCCCAAGTCCAAGCCACTTGGAAACCCAAAAGAAAACAATTTCTATGGTAACCATTAGAGTAAATGTTGGTAGAACATCACAAGTGTTGTTCTTTCGAAACACGGACATGTTTGAAGACAGTGCACTTGTCTGGTTATTGTCCTGTCAGATACAGCAGTGTCACCAACCAGGAGTGTCCAAAGAGCCACAGACCAGTCGCTGACATTCTCTGAGGGATGAAATTATGGGTAAATGGAGAGAGGATGTTCCTCTTCACAGGCTGTAGAGCCCACTCCCCCCCTACAGCTGTCTTTCTGGAGAAAAAAGAATAACTAACATTAAGAATTCAAGCTCCAATCTTTCTTTTGATGCCATCAATATGATACTGCATATTCTGGTAACAGACTGTCTCCAACACCCTCAAACGGACCGAATCAGCAGTGGCTTCAGGACACACACACACACACACATGTTGCACTAGTGAAATAATTACCCTCTGCTGTTCTGCTTGCTCTGCTCAGCATCGCTTTTCAAAGTTCATAAATTTCAGAGGTCTAAATGCGGCAGCGCGAGCAGACTAAACACCTATATTTAAAGTGGAGTACATTCTGCCCTGTAAAACAAAGCCAAAACTTGAGGCTATTGCAATGACATCGCAGTTGTGGCAGATATTTGATTTCCTCCTTTTTTTGATCTGGGTTTTTTTTTTATTATTTTTTTTTCCAAGAAAACTGACCACATAATATTCTAGCTTAAAGTGTAGATCCTTTTTATAAACGTTCTAGTAAGCACCCATAAGGCATTCAGGTTTTGGCAGGAAAGCTATATATAAATAGCTTTGTGTTTTATCCCTTCACACAGATATTTTCAGGAATATATTTTAAAGGACACTCCCAATCGCTTTAGAAATTTCAAATTTTTTGTCACAAAGCTGCGGGAATTTTTTTAAGTTGCCTGATGCCTTTGATCTGGAAATCCTCTTCTCTATTTTGACGTCCGCTCTCTCCTCGGCAGTTTCTCCTGGCTGAACTTCAGCCAGGGTGATAGCACCTAGACCGGCAAACGTATAGCACAGACAGACAGTATGGATGTCGTGCATTGATATACGGTGTTTTGGGGTAACGTGTTTCTTTACCTCCCTGTACAAGAATAAACACACTGCTGGCAGAGCACCATCATACCTTTATGACCATGTTCAGAGACACGGAAAGGTAGAGTTACGCCGGAATGCTTGAAGTGATGTGGCTTCCTCTCCAGTGGAGACTTTAGGCGTGTGAGTTCACAACCGTCACGTCTTGGCCAGCGTGGTTCCTCGCTCTCTCCAGTTCTCCTGTCTGCACACCAGCGTCGTTGATGAGAGCAGCAGCCATGTGCTGACCGCTGGGAAGGTCAGAAACCAATGGATGTTGTGCATGAGGTAGGTACAATCCTGCAGTTTCTCTTGCACATACATTTTCCGTCTGCTGGGGGGTCCCATTGACGTTGCAGGTGAAAGCGCGGGTGTCAACGGGAGGAACCACTGGGAGCCTGAGGACAGCTTGTTGCTTCGCACATCACACTCCATTTTTAAAGCACAGTATTAAACAATGACCCTTTTCTTTCTGGATCTAATATTTTTCAAAGGAAGCCATATTCTATATTTTAATGTGCTTTAACAGACCCTAATCTTCAGGAAGCTACACTTGCTAAGGTAACGTTTGTTCTCCATTAATTAAATGTTAATCTAAAAGGGTTAATGTGAGTCTTAAATTCCAAAGTGTTAAAACCAAATTATACTATACTTTGAAAGCTAATTATACAAAAGCATACGAAAAGAAAACATCAGAGTATTATTACAGTATCTCTCTATATATAATATGTGCAAATGTCAATATACAAGCTTCTTGATACTCATCCTTTAAAAAAAAAAAAAAAATAATGTAAACCTTAACTTATTTAAACCAGTATAAGTAGTTTGATGTTACTCCTGGAAAACAAAGATTGTCAGTACAAGAACCTCCATAGCTTGGAGGACAAGCAGAACACGGGACTCCTACTTTATATGGTGCTTCTCCAATCCAATTCCCCCTGGAAATATAAAAGGAAAAAGAACACTTAGAAATTTCAAAGAGGAAGAAAAAAATGAAAATGATTAAATCATTAAATCATACTTGTTTGAAGTGATTAAAGTTAGAGTCTCTAGCATTACCCTAAAACTGCCCTGTTACTGAAAGCATACATTAGTCATAGAATCATAGAATCGTCTAGGTTGGAAGGGCCTTTAAGATCATCAGGTCCAAACATTAACCTAATAGTACCAAAATATATCAAAAAAATTTATATTCCTGCAGGTAGCTGACGGATGTTGATCTACTGATTCCCAAAAACCAGGAGGAGAATGACCATGTTGCCCCAGGCCCATGGTCCATTCCGTTTCCTTTAGCTCCTGTGGTGAAGTCCCAGTCCTCTTGCTTTTGCTACCACCAAGTGATTTTTGACTCTCCCAGCTTGGGATAGGGTATCCGCACAAGGTTTTTCTTGAGCACTTCTTTTTTTGTGTCTGGCCATTAACTTAAAAGCTTGGGTTTGGAAGGGGGAAAAATGAACTGAATGAAATCTTATCAATCTAAGAATGAAATAAAATAATCATAGAATGGTTAGAGTTGGAAGAGACCTTGAAGATCATCGAGTTCCAGCCCCCCTGCCCTGGGCAGGGACACCTCCCACCACACCAGGTTGCTCCAAGCCCCATCCAGCCTGGCCTTGAACCCCTCCAGGGATGGGGCAGCCACAGCTTCTCTGGGCAACCTCTTCCAGTGCCTCACCACCCTCACAGCAAAGAAGTTCTTCCCAATATATCACCTCAGTCTCCCCTCTTCCAATTTAAATCTGTTCCTCCTTGTCCTGTCCCTCCCCTCCCTGACCAAGAGTCCCTCTCCAGCTCTCCTGGAGCTCCCTTCAGATCCTGGAAGGCTGCTCCAAGGTCTCCCTGGAGCCTTCTCTTCTCCAGGCTGAACAGCCCCAGCTCCCTCAGCCTGTCCTCACAGCAGAGGTGCTCCAGCCCTCGCAGCATCTTGGTGGCCCTCGGCTGGACCCGTTCCAACAAGTCCATGTCCTTTCTCTGTTGCGGACTCCAGAGCTGGACACAGGACTCCAGGTGGGGTCTCACCTTATCCTGGGGCTGCCTTGCCCCAGGTCCTCATAGTGAAGCTCTTGAGGCTAAATTCATAAGAGGATGAAAATATTTACACCAGTAATGTATTAAAAAGAACTATATTTGGGCATTTTAGAGGTCTCACAGGTGTTTATGGGAGGAGAAAGAGGGTTCCCATCTGGTGGATGAAGCTGCGTAACAGAGCCCAGGGGATGGGGCTACAAGTCTGGACAGTGGACAAGTGAAAAGAGGTAACTCTGAAAGATCTGGGAACATCTGAAAAATGCATCCAGACTTTTAGGTGCTGATATAAACCCTAGACTTTTAGAGATTCACGTAACAGTCATGATGTAGGCAGAAAGAAAGTTAAAATTAGACTTTTTTATTTAAATGCCATGTCTCGCTGAGCAGAGAACTTTCCTCCAGTTTGCATGTGACGTGGTATAGCAGTGAGTAATGCAAGTATTTATGAAAAATTTTCTCATCCCCCACCTTCCAGCCAATACTATTGGATCAAAAGTCCTGGTCTGGGTTGTGCCTTGGAAGAAAGTAGGAATCTCTCAAATAATTTGCTCATTCCTACTTCTCTTCCAAATGGGTACAGCAGACTGAGTGCTCAGGAAATATATTTAGTTTGATAACAGATATGGAAATCCAGAAAGAGTTTGCTGAAAGCTGATTTCTGCTGTATTTTCTATGCGATGCAGGGCTGATTTGTGTGAGTCCGTTGAATAACCAGGTGCAGGGTCTTTCTAAACTTTGTAATTATCTTCCTTAATTATTTTTTTTTTCCCCATTATTTCAGAAGCATAGATTTTTTTGCATTACCGCATGGCATCACTGAAAATTACTGAGTTCTAAATCCCAAATCTTTCTCAATATTAAAAGCTCAAGTTGGGGCCATTATATTCAGCTCCTTCAGAGGAGGAGGAGGTTCTAATGTGCTGGTTACTCAGAAGGACACGGTCTTTATCGACTGGCAAAGAGACTTCTGTGTTTGTGCCAAATGTTACAAGCTCAATGTCCTTAATTCAACTTAATTAATTCTCAAGAATAACAAACTTAAGCCAGAGCAAACCTTTGACTTTGCTCAAAATCTCACCCAGGGAAGAAGCTTGAAAGTCCAGGCTCTGGTTTGCTGTTTGAGAAACAGTGGGATTTTCAGACTGAGAAAACAAAAAGTGTTGTGAATACATTGCTAATGTATTGACGATGCACAATGCATCTGTCTTCAATAATGTCTAATGCATACAACCATTCTTTTCCTGTATATGCATGAGATGTATTCTAGAAAGATTGTAAATTCTAATTTTTTCTTTTTTTTTTTTTTAATGGAGATATAAAAAAATATCGTCTGGGTTTCTCCTATTAACTTTGATTTCACCTAGTTCATGTTGTGGAGCTAGAAGTCAGGCACAGTTTTTGCTGCCTGATACCTCTCACATTCATTTCTTTCCACCCTTTTCTAGTAGATATTAAAGACAAAAGGCATAAGTAGGTATTAAAGACAAATCTCCTTCATTTCCAAAGGTTTTTTTTCCCCCAAGTTTTCTTACTAAATCCTGCCTTTTTTTTTTTTCAGTAAAATCTTTAAAAATTCTTTTACTCATGTAACAGCTAGAATAATGACATATTCTTGCATATTCTTTACCACAAATGGACCCGTGCCACTGAGAGTTTATGGAAAACATGCTCAATTAATTATACTTACATTCCTGTACAGATCTACGGCCTTGCCTAATATTACACAGCCAGAGAAACCAGCCATTTACACTGTCCATGCTGCTTTTGAAGCGCTTATCCAAGCCAGACCTCAAATCAAAGCTCTCCCCCAGCCACACTTTATTGATTCACTCTGCTCCCAGATGTAAGCTTGGAATGATATCTAGGAAATACTGGGAGAAAATTAATTTCTTCACTTCAACCTAACACAGATCTCCTAACAGCACCCTAATTTAGGGCTCCCTATGAGTGTCTATGGACTACACTTTGGACAACCTTAATATGGAGGCAAGATGAGATTTGTAGACACCGAGTAGCTGGGTTTTGCAGGAAACCTATACTATGGATGCTGTTACGCAGCGTGGCCACAAGCAAAGGTATCTTGTGGGCACCAACTTGCACTCACGGCAAATCAAGGGCCTGAACTACAATGGAATTGCTTATCTAGAATCATAGAATGGTTAGAGTTGGAAGGACCTTAAAGATCATCTAGTTCCAACCCTCCTGCCCTGGGCAGGGACACCTCCCACTACACCTTCCACGTTCCTTCGAGCAACCTGGAACCCACCTGAGGAAGTTTAGGTCACTATGGTTATATTGCACTGGAACAGGTTGCCCAGAGAAGTTGTGGATGCCCCATCCCTGGAAGTATTTAAGGGCAGGCTGGATGGGGCTTGGAGCAACCTGGTGTGGTGGGAGGTGTCCCTGCCCAGGGCAGGGGGGTTGGAACTGGATGATCTTGAAGGTCCCTTCCAACTAACCATTCTGTGATTCTATGATTCTATGATATAACAGTGAAGAAATAAGGAATCAAAAGTAAAGTGTAGACAACATAAAGGAGGAAGAGAAAATATTTTTAATAATCATAACAACAAAAGAAAACAAGCTTTTGATTTTGTTCTGTACACATCAAGTTATTTTCTTTTTCTTCCTTTGTAGACCAAAGTCATGCATTTGGTGTAAGTTCAGATATAAAGTTAGAATGAAGGAGCAGCCCTCAGAAAAAAAGCACAAATAGAAGCCGAGCTGCAGAAAAAGCAGTAAGCAGTCCTATGAGAGGAGCAAAACATGCATGAAGAATAAAAATAAACAATATTAAAAAGAAAGCAACTCACTTTGGGGCATAGTTGCATACCAAGTAAACAGCTCGTCGCCAAACAGATCCCCAGACGTTCATATTGTGGCATGTGTGGATGGCGCAGCCTATACGATTGGAAGTGGCCCAAACCATCTGAATAAATATTTATTATTGGTGAAGTCCAAATTGAAAAGAAATATACATATATATATATACACATACACACATTTATTTGAGAGAGAGCTATAAATACATCACAGAAAAGTCCAGCTTTGGACAGTAGGTATGGAATAGAAGAATGTAATTTATATAACCTGTGTGTAATGGGTGCACATGGGTCCATAACATCGCATGGGGCACCTGGGGTTGCAGTCCTGAGGATAAGGGAAAGCATAGTCCTTCACCTCATCATACCATGGCTTCACCAGCTGCAGAATAGATCGGTACCTGGGTTTGTTTAAAAGAGAGAAAGACAAACAGGTCATTTTAGATTTAGGTATTTTGGAACTTCCTGCTCTTGATCCCTCTGATGCAATTCACCTGAATGCACATTTCTCCACCCATCACTAGGGGCACGGTATTAAGCTATAATATTCTTAAACCAAATGAACATAGATGGATATCAATTATTGCTAGAGTTCTGGATGATACTCGCGTCCATCTAAGATCTAGACCTCAAAAGCTGTTTGAAGGCTCACAAAATAACTGGTGTTAGGGTATCTGCCTACCTCCCAGTTCTTACAGACAGGTTCTGACCCAAGAATCTCAGGAGGTATGGAGGTCCGTGGTCCCAAATGCATGTAGCAGCCCAAGCCTCTGCAGATTTGGCGAGAGTTTCATCCCAAACCTGACAAAATAAAATATCCTTAGCAGTAGAAACAGAAAAAACAAGTAGTGATCACAGTGCAAGAACACAAGAGGCAAGTATTTTAAGTCACAAATAAGCTATCATAATAGATCAGATCTGTAAACTAGGTAGAAAGCTCTTCAGTTCAGAAAACTGTGGGGCAGCATGTACAGGATCTAGGAGGATTTACCCTACACTGGACAGAAATCTCATCTACATCATCAGAAGAAGCCAAAAATTCAGATCTCCCCCTTTTTTTTTCTGGAAAAGCCCTTCCCTGAGCAGGCATTCTCCTGCCATTTTCCCTTCTGTGTTGATGAGATCCATGTGTGGAGAGGAGTGAAACATTGGATGGGACTCAGATGGAAGCTAAAGAGAAGGAGGGGCAGACAGGGAAGAACAATCCAGTGCAGATATTACATACTCCACAAAACCCCAACACATTTGAAATGAGATCTTAGAAGTATCTATAGCCAGAGAGAGTGTGTGCGGCAGCTTTTCATATTTGAGGCCACAAGGTCAAGAAAAGGGATTCCACAAAAGCTAAGACTGTGGATAGTGTCCAGGCGTGGTATGAGTTCCATCATTTTATTCTGCATGGCAGCTGACGTTGCTCTCTGCCTGGAGTAAAAGAAATAACAGCTCTGTGAGAGACAATTTGACTTTTTAAGTTCTCCTCCAATGGTAGGAACATGACAAGTGAACTTAAACACTGTCTCCTTTATCTGCTTTTCCTTCTGATATGCTGGATTTCTAACTCCACTGTTTTCTCCACAGCAAATATTGTCTCAGCGATAGCAGAGGTAACAGCAACAGAACATTCTGCATCGTTGGAGATAAATAATATCTCACTATTTATAAGTACACAAAAATCCTGGTATATCTTCAGGTTTGAGTGACTACCAAAGAGGCTCCAGATCCTGGAATTAGAAGTGCATTTTGAATACCCTGAGTGTTTTGTTGCAGGTCAGTTTAGTGAACTGCAAGTAGAAAGGCAGGAACAGCATGTGGTAAAATTGTCTACAAAGTCCTTTGCAGCTTTCTAAACACAAACCCAAACTCATAAACCTTGAGTGGCTGCGGAAAAAGGAGCGTGCTCTCTGAGCATGGTATGGAATAACAGAAACAAGCTTGTGAAAGGATCACAGATATTTTCTGTTCTACCAGCTAATTGATGATTTCTACCACTGCATTCATAGTTTAAATTCTCAAACCTGGGAAAAGACTGACTAAAGATCAGGGACCAGGACAGTAATTCATGCCCTGACATTGTCTGGTAGTTTGTGAAATTTCTCAATGAAAACAACAACATTTAGCAAACTGTATGAAATTGCTATATCATTGCACCCAACTTTTGTTACTGTGGAGTGAGGGAGGTACCTCTGGATTAAAGCTGAAGACACGCAGCAGAGATCAGTGCGAACCATTAATGCAAATGATCTTCCATTCAAGTGGAAGCACCTCATGGAAAGTAAGATGGACGGTGCATAAAGCAGAGCAGATTTACTTTACACCTCTTCATAAAAGGCCCCTGAACCAAGACAAAGCAAATTGCCAGGAAAAGAACAAAACAGAGAAGTGTTAGGAAGAGCATGCTAAGAAGGAATGGCCTTCAAGCCAGGAAATACTTTGACTTCAGCTCTGAAAAATGACGGGAGTTTCTAGGAGAACTTAGAGGTAAGAGTATAACTTGGGAAGAGGAGGCTAAACTGGAGCATGAGGATACAAGAGAGAGGACCTGGGGCTGCTACGGCACCAGCTCAAACCCAGGAAATGCTCTAGGACCTAAGAGGAAGAGAGCCATGTAGAGATATTTGTTCTGCTTTCTGCCTCTGCCATTAAGTCAATCAACTGCATGTGTCCAGCACAGAAATAACTCTTTATAGAATCATAGAACAGCTTGGGATGGAAGGGACCTCAAAGATCACCCAGTTTCAACCCCCCTGCCCTGGGCAGGGACACCTCCCACCACACCAGGTTGCTCCAAGCCCCATCCAGCCTGGCCTTGAACCCCTCCAGGGATGGGGCAGCCACAGCTTCTCTGGGAAACCTCTTCCAGTGTCTCACCACCCTCACAGCAAAGAAGTTCTTCCTAATATGTCATCTAAATCCCCACTTTTTCAGTGTAAAACCCTTCCCTCTCATCCTATGGCTCCACTCCCTGACCAAGAGTCCCTCCTCATCTCCCTGTGGTATTTCAGTGGTCCCCAAAAGAGCCTTTAAAGGTGGAACAACAGTAGGCAAAAGCATAGAAGTAACTACTATTAACCAAGTAGGTAATAAATAGGTAGGTTAATTAGGTAAGCCTGATAAAATCAGGCCCAGGAAGTGTGCAGGGCCGTGACCAGCCTTTGGAAGCTGCCCAGTTCTGGGGGAACGAAGTCAAGGGATCCAACGTTTGGGTCCAAACACAGCTGCCTGGTGTGCAGCCACGAGGGGCAGCCTCGCCAGGACCATGACACCCCATAAACACCCTCCTTCACTGGGATTAATCATGTTCCTGGCACGAGCCCTCCCCGCCAAGGGGGCCGAGCATGAGGCTTTGCGTGCTTGCTCCCAAGTGACCTGGCTGCAGGCCCACAATAATCTGAACGTACACTGTATTTGCACAAATAGCTCCTGACTTCCACCCAGCATAGTTTCATGTGCTAAATTGCCTCGCAAAATAGCGTGTTAGGTGTTTGTAAAGAAATGTGAAGACTGGATTAGGTTTTCGCTATTAAATATGCCCTCTCTCAAGCAGGCATGGCCCTTGCCTTGGGCAGGGAGAACACTGCTGGTCCACTTTCATTTCTCCTCAATTTCTAGTCCTCAGGAATCATCTGCAGCTGGTAAAACTGGTAACATTTTAGGGGGTTGTTTCAGACTCATAAAAAACCCATAAAAAGTTGTGGGTTTGGCAAGTAAGCATTACTGTGATGCTCAGTGCATTCTGCTTTCCCTTGGCTATTCACTCTTGACCACTCTCTGGACATAGGAAATTTTGGAAAAACAAAAGAAAGAAAGAAAGAGAGAAAGAAAGAA
>VZRU01017266.1:63013-82816 GCA_013398155.1 Pedionomus torquatus
AGAAAGAAAGAAAGAAAGAAAGAAAGAAAGAAAGAAAGAAAGAAAGAAATCCACCACTGAATAAGAAACAAGGGGAGGGGAGCAAATGCAGTATCTTTTAATGTCCTCCATTCCTTCCTCAGCAGGCAGGTGGCTCTTACAGAGTCACCTCTTGCTATTTAAATAATTTAGATTTCATTGGGGAAGATGAAACACTTCACCTTCTTAATTTTGTTTTAATTTCCTAGCAGAAAAGGTGGTCTCAGACCCTCTGGGATGAGCTCTGGATCACCATCACAAGAAAAGGAAAAAAATTAACATAACATAGGCCGAAGCACAAAAAAATATTATCTCTTAATGACCTAAACTCTAAACTGTAAGAGCTGATACCATTAGTTTACACCTTTCAAAAGAAACCTGATCCTGAGTCCACACTTGGACTATTTTGTATCCAGTTCAGTCCCCTCTTTTGGGCAAGTGAGAACAGGGCGAAGATGTTCAGATTTTTGAACCCATGAGGCTTCGCTGCTGTACATAGATAAGCAGCATATAAAGAAGTAGAAAAATATCCTAATAAGAGAAACCAAAGTAACCTGGAAGCCAGAGGGACAGTTTCTGTATAAGGAAACATTAAAAAGCTCAAGGTAATTTTCAGAAAGCTTAAAAAAACACTGTGATAAAAAAAATTATAAACTCTGAAATCATGGCCAGTCCAGTGCTCCTATTAAACCTATTAGAGAAGGCTGCCTGACAGGAACACAAAATTGCAGAAGGGAAAATGGAGAAAGATTGGCACACTCGGTGGGACAAGATCTGAGGAGGTGACTCATCTTCAAATGCTAATCATGCAAACTCCCCGTGCCAAACTATGCACATTCTCTCCCTGGGGATTGCAAATCTTCATTTGCTAGCTCGTTAGCAGTTAGGGAAGCAGCCGCCTTCCTTCCACCCAGGATAAGGTTCACTCCCAAGCCTGACTCTCTAGATCAATGATTTGGTCCAGAGCCGAAACCCTCCCCACTCCTCAGCTGGGTCTAGCTGGGCTGCGATGGAGTTAAAGCATTTCACCGCACTTCCACTGGCAACTTGAAGTGAACATCCTTGGGTCAATTTATTTTTCTCTCCTCAGCCAAAGACTATTTTCCTAGAAAGCTGCCTGACTCTGCTTTCTGCCCTGCTCCCTGCAAAACTGCATTTCAAAACTACACTTCACTTGAAAATTGTCAAGTGGGCCGAAGAGAAGGCACAGGGTAGTGCTTCTAGTGGGGAGTTTCCACACCAGGGACCACGTTCTGAGGCTTTCTGAGGCAGCCCTGGCGTGTTCTCCGCACTCATGCAACATGTGCTTCTTGAGAGTTAGGACTGAAATCTTCAAGTCAATAAAGTCAGCAGGAATTTTGCCAGGGAGGTCATTCACCCAAAATTGGAGGTTTTTTTGTTTGCTTCACTCTGTAAACAAAGGAATTTTTTTATTCCCATAATGTATAATAAGCAATGGAGTGCGAAACAAAATCTCTTTAATGCTGAATTAAATGTCTTGAAGCCCCAAAAGTGAGCTTCCTTTCCTTTCTGTAGCTGTTTCTATAACTTGTCTCTCAGTTGATCTTGGATAATTTATATGTAGACAGGCTGGAGTTGCCCTTCTGTTCTGTGTTGGAACAGTTTTGGTGGACAGGAGGTTCTGGTCCCAACTATCCTCTTAGGTATTAAAATGATGGTGAAGCTGACTACACATGATGATGAAGAAAAAGGAGAGAAGCAACTACAACATTACAAAGATCTGTCCACAATAACTGGCAGTTCCCTCCCTACACTGGCAGCTATGCTTTAATTTGAGGGATGGCATGCTTGGCCATTCTTAACCATAATTTGAATTTAGAATCACAGTTTTTCGGCTTGTTCTCGTTACAGTCAGAAGTGTGCTCCCAACGCCAATAGCTTCCTCTTGCCATCCAGCTCAACACACGCCTTGAGGGTCAAACCCCCCTGCAGAACAGGAGATAAAGCTGAAAAGCAACGAGGTACTTCAGGCAGTAACCTCACTGCTTTACCTGTACGTAGAAAATATTGAACAAGTGTAGGCAAAATTAATTACACAACTCTTCTTAATCCCAGTCACTTGTTCTTACTGCAAGCTTTCTTAATGGCTGCTGTGTGGCTGCAAACGTACTGTTACTCTGGATGCATTTACCCTGGGGTAATTTTATTTGAAAAGTAAAAAAAAAGTTCATTATTCCTAGACTTAAGTGCACCACTGTGACATCTACTAGCACAGCTTGAACATGCAAACCTCGCTGAGAACATCTGTGAGTGATGTCATGGTTAAAGTACACTGACTAAAACAGAGCAGTGATTCAGAGCAGCATCCTCAAGGTCTGGAGCCCTTTGTTGGTGTCAATGAAACACCAGGCCCTGGGATTTTGATGGCATCAAGGAATCATGTCATTTGCAACCTGCACCTTCACTAAATCAGGAGATACACACTCACTATAAGCCTTCAGTATGAGTAGGTAAAATAGTCATACCAGACCCACCTTAAGGTGCCCTCTTTTCATAGGGCACCTCCCAGTTCCACTGCAAAACAGGTTGGAGTCCCTCTAGTCTGGCTTAATAAGATCTGTACTGTGCAATTACATAAAGGTTAGGAAACTAAATCTTTTCCCTCTATAAGGTCTAATCAGGACCTCTGGATATTACAGAACTACAGAATCACACAATGGTTAGAGCTGGAAAGGACCCTAAAGATCATTGAGTTCCAACCCCCTGTCCTGGGCAGGGACACCTCCCACCACACCAGGTTGCTCCAAGCCCCATCCAGCCTGGCCTTGAACCCCTCCAGGGATGGGGCAGCCACAGCTTCTCTGGGAAACCTCTTCCAGTGTCTTACCACCCCCACAAGAAAGAACTTCTTCTTAATATCTAGTCTAAATCTCCCTTCTTTCATTTTAAAACTGTTCCACTTTGTCTCAAATCTCCCCTCCCTGATCAAGAGTCCCCTCCCTCCAGCTTTCCTGGAGCCCCTTTAGGGACTGGAAGGGGCTCTAAGGTCTGCCCGGAGCCTTCTCTTCTCCAGGCTGAACAACCTCAACTCTGTCATCCTGTCCTCACAGCAGAGGGGCTCCAGCCCTCAGAGTATCTCTGTGACCCTCCTCTGGATCTGTTCCAACAGGTAACACAGATAACACAGATATAGGTGCACTTAATGAATATTAATTCATTACTAATATTCATACTAATGAATACTAGTTTAATAATTTGCTGAACAGGAGGAAAAGCTCAATCATAAAGGGGCCATGTATGACTATTATGTTCATTTCTTGACCATATTCCTCAATGTTTCTCATTTCTTTGAAGACAACATTTTAAACATTTTGTAAGAGGAGAGGAGAGAGGTTTCCTTACTCTGTTAAGGCTTTCTCTGATGTTTTGAGTGACACAAATGAGTTCTGGGATGTTACAGAGCATCCAAAGTACCACTAGATAAGTCAAGAAAGGAAAGGACAAATGCCTTGGAACTTTACATAGACCCATGATGGATGCTTTTCTTAAAAACAGACAATCCCTCCCCCTGCAAGTGTAAAACTGTTATATTCCTAAATTGGTTTTTTTGTATACCAGAAAATGCTCATGCCTTTTTTCCCATTTCCCATCTCCTCCCTATTTGAAAAATAATCAGAATTTCAACATTTCATAATTTAAAGAGGAAAAATAACCTGGCTGATTTATAAATATGGAAATGGCCATCCATTTATATTACATCTCTTCAATTGTCAAAGGAAAAAAAAAAAAAAGACAATCCATAATTTTCACTTGCCATGTTGCTGATACCTACCTTTGGATTTATGCTCTGATTGATAAAATCTGCAAAGCACGCTGTGGTTATTATATTATTATTTTTTTTCCCCACAGAAAGCAATTAGTGGCTTTTTCCAAAGTCATCAGTATGATCTGTCAACGCTTTGCTGCATTTACTTTCCTCAAGAGTGATGTTACATCATTTTTTTGTGATAACTCACAACTTCAAAAGTAAAAATAAGGTACATGCAAATAAAATATTTTAGCTTTCTTATATAAAAATGGACTGACTCAAGCAGCAGTAGAATACCTACCTTCAAGTAAAACAGACACTTCAACTTGTAATATTATTAGAGCTGAGAAGATAAATTGAAAACTAATGTTTTAGTTGCCCCCACTAAAGAGGTCACACTTGAGAAAGAATGGTACGGTCACTGGGAAATGCACCCCTTTGAAAGTTGTCTCTAAAGTTCATAATTTGTAAGAAGAGAAAGTTAAGATCCATGATTCCTGGTAAATATAGGGAGTGAGAAAAAGAAATAATCAACCTAACCCTGTCATAGTTTAGTTCTTCATTACACAATGTGTGAAGAATGGAGGAACGTCAAGGATGTTTTTCCATGAAAAAGCTGAAACAATTTATACTTAAATTTTATTTTCCCCTGATTTTCTGATTTTCAAAGACAAATATTAACCTGTTTTCAGATTAATCAGGTACCTTCCCTGAAGCTCAGAATCCAGATTTCCAGTGACAAAAGCTGAGAAAGATAGAGCTGTGGGGAAGCAAATGGCAATGAACCCTCTTCTTCTCTGCAAGCGTTTATTAATAGCAACAGGAAGCAAGAATTTGTGATGCTGCAAAGGTGATTAGAGGCTTAGAATATCTCTCTTATGAGAAAAGGCTGAGCAATTTGGGTCTGTTTAGTCTGGAAAAGAGAAGACTGAGGGGGGATCTGATCAATGCCTAGAAATACTTCAAGGGTGGGTGTCAGGAGGATGGGGCCAGGCTTTCTCCAGTGGTGCCCAGGGACAGGACAAGAGGGAACGGGAACAAACTGGAACATAAGAAGCTCCATCTGAACATGAGGAGGAACTTCTTTCCTGTGAAGGTGGGAGAGCCCTGGCAGAGGCTGCCCAGAGAGGTGGTGGAGTCTCCTTCTCTGGAGACATTCTGAACCAACCTGGACAAGTTCCTGTGAGACCTGCTCTGGGTGACCCTGCCCTGGCAGAGGGTTGGACTGGATGATCTCTAGAGGTGCCTTCCAACTCTGACACTTCCCTGATTCTGTGATTCCGAGCAAATCCAGAAAGATGTGGTTTTCACCAGGGCCTGCTAATCATAATTTTAAAACATTCAAGCAATACAGAGCTGTGCTTCCATTCTTCTTTTGCCATCCTAATCCTTAACCCTTCCTGGTTCTGTTTCATTGCCAGAAGCTTTCATTGCCCTCGCTTGCACAAGAGAATAAGGGAAGCTCAGCAGGGCACTGCTCTGAATAGTAAATACCAGCAGCATCCCTCAGTGCTTTACTGAGGGGTGATTTTTCAATATGACATATCAGTTAGGATAATATTCTGTGTATGTCTTAGTGGCAAAGCAAGTACTTTAAGCAAAATATACACATCCTGGTCACTTGCTATCCTGGTTTTTAAATACCTTTTAAATACCTGCCTGGCTTTTAAATACCTCCCTGGGTGGTGACTCCACCACTTCCCTGGGAAACTTCTTCCAACACTTAATAACCCTTTTGGTGAAGAAATTCTTCACAATATCCAATCTGAATCTGCCCTGGTGCAACTTGAGCACATTTCCTACAGTCCCATTGCCTTTCCTTGGGACAAGAGACCAACCCCCCCTGGCTACACCCTCCTTTCAGGGAGTTGGAGAGAGCCAGAAGGTCTCCCCTCAGCCTCCTCTTCTCCAGGCTGAACACCCCCAGCTCCCTCAGCTGCTCCTCACAAGACTTGTGCTCCAGACCCCTCACCAGCTCCGTTGCCCTTCTCTGGACAAGCTCCCGTACCTCAATGTCTTTCTTGTTGGGAGGGACCCAAAACCGGACCCAGCCCTCGAAGTTTGGTCTCACCAGCGCCCAGTACAGGAGAACAGCCTTCTTCAACAGCTTCTTTTCATGACTGCAGTTATGTGATGAAATTGGAAACGAAATGTTGGGACGCACAATTTGAATACAGTGCATGCCAAGGCTGTCACACTTTGCTGTAACAGTAAGTGCCAATTCATTCATCGGTTTTAGTATCTTAATTGTCATGAATATAAATTTACTGCAGACTCATATTAGTGTCTTCAGATTGTTATTTGGCACAAACACAGTGGCTCCTATCCACTCAGAAAGATGCCCAAAAGGACCTACTTTTAGTAGTGAACAGTCAATAAACTAACTTTTCTATCTCAAACTGATTTTATTTCCCATTAGCTCAGCGCTCCTGTTTTTTTTTTCCTAGGTGAAGATCAGAACCTCTTACTTCCAGACCAGTAGCAAGTGGGAAAGATGAAAACCTTGATTCTTCCTGTGAGAAAAGCTTCGGGAAGCTGAGGGATGAAATCTGATGTTTCCAGCCCGTCTCTGCAGCTGCACTCCACAGCTGCTAGCGCAAGTCCCAGAGGGGATTAGCAGATGCAGGCTGCTGCCCTCCATCCTGCAGGTCTTGTCCTCCTGGCTCATTCTTCCACCTACCCCTTGCCCATGCCAGTGGCCCTGTCCCATAGACCCCACAGCAGCCTGCAGGGCACGTGGGGGACCCTTACACACCTTCTCTCCTTCTCCTTTCTATGGTGAAACCTGTTACATTTTCAGGATCAGAGACTTTCTCTAGGACCCCCCACCATCTCCGCTACCCTAAACCTGGCCCAAAGCTTAACAAAACAAGCCACCAGCCCTTCTGCCTGCACGCGTTTTCAGCAGAGTGGCTGAAAGAGCCTCTTCTCTTTGCCTTCACTTTCCTTCAATACATACTGTGTGATGAAAACATATGAGCTCATTGGAATTTATAGACAGATTTGGCAAACTGTATATATTTACTTGGGCTCTGAGATCATTTGGACTCTAGGCTGTCTCTCTCTCTCACTCTCTAAGAATATGAATGCTTTTTGCTCTTAACTGCCACCTGTTAGAAATTTTACTGCACATACTGTAATCGGTGCCTACCACATGTGCAAGCCCTTTCCTAAACACATTAGGTACTAATTATAAAGTTTACACAGAAAATTGCCAAAGACTACACTCTAGAGAAAAAAAAAAAAAAAAAAAAAAAAAAAAAAAAAAAAAAAAAAAGAAAAAAAAAAAAAGAAAAAAACCCCAAACCTTGGTGAGAATCACAGTTCTGCACTTCATTCTTTTGCAAATAAATAGAGGGTTAATACGTCAAGCTGCTTGTCTGATGCTCCATTGCAACTCAAAGAAAAAATGTGCTGTGTTTTTATAGGCAATTTACTCTCACGTAACCAAACCTCCAAACCTCTGATTCATACTTCTGAAGGGCTCAGTATTAGAAGTCTTCTCCTGTAGTAATCAGGGCATCACCAGACAGATGTCCAAGGAAATTCACTGCCAGAAACTCTTATGAAAATTCAAGTCTATATTTTATGCAGTTTACATTCCTGGGTGTCTACCTGGTCCAAATTCAAACTCCTATCAGCTACACCTGAAGGAGGCCTACAGAAGACATGGGGAGGGACTCTTTATCAGGGAGTGGAGCCATAGGACAAGGGGTAGTGGTTTTAGACTGAAAGAGGGGATACTAAAAAGAACTTCTTTGCTGTGAGGGTGGTGAGGCACTGGAAGAGGTTGCCCAGAGAAGCTGTGGCTGCCCCATCCCTGGAGGGGTTCAAGGCCAGGCTGGATGGGGCTTGGAGCAACCTGGTCTGGTGGGAGGTGTCCCTGCCCAGGGCAGGGGGGCTGGAACTGGATGATCTTGAAGGTCCCTTCCAACTCTAACCATTCTATGATTCTATGGGTCTGTGATTCTATGATTTGAAGCTTGACCACTGCTAATGGTCTTGCTTGCTTCTTCTAAAGGTTGTCCATATTTCTTTCCATGTTTGGCACAAGGCTTTATAAACAACAAGAAAAAAAAAATGGTAGGCTGTCAGATTTAATAACAATAAGCTTTCCCTGATATGCTCTTATTTGTTTAGCTTTTGGAAAAGTTAAATATTACAGCTACATATCTTAAAATACTTGATGCTTTCCTAACCTACTGCAAGGCATATTTTAATTGGCTGGAGCTTATCTCAGAAGTGGTAACAAAAAGGACCAAACTTTGTCTAGCTCCATGTCACCCTGAGAATTGGTCATAAGTCTGGAGAGGAAGGTGTCTGACCTCTATCATTTTAAATGTGAGCAGAGCAAATTGCCTTTTCTCAAAACCACAAAATGTGAATGAAAAATGTATTTCTTCTGTGGTGTTTTGTTTCTCTTCTATATGAAAAAAAAAATCCACATTTTTTACTATTTTTGTTACTGACCACAGAAGTTTTCATTAAAACAAAAAATGTCCTTAATTTCTTTAAAAGTTTTCTAAGAAAATACATACTATTTTCTAAGTAGCTCTAACTGAAAGATATGGGCAGCAGGACACAAAGGAAAACACAGAGCAGCCTCTTCTTTCTGCAAGATAAAGAATAAGAACAAAAGTTCTTTATTCTCAGAAGAAGAAAGCTCAGTTCAAGATTCATTGCCTTGATAGACTTCAGCAGATGTCGAGATACAGCTGCAAAGCCAGCTCATTCTCACTTGAGTTCAAAGAGACCTCCAAGCCCATCCCATGGCACCCACAGGTGCATTCACACCTGGAGATGCCACGGCTGACAACCATATTCTACGTACAAAAGGTAAAGGAGTGGTTACCCTGAGGTTTCCATCCTTTGCCACCTTTACAATACACATTTCCACAGACCTGGATATGCTATTTTTTTTTCAGATTTTTTTTTTTCAGGTACAGAAAGGAGATAAAAATGTTGAGAGGTTTAAGGTTACTATCATCTCCATTCATGTATGAAATTAAACCCTGTGTTCTTTGGATCCAGATTCTTGTGAAAAATGCCCTGTCTCTGTTTTTAGCCAAGAAGTTCAAGAGGTGCTACATTTAATAATAAAGGAATGTCTAATTCTGAGGGCTCTGGGCATGCTGCTTTTCTATCTGAGACTTTACTGGGTTGTTTTTTGTTTGCTTAAACTCCTAGAAGGCTTTCTACTAATACTAAATTTAAATAATGTAACTGTTTTCTTCTAAACCCCACCAAGATGGATGTTTTAAAAATTTTATGCATGAAACGTTGGAAAAGAGCTCTAATACCAAAGCAAGATTAACATAGTCATTCTTTATCACAATATTTATCAAGAATATAATTTTGGGGGAAGTTCCTCAGATTTTTCAAGGAGCGCTTTCCAGGAAAAAGGTCCTCTGTCATTCATTCCGAACAGAACTGGTGGCTTTTGCACTTCTTGTAGCTAAGCATCCGCTTTGAGTTGACCTTAGGTGAACACCAGATTAGCTACTGGGAGGGATTGGGCATTCCTCGCCTTCTGTAGATGAAACTCTGCTGGAAAAATGAGCAGTATCCTGCACCTCACTGATGGCCAACAAGTAGAACAGTGCTGCATTATCAACAGCAGTGCAGTAGGAAATAGAACCATAGAATGATAGAATGGTTTGGGTTGGAAGGAATCCTAAAGATGATCGTGTTCCAACCCCCCTGCCCTGGGCAGGGACACCTCCCACCACACCAGGTTGCTCCAAGCCCCATCCAGCCTGGCCTTGAACCCCTCCAGGGATGGGGCAGCCACAGCTTCTCTGGGCAACCTCTTCCAGTGCCTCACCACCCCCCCAGTAAAATAGAGAAGTGGATAAACTCACCTGTGAGGCAAAAAGAGCTGGGTAACTCTACTGTGCCAAAGACAGCAGAAGATGAGCTCCATCTACCCTCACTTTCTTTCAGCTTATTGCCAGCTGCGATGTTTTACCTCCCCTGCAGAAAAAGGCTGAGTTTGCTGTAAAATCACTGCTTCCTTTCAAAGCTGTCATGCAGACAGACACCCCTAACTGCAACCCTGTAAACCACAGCAGTTCTTTATGTTTTCTTCTCATTTTCTGAGCGGATTCCTATTCCAGAATTCGCTAGCCCATGTTCTCCAGATGCTGCTGGTGCGGGGCTGTGGCAGCAGACTGGAGGGACACACTGAGTTGGCTAAACAGAAACACAGGATCTGGGAGGGAGAAACTGGAGGCAGTGAACACATGTTACCATCACATCCCTTCATATTTTTATCCTCACCTCACCTGTGAATTCCCAGCAGAGAGCTAAAAGCCGTGGCAAACTGGGATGGGTAGACTACACTGGGAAAGCTCCAAACCCCTTGATATCTCTCCTCCCAGAAGGCTGCTGTCTGACACTGAGATTCATGGTTGGACTAGATGATCCGTCTGGCTAGATGATCCTTCCAACCTAGGCAATTCTAAGATTCTGTGGTTTATTTTGTGCTCTGCTCTGGTGAAAAGCAGGTTGAGATCTTTGTCTCACCAGTTGACTACACTATTTCAACCTTCAACACGTATCTAGGGTTCACGGGAATGGGGCTGTTTGATGGGAAAAGTAACTTCTAGAGTAAATTCTCCATTGCGCTGTGGCACTCGTGTCTTCAAACGCACTCAGTTAAAATGATGGACCTAATCTGCTTTGACAGTCAAGGGTGCTGTTCACTCATTTAACTAACGAGCTGTGCGTGGACTGCAGCTGTAACTTGCATCCAAATGCAGAAGTACTGCGAGGCATGCACGTGGAAATTAAGAAAACGTTATGTACGTGCGTGCATCCTAATTAATGCCAAGAAAACTATCAGTAAATATGAAAAGGCCAATGTCTGAAATGAAAACGGAGACAAAATCTACTGGGTAGTTAAGAAGTGCATATAAAGATTAATTATCTGACTTTTGGAGGGAAATATTCAAGTTAGACATTTGGAAATCATTGTGATTCCTAAGGTAACATATTTGCCAAGAGATGTGACTGAGACAGCATCACTATATGTGTTCAGAAGTAGACAAGATGAAAACCATATGTATTTAATGCAGAAGGAAGTCCTGCAACAGGGCAGGGATAAACTATATGAATTAAGAGATCCTATCCAAGTCATTAGACATAAATCTTGAAGGAACTAGCCCCGCAATCCCTGCTCACAGACATGGATGATCCAGTGGGACCATGTAGATGAGCCAGGGCAAACAACTCAAGAACAAAACGTCCTCTAAGATTCAGAATGCTTTGTAAGAAAATGCACTGACAACAGCAAAAAAAAATAATAAAAATAGGTAAACAAGTTGAGAAGCTTATTTATCAGAAATGTTTTTTAATTGGATAAAAAACCAAATTAACTCATATTTTTTCCATGTCTATATGAAGGCTTCAGGTATGAAATGGAACTTGGAAATCTTGAAGTATGTTGGTTTGTTTTTTTTTCATTTCGTCTTGCCCATCACCTAATGCAGATTTTTTAGGATCACCTTGACAGGAAGAAAATTTCACTAAGACTTTCAGATTTAGGACTGAAATAATAATGGAGTTATTTACACTTTTGACCACTAAGTGGTCTATTTGATGCTTCCCTGGCCTGACTTTGTTAGTTGTCTGCGATTTTGTGGACAGGAAGCAAAGGCTCCAAATTCATCACCTCAGCAAAGGGTCACTCCTGGGCCACAGATTTCCCCCATGACTCACATGGACTCCCTCACAGGACTAAAGGAGCTTCTTTTGGAATACAGCTACTTTTATTTTAGAACAACAGTTCATTTCCTTTCTCCATTTTATCTCAGTCTTTCATGTGGATTTTATAGAAATGAATAGGCTCAAGTTCTCCATTCCCTTCCAGCTCCTCTGCCACCAGCTCATGAGAAACTATCTTAATGTTGCCATGAAATAACTCCAGTGTATCCAAACTAACTAATTTAAGGCCAGTCTGGGAATCTTTCACTATTTTGAGTCCCACAAAGTGACATGTTCAATGAGCGGCAGATTTTCCCAACTATAAGAGTGCATTTGTGCAGTCGCTGAACAGAGAGGAACAGAAACTATACCAGAACGTACCTAAGCAGGCTCAAGTTTATCTAGAGCATTTTTCTGCCCTTAAAATCTTCACACAGCATTTCACAAACCTTCAGCTTCGTGTTCCTGAGTGTGTGATCCTGCCCTATCTATCATACTTAAGACATGCTATTGCCAGTCTCCTAATGACTGTTGATCAGTTCTGGGCTCAGGACTCATAGAGTCATTGAATGGTTAGAGTTGGAAGGAGCCTTACAGATCATACCGTTCCAACCCCCCTGGGCAGGAACATCGTCCACTAGACCAGGTTTCTCAAAGCTCTGTCCAACTTGACTTTGAACCCCTTCAGGGATGGGGCAGCCACAGCTTCTCTGGGCAATCTGTTCCAGTGTCTCACCATCTTTACATGAAAGAATTTCTTTCAAGCATCCATCTAAATCTCACCTCTTTCAATTCAAAACCCTTCCCTCTTGTTCTATGTCACCTCTTCCTGATGAAGAGTCCCCCCCCCATCTCTCCTGGATACCCTTTAGGGACTGGAAGGCTGCTCTAAGGTCTCCCCGGAGACTTCTCTTCTCCAGGTTGAAGCCCCCCAACTCTCTCAGCCTGTCCTCACAGCAGAGGGTCTCCAGCCCTCCCAGCACCTTTGTGGTCTCCTCTGGACCTGCTCCAACAGGTCCATGTCCTCCAGTGCTGAAGACTCCAGAGCTGGACACAGTGCTCCAGAGCTGGATGCAGAACCATCCTTGCAGTGCCAGCAGTGAACTATTCACAGTTTGTCTTTTGCGAGGGCTCTTTAAAAAGTTACGCAGATCATCTTGGAGTATTCTTAACTAAAACAGTCTTACACTTTGCTAATGAGAATACCATGGCGGGCAGCGTTCTACGCTCATTAAAGCCCAGCTCTATCAGAGTTCCTTCTTCTGCTGCTTGGTGCATGCGAACCTGTAAAGAGCACACCTGTTTGTAAGCAGCTGCTCAGCCAAGTTTTGCATTCCCAGTGACATGGGTTACCACAAAGGCCATATGGACTTTTATGAAACTGGCCTCAAGTGGGGACAATGGTAGGGAAGGCAAAAATAGCATTTGATTCTCATAGGAACAAGAATTTAATTAATAAAAGTTTTGGGAGCTTAAAGTACCTGCACATACTAAAGGACACATTTTATGAGACTCACATTTCAGCTGACAACACATTGAAAATCTTCACTGGCCTACCAAGAAGATGAGATGTTCCAGAAAGGCAGCACAGGCCTCTTCAGAGCAGAATTAGCATTCAGAGAAAGGGATTTGCTGCTTCGCAGACTTCCCCTGGATATGCAGATCTACATACCTCTCACAATAGAGTGTGCAGGCAATTCTGCTCCCCACTTCTTCTGAATCATGAATTTTATAGAGCTCTGTTTTATCCAGAAAAAAAATTTCGTAAAGCCAAGCAGAGAGTTTTCAACCATTGCCAGGCCAAAAGGATGGTCTCATTGTCTTTTTGCAGGCAAGGTATCAGCTTTTAGAGCTCAAGAAAAGACTGGAGAAGGACAATATTAGGATGGAGAAGAATGAAGGATATCATAAGAAGACCCAAAGTTTTTTAAAAAAAAAAAGAAAATAAAAGAAAAGATTATTTCTACATTGTAGGACTGAAAGCTGCTTCCTTTCTCTTTCACTTTGCTTCACAGAACTCCCTGACTCTAGACTTGTACTTGCAGAAAAACGTCCTGTTGAAGATGTGAGGAATACCAGAACTGAGAGAACTACTTTAAAGCCTGACTCATAGGATGCTAATATCCCACGAGGAACATTACTCAAAGTTTGATAAGCAAAAGAGATGCCTGTTCCTTTTGAGAGATATTGATAATGGACCAATGCCTCCCATCCTTGCTTTTGACTCCCCACTGAACATGTGACAAGTAGACAGCATCGGGAGAGGGAACAGAGTGTGTCAAGGACAAAAGCTCCAAAAAGGTTGAGTGTGGAGAACTGGAATCACAAGAACCAACCCGTATAGCCAAACCCAGAGTTCACAGAATCATAGAATGGTTAGAGTTGGAAGGGACCTTCAAGATCATCCAGTTCCAACCCCCCTGCCCTGGGCAGGGACACCTCCCACCACACCAGGTTGCTCAAAGCCCTGTCCAACCTGGCCTTGAGCCCCTTCAGGGATGGGGCAGAGTTCTTACCAGTGGAGAAGAAAAAAAACAAAAGGAACTGCACAGGGGTGAGAACGTGATACAGCAGCTCATGAGAAGAAGAGAACTCCTAACTGTTGTGGACAGGACACTAACAGAAATAAGAAAAAAACCTTTTTCTTGTCCTTCCAAACTGTTTAGTCCTTCTCTACTTCAGCCCACTTACAAGAGATTTCCACAGTTTACTGCATCTGTAAGTAATTCCAGCTCTCTACCATGTGGCATCCTTTTAAGTCATTGTTAAGGGAAATGGGAAAGGCTGTTTTCATCAATACCACTGCACTTTTCCATACACAGAAACTGTACAGAGAGTATAGAACGGATCAAGCCAACTCAAATGGTCACTAATGATACAGAGATCCCCAGTCCTGGTATGGCTCACAGCACCATGTTGTCTTCAAGACCTCCTTACCAAAACTTTTCTGCAGCCACAGAGGTAAAAAGTTAAATAGATTCTGCCCTGGCTACAAAAGCAGATGGCAGAGCAAGCCATGGAGATGTTGCTCGCTGGGTTTTTGTTTGTTTGTTTTTTCAGGCTAAATTCTGAAAGAGAATTTGTGGCAAAAGGGTTGGCTGCCCCTTGGGGATGTAAGTTCAAGCTGCACTTTGGATGATTACCAGCATGGCTTGAGGTGCTGCTCCGAATTCTGCAGCATGAAGTCACAAAGCACTTTGAGACTGGGAAACGTGGAAGAAAGCACCTTACCCTTGAGACTACTGATGGGAACACAGGTACATCTTATCATAGAATCATAGAATGGTTTGAGTTGGAAGGAATCCTAAAGATCATCCAGTTCCAACCCCCCTGCCCTGGGCAGGGACACCTCCCACCACACCAGGTTGCTCCAAGCCCCATCCAGCCTGGTCTTGAACCCCTCCAGGGATGGGGCAGCCACAGCTTCTCTGGGCAACCTCTTCCAGTGCCTCACCACCCTCACAGCAAAGAAGTTCTTCTTGAGATCCCATCTAAATCTCCCTCTTTCCATTTAAACCCTTCCTCCTCATCCTATGGCTCCTGTCCCTGATCAAGAGTCTCTCCCCATCTCTCCTGGAGCCCCTTTAGAGACTGGAAGGCTGAATGGTACTGGTATGGTAATTATGGCTGGTTGGTACTGGTAGAAGGGCAAGGAGAGGAATAAGCTGTAAGTTTTAAAGATCAGATCTTCAGTCTTGATTTTGTATCAAACCTTGCACAGCACCACAGCAGAGCAAAGCTGCAGTGAAACACCCAACCTATACAGGTAAAATCTTGGCAATTATGCATACGAGCACATTAAAAAAAAAAAAAAGAAAAAAAAAAGATTTAATCAAGGAAGCTTGCTGTCTCTCTTGGAAGTTTTTTTATGGAACAGGCTAGGAACACTGCACTTGGGAACCTCTTGGGAGTCTGACGGGGTGCTGGCTTCACTTAAGCAAACTGCAGGAGCACATTTCTAAAGCACACAAGCCAAGGAAGGGCATGGTAGGCTGCCGTTCCCTCAGACATTACAACAAAGTTTATTTATGCAGAATCAAAGGAAACGTCAGTAGAGAGCACAGCGATGAAAATGATGACTGAGCTTGACTTCTGCCCTCTCTGTTTTCTCTGTCTCTGACCTTTCCACTTAACCAAACTTCAAACTCCTGAAGCCTATGGTATGACAGCAGGTCTTCCCCCTGCAGTGTTCAGCATTTCGAGGTGCTGCTGGGATGTGCGAAGCAGCCTGCATGATCGAATCCAGATTTAGGTAACATCTGTGACAGAAAGATGTCCAAACTGTTAGTCATTAGCTGCTAAAAAGGAGGAGTTGTTATTACTGTTATCCCCTTCTTTATGTCCAGCTGCTGGCGTCCTGTTTCCCAGCCCCGTTAACCATCTGCTGTCACATGAGGAACTCTGTGACTTTAAGCAGCTATTGTGGTGCTGACACAACTTGTCTGTGCTTTTAAAACAGTGTGGATACCTTAATTAGAAGGTAAAAATAAATAAAGAAAGAAAGCAGTAAATAAATTTGCCTGCCCGAGCTATGTTTGGCATTAGAGCTCTGCAGCGTGAAGGCAGGCAGAGTTGGAACACAGAAGAGCAAACACGCTGCTTTTGGCCAGGAGTGCCAAGTATGAAATCACAGCAAATGAATAGCTTTATCATACCTGCAGGAACAGACCATTCCCATCCTGAGGATTTGCCAATAAGGGGGAAAGGTGCCTGCCGCAAAGGGAACACTCGGAGCACAGGGAAGCCCTACACGAAAGGTTTCAAAGCAGCGTTGCATTTGATGGAGTAAAAAAAGCACTAGGTGCACACAAACAACATGCAATAAGCACAACACGGGGCTCGAGATGAATTACTTTGCCAACACAGTTTTACCACATCGTCTCTGAAAGTATGATGTGGGAAAGAAACCAGAAATGGTCATTGGCTCCCTTTTTTTGCATACATCAGGGCGATGACTTTCAGTGTACTCCAGAAAAGCAGTGGGGACCATTAATGATTAGCACTTGAAACCCATGGGATCACATGTTGTGACCACATACTACTCCCCAGGCCAACGAGCACTTAGCTCACGACTTCATTGACTCGGGTCCCAGAAGCTTCATCAGGACTATTCACAGAAATTAAAATTCAGCAGGAGAAGTGAAAGGCTGAGAGCTCAGGACTGAGCTTTTTTGACATCAACAACAACAACAAAAAAAAACCCACAACGTAAGGAAAGAACATTTTAGTAAGCAACAAAAGTTAAAAATCATTTGTCAACTGAACCCTGACAATTTGTTTAACAAAATGAAATCACTGACTAAGGGTTTGTTTTACTCTGAAATAAACAAAAAGTCCACTTACCATATATTCCATGTTGGAGGCAGGTGGGAAGACTTTGCCTCTGACTTGATTATGGTAATCGAGGATGGCAATCATGTCATTCTGCGAAATGTAGCGCTTCCGCCTGGCTTTGGGAATTTTTGCAGAGTCCAGATGAGCTGCCAAAGCTGTCTCCATGTCAGTGAAATTATGGTCTGACAGGAGTAGGTCAGTGGAGTTGGGTAACACTAATGCACTTGTTTCACAGAGAACGGAAAATAGGAAAGCGCAACTGATCGCGGTGATTACTGTCATTTTGGGGCCAGAGGAGACAGATGGGCCACAGAGGTGCTCTGCTTTAAGTCAGGGCAGTAGAGAATAGACCTGTAGAAGAGAAGATGTCAAAGATGTGATTCTGTCCATCTGGGTAGCAAGGCAAAGTGAGCTGGCAGGCTGTGACCAGAAATATGATTTCTCTCAGCTCAATTATAAAAACAATCCAGTCAGAGCACGTTACAGAGCAATTTTTCCATAACCATATAACCATTAAGTTCTTACACAGCAAATGCAGTATCATTATCCCATGAATTACATGATCAGAGCTAGTAGGATTCCTGAAATAGTGACAGTGCTATCAGACCAGATCAGTCCACAAACCACACTGTAAATCTTAAATGGGGAGGCTGCAAGAAACCTCACGGAACGCTTTCCACTGCAAATGAAAAATACACCCCAGGCTAATGCCCTGTCCTATATGCATGGACTGTGCTGACACAATGTGGCACAGATAAACTCGTTAAGTAGGCAAAAAGAGAACATATAAAGCACGAGAGCAGGACATCCCAGAAACAGCAGTCAGATCTTAACTTCAGCAAAATGTGATGAGCATTGATAAAACTGCATGCAAAGCAAACTTAGTGAGCTGAATGGCTTACCTCTGGATAATACCAAGAAAAAAAAAAATAAAAGGAAAAAGAAAAGAGTCTATTGTGCTCCCAGTATATATAGCACTCTCCTATATGATGATATGAACCTTTGTGAAGAAGTGTCTCTTATTACAAACCCCCAAAGAACAAAACTCTGCTGGTTTTGAAGCTTCTGGCCCCAGGAGCTGCTCACAGCTTTTATATCTTGCAGTCTGTATGAGCCAGAACAGGCAGTTTCTCTGAAGGTCTCTGCTCAGCCAAAAGGAGAGGGGAGGAGCTGTGCAGCCCACTCGGGCAGGGATTGGAGCATTCCCGGGTGTAGGTGGTTTGGATATTCAGTCACACCCCCAAGCTTCTATAGTACAAAGAGGCAACATGCAAGACTCTTTTTTTTCTTTTTTTTTTTTTTTTCCTTTACTTCCTCCCTTTTTTTTTTCCCCTCTTTTTTTTTTTTTTTTTTTTTTTTTTTTCTTTTCCCCCCCTTTCNNNNCCTCTGTGTTTGTTTTTTTTTTTCATTTTTTTCCTTTCCCCCTCGTTACCCGAGCATCACGCTGACTTGGCGACTGTTATCACACACAGCTCTTGGACCACTCAAAGGAGCCGCATGAGACTTTGCAAACCCCTCTCGCCCCAAGTCAGAGGAAAAGGAACCTATGCCATGACATGTTCCCCCCATCTGGGGTCCCATCCTGTCTTCTCCCAGGGGCAGGTGGCCCCAGTGGCCCCCCACTCCCTACCACAGCTCCCAACAGGAGAACAGGCAGGAGGCAGCCTCCTCCTTTCAATGGACAGGGGATGCTCGGGGGTATCGTTCCTCCCCGCTCCCCCTCCGCCCTCCTCCCTCCCCATCACCCTCAGAGACACAGGCAGAACCCAAGGAAACCCACAGGAGTTACCTGAAGGTCCACCCGTGAGAAATTTAGGGGAGCAGCCGCACCGAAAGTTCCCGCCGGTGCCTGGGAGACATCTGCTTTGCATTAACCGGCATATAGCTGGGATTATTTAAGGCACAGAATGGTCCAGCCGCTCACGCAGCAGAGCTGAGGGCACAGCGCTGAGGCCACGGCCAAAGCCAGCAGAGAGGAGAAGCCCCAAGCCAGCAATTGTGTGCTGGAGACAAGGGGGATGGGGAGCAACACAATGTCGGGCTGGTCCCCCACCGGGGCTCAGCGACCTGGGGCAACCCCTAAAACGAGATCCTTGAAAGAAATGTAGTTGGGATGTTCTGCAGTGCCATAAAAAGGGGGCGAGGGGAAGAGAAAGGCGACCGGGTTGATATTACACCCCAGACGTAGGGAGGGCTCGAAAGCTGCGGTAGCTCCTGTCAGGGGAGCGAGAGTGGGAATTAGGCAGGGAGGAGGAGAAGTCCAGTAGTGAGAGCATGGGGCTGGCAGCCAAGGCTCACGCTCTCCTCTTGGCTCTGCCGCTGGCTCGCTGTGTGGCCTAACCCCAGCCCTTTAATCTCTGCCTGCAATCTCTACACCAGCCTTTTTGCAGACATGTCGCAAGGCGCAAACGACGGGCGTTGGGGAACGCGCTTTTGTGTTGAAAGGTGTGTTAAGGAAGTATAAAGTACCACCGCCGGCTCCGTTACCCCCCGTACACCCAGCCCGTCCAACGCTGCCACTCACAATGCAGCCTACACGTGATCCTACACAAAACTTTAACACAGGGCTCGATGTTGGATGGTTCGTTTGATCCAGTTGTCTTTCTTCTGAAACGAAGCGTGTGCTTGTTTATGTTCCCGTCAGGAACTGTCCTCCCGTTGTTGGAATACAAGGGGAAGAGTTCTCAGCTCCTTTGAATTGCCCCAGGTCCTTTGATTTCAGCTGAGCTGCAATAAGTTATCCAAGGGAAGACATCACAGAATCACAGAATCACTTATGTTGGAAGGGACCTCTTAAGACCATCTAGTCCAACCAATGGGGAGAAAAAAAAAAAAAACAAACAAAAAAAAAACCAAACAAACAAAAAAAAAACAAAACAAAACAAAACAAAAAAAAAAAAAAAACAAAACCAAAAACAAAAACAAAAAGGAACCCACCAACACAAAAAAAAAACACAAAAAACCCAACAACCATAAAC
>VZRU01017266.1:82868-111828 GCA_013398155.1 Pedionomus torquatus
GGGAGAAGAGACCAACCCCCTCCTCTCTGCAGCCTCCTGTCAGGGAGTTGTAGAGAGCGAGAAAGTCTCCCCTCAGCCTCCTCTTCCTCAGTTTAGGATCGCAGGAAGTTCAGAGGGTAGAATTTACCGGTTAGTCACGTTTTAGATTGCTGTTATTATTTCCTCATACTCAACCTATAGCATTACTTGGAGGCTGATATGAGACAGGGCTCTACCAGAACAGTTAGCATGTAAATAGCCATGTGAAATAGCCACGGTGTCTGCAGAAGTAGCATTGAGCTGTTCTTCCCTAAGAGAAAGCCACCTTACAAGAATACTTTTATTGCTTTACCCCTCTNGGGTGGTGAGACACTGGAAGAGGTTGTCCAGAGAAGCTGTGGCTGCCCCATCCCTGGAGGGGTTCAAGGCCAGGCTGGATGGGGCTTGGAGCAACCTGGTGTGGTGGGAGGTGTCCCTGCCCAGGGCAGGGGGGTTGGAACTGGATGATCTTGAAGGTCCCTTCCAACTCTAACCATTCTGTGATTTCCATTGCTTGTGGTCATTGCCTAATTATTTGTTTCTATATCTAACAGGCAATCAGTGTAACTACTCACCTAAGTTTAGGAGGAAAAGAAGGTTATGAGCAGTACTAACAAGCACAATAGCAAAAATTGTATTGTGAACATGAAAGGCCTCCGGGCATGAGAGTGCTTTGACCCAAGCCTCTTGTACTGATAATTTCTCAAATAAGAAGCAGTAGCAAATAGTTAAAAGCAATAGTATCTCTCATGCTCGACAACAAAGGTACCTTACATGATCATGTACCTGTGTGCACTCAGTTTTATCCTAACAGAAATAAGTCAGTGACCTGACATGTAGTGAAATTTAGGAAGCAAAACCCATGGAGCCACAGTAAAGTCCTCACGAAGGTCCATGCCAGGGGGGAGGAATGGAGAAAATGAGGAAGAACAAAGAAAAGAAGCACTGACGATGTCTACAAGCTTGTCAGGAGCAAAATGAAAAAGTTGATGGAACAATCTGCAATATATACAAAAAGAGCTATTTCCCGACTCTTCAGCCCCCTCAGAAAAGACAGAGAACAAACAAACCAGTGACAAAAGATGGTTACAGGCCAGAGAGACATTAGTGAGACCACGGAATGAGTCAAAATATCTGTAAACTTAATTAAGAACAGAATGTGTCAGCTGAATCTGCCACAACACAGTTACTGACCAGCACAAAATTAAAAAAAAAGGGGCAATAATTCTTGTATTTGATGTCGGCAAATGTTGCCAATGAAGAAAGTTACACAAGAAAGAATGTAGAAGAAATGAAGAAAGAAAAAATAACTCAGTCTATCTTCTACATGACTCTCTCTGTTCTAGGAAATGGACTATAAGGTTTGAAGAAAAATTATCTACTTTTTCAAAGAAACACTGATCACACATAGGAAAAAAGCAGAAACAGCAATACAATGTATGAGTTTAAAATCCATCTTTTACCCAGGAGTGTTAAAGAGAACATGGGAAAGAGCCATGGGCCAAAGAGAACAGGATATAAGTTTAGGAAATACACCATCCTGGTCTTTGCTGCACAATAAAAGTGATGACTCACAACACTCTGGGTTCCTCTGCAGCTTATTCTTTGGATTACAAATAAAAATTGAGACCTTCTAATCAGCTATTACTCAACAAAGTAGCATGAGCTTCATCATTGTGACTGATATTTATTTTAGTACATGAATTATGACCATATAATAACTGAATTGTCATAATTTAAGAATAGTACATTTAAACCAAATTAATTTCATGCTGGTTGCTAACACTAGATAATTAAACTTGAAACATTTAGTAATTTTTTTTTTATTAGCTACCTTTGAATCTTTCTTTTATTTTTTTTTCTTAACTGCCTCTTTGGGATTACAGATGCTTTTGATAAAATAATTTCCATGCCGAACAATTAATTCATAGAATTAAAACCCATATTATTATTTTTTTTCCTCTTCCATATCTCCAGGCATAATTAGGATCAAAACGTCTCATACATTCAAGTTTTGGCTTTATATCCTTGATACTTCATCACACTGATACCCATCACCCAGAGACAATGAAGCACTGGGAAGCTCAGTCGCATGACTATGGTTGCTCAAGAATCATGTGGAGACCGGTGCTTTGACCTGAGGCCTAGGCTACAGATCTACTTACCTCTGGCTCATCCTGGAAAAGAAGGAAAGAATATAGGTTTTCTACTGTATCCCACAGGAAAAAAAAAAAAAAAACCAAGAAGAAGAAAAAAAATTAAAGGAGGCCTTTTCATCCCAGGTGTAGTGAGAAAAAAAACCCGTGAATTCCTCATTCGAGAATGCTTTGGCATTATCTGCTTCCTTCTGGCCCTAAGGTGACAGAAATGGCATCGAATACAGCAGTGCCATGGAAATCACAAGCCAACCAGACCCATAGTGGTAGTTTTCAGTTTAAGACTGTAACAACCAACAACAGGTGTCTAAAGAGCTATCTAAGCTCCTGAAATAATCATAGGTTTGTGTTGGAAGCGACCTTAAAGAGCATCGAGTACCAACCCTGGGCAGGGACACCTCCCACCACACCAGGTTGCTCCAAGCCCCATCCAGCCTGGCCTTGAACCCCTCCAGGGATGGGGCAGCCACAGCTTCTCTGGGCAACCTCTTCCAGTGCCTCACCACCCTCACAGCAAAGAAGTTCTTCCTGAGATTTCATCTAAATCTCCCCCCTTTCAGCTTAAAACTATCCCTCCCTCATCCTATCACCACTCCCTTATCCTAGCCCCTCCTTGACAAAAAGTCCCTCCTTATCTCTTCTGCAGCCCCTCTAGGGACTGGAAGGGGCTCTAAGTTCTCACTGGAGTCTTCTCTTCTCCGGGGTGAACCACCCCAAAACAATGGTGGCTGAGGAACAGTGAAGCCTAGAATTGATTTCAGCTCATCAAGGTAAATTTTGTGTTGCCCAGACACAGACTTCTAGTTGCATTTGAGATGCCCAGACACTGGAGATGTCATGGGACTGCAGAAGTTCTGTGTCTGTTTGAAATACAAAAGCTGACTAAATGAAGACGTCTGGAGCTGGAGGAGACACTCGTGCTGGTGGGTTGCTTTAAAAACTCATTTAATATCAGTGACTTTATTGATCATATCTTTATTGACTACCCTGGGGGCATAAGCCCTCATCTCATATATAAACACTACTTTTGGTGTCTTCATCTTGAACTAAACCCTATCCAATATATCAATATACAGGTTTCCCCGAGAAGCTGTGGCTGCCCCATCCCTGGAGGGGTTCAAGGCCAGGCTGGATGGGGCTTGGAGCAACCTGGTGTGGTGGGAGGTGTCCCTGCCCAGGGCAGGGGGGTTGGAACTGGGTGGTCTTGAAGGTCCCTTCCAACTCGAACCATTCTATGATTCTATGACATGTAATAGATCCAAATTCCAGCCAGAAACAGAAGCTTTAAACAAAGAAGATAAAAGAAGAACAATATAGGCAACCGTATTCTCAGTATTACACATTTTTACTGAATTTCCAAACAAGTTTAAAATATAACTTCCATCAAACACAAGCATTAATATTCTTAATGCACTGTGGAACCAATGGGACAGGATTAGGTGGCCACCATAAAAATATTGGCATGTGGAAGGCTCATGAAACAATTTGCTCAGGTTTATCTATTGTTACTGGATGTTTGTCAGCAGCCTAGAAAAGAATTAGTAGAAAATGAGGAACAATTATTTATAATGGGAGGAAATGCTAATTAGACCTAGCAAGAACTCGGCTTTGCCAAAATATTACTGCTGAGTAGAGTGGATGCTAAAGAGCCATGCCAGGCATAATATAACATTTCTCAGAAATGAGGTAATTAGCGCACTTTGAGGCACTGATAAAACCAGTATTCTTCTCACTAAGGCTTCAGGAGAAACCAGTGGCCCCAGAGAAGAGAAGCAGAAGGGTTCAGAATTTACCGGGCAAAGTGCACTTGTCATATTAAGCACACATTTTCCAGACTTTCTTTTGGTTATTTTGTCACATTTCACTGCTCTGGGCATTGCTACGGTGTTCTTTTAGGAGCCTTATCATAACTGGCAGAATGAAAACAGATGAATGCATCGGTGCTTAACTTCTTTGGATAAATAAATTTTAAAACAAAATCTCCCCAGCCATCAGCGTGGTGTCTACAGGGCTCATCTTGTGGGCTCGCTGTGACCAAAGATAGGCAATTTTTTTGTGTTCTCTCATAACTCTTTGATAATGCAGACCCTTTGTATGGTGCTTTAAGCACCTTTATAATTGAAAGTACAGTTGAAAAATCCAGTGTACACTGATACTCAAAAAGGCAACATTTCTCATTTCAAGTTTGGGCGTTCATATTTCATTTCTGCTGGATGGAAGCTCAGAACTTTGAAGAACACTGAATTCAAAGAGAGAAATATCTGGGAGGGCGTTCAACATCTTTCAGCTGCAAATCAGGTTCTGATTCTAGCATTGTGTCATTTTCAACACTTTTAATATTTCTTCTTTTTTTTTTTTTTCTTTTTTAAGGGAAAGGTACGTAGGACCTTGGCACCAGCTTTGAAGGATGGGGTGTGTATATTCTGCAGTATTTTTATATTTTTACTGACCTTTAGAGGATTCTTTTTCCTTCACATGCAACTTTTGTGAGTAAAAGAACCTCCCAAAAGACGTTTGACCTGAATATGCCCAAGTGAACTTTGCTTAAGGAAATTAAATTTAAATCTGAAAAAGTTTCTAAATATTTTCTTTGAAGGCAATAAGGTTTAGTGACCAGTTCACTGTACTGGAAGAAGAAAAAGTGACATTTATTTCTGGATGAGCTGCTGACCTGTTCACCACATACAACTTCAGGCATGTGCCTAAATCTGTACCTCCAAATGCTTTCTTGTCTTTTCTTATTTGGATTAAACTGATAATGTTTTAAGGCCTGTGGTGTAATACAATATTGTGTGAGTATTGAGATTTATAAACATTTTCTTTCTTTTTTTTTTTTTGTATGTGATAGAGTTCTGCTCAGATTTCTCTCTTTCTCACCTTCAAAATCTTTTTTATTTTTGTCTTGCCAACTTGCTCAGCATTCTAATCATAGAATCATAGAATGGTTCAGGTCAGAAGGAACCTTAAAAACCATCGAGTTCCAACCTGACTGCCATGGGCAAGGACACCTCCCACCAAACCAAATAAGGAGGACATTTAGACACTCTGACACGAGTTTCCCACAGACCACCATCTAAGGGCATAGAAGAAGAAACAATTTCTTAGCACGTAAAAGATGAATGGTGACTTATTAAATGCCTAATAGTTAATAAGATAAATGCTTCAATGCAGTAAGTTTCTCAGAAATGCAAGAGAAATCTTGAGCATGGATTTCACCCCTTCTCAAAGATGAATAAATTAATTTAAAAATAAAAAAGGTAAGCATATATATATATAAATATATATATATATATATATTTCACATATACGTACGTTGTTCGGCCACAGGCATGAGGAACTTTTATTTTTCCAGAAAAGTGAAATGGCATAAGACAGTTATCGGACTGCACTACAGATATTTTAGGAAAACAGAACTCCTAGAGAGAAAGAACCTTTTGAAAGATATCGGTTTCCTATGAAAACTCAAAGAGAGGATGGAACTCTTCAGACATTTACAACAGATTTGAGATTGTTGAGTTAAACATGTAATTTTGAGGTTTTATGGAATCCCTAATTCAAGACTAAATTGTAATAAGAATCACAGACCCAAAATGGAGAATGAGATTGCCCAGAGAATGTGACTTCAACATAGATGATAACTGCTAAAAGATGCCAAACTGTAGTTAACAGACACAAAAGTTTGCAGATTAGATTCCAGGTTCTTCTAGATCTTTTGAGACCATCTTCTAATATATCTGGGGATTTCTAGAAAACCTTTAAAGAACTTTAGAGAAAGTGAAGTTGCTGGGAAAAGGCAGCTCCACACTTTTCTATCAAATCCAACACTTTCTAAATACTTCTGTCATCTATTTATAGCCAGAAGGTCCATACATCTTTTACCTTCTGGCACAACAGGGGCAGGGAGGTTCTGAAGGGATGATGTAGCCTTCCTTAGAGCCCCTTCCATTCTAGCCGAAAGGGTGACATAAACAGGAACTGCTCTTGCTTGCAGGAGCCACAGGCTCGTTGATGAGTCAGGTCACCACCTTAAGGAGATGTGGGACAAAGAACCAATTGCATAGCATCTTGGAAGATTACAAAGGCCCAGAAGAGATGAGAGCCTGAGCCTCAACTGTACAAAAGAAGGGGAAACCCGACTACCTTTGGTTGATTGGAAGTAGAGAAGGTGGGGAAAACGATGGACTGGAGGAATATGCCAACAGGAACTCAGCGAGGACAATTGCCAAAGCCTTCAGCTGGGAAGAAAGCCTTGATACAAGCTGAGCTTACTGGGATAGTGCCAGTGAGCACCTCTGTGGAGAAGAACGGGGGGGTTTGGTAGAATGAGTATGAGCCAGCAGAGCCAAGCCCAACAGATGTAGCCCATATCTTCACAGCAGCGTACAGCAGAAGAACAAGAGAGATGGGTATAAACTGAAACAAAAGGTTCAGTTAGAAGAGATTAAGAAGCTTTTCTGTCATGGGGATGGTCCAGAAACAGGACAGGTTGCCCAGGGAGTTTGAGCAACTCCTGTTCTTGGGGGCCTTCAAGACCCAGCTGGGCAAAGCCCTAAGCAACCTGAGCTCAGAGCTGACCCTACTTTGAGACTCCTTCCAACCCAAGTTATTCTATGACTGCAGAGCAACACCAGATCAATTTCTTGAAAGAAAAGCAGGACAGTACTGCCGTAGACTGGACTCGTCAAGCATAACCCCACAGGAATACCCAGCGTCAAGTCAAAAGTGACAGCTTCAAAGAGACTATAAAACAAATCCAAAAGGAAGCAAGAAGTAACTCTTCAAGAGATAAAGATTGCAAATAGGATTGCATCAGGTATAACTTTAAACCGCGTCCTACTTTTAAACAGAGGTTTTATTTTGGAGAATTCTACACTGCAGCTGTAAAGAAATAAAATTAGAAATGCTCTAGGCCTGAAAACAACATTTGCAATACTGGACAGAACTAACTGCAGCAGTGACCAGTGTAATTTCTTCTGCAGCAGTCAAGAATTATGGCACTCATAGTTCACTCCTGAGACTGGAGCAACACTTTGATGAAGCCTTTATTCATTAAAAGTGAGATACATGGGCACGGATCACTGCCATGTATGAAAAAAAAAAAAAAAAATTCCAAATGCCAGAACAAAGGTAAAATTAAGTAATTTTTGAGGAAGATTACTCCTATTTACTAAATGTAAAGTTTTGTCAAAATGTTAGAAAGACAAGGCTTAGAATTGTTTCAGAGGATGTACCTGATGGGTTTATGATAATCAGGAAGGCAGGGAGGAAAAAAGTGTGGTTAAAGGCAGGTAAAACTGACTAAAGGTAACAAGCCAAAAAGAAAAGAAAAGTCAAAACAACAAGTGCCATAGAAGAACTTATACAAAAGTGTCAATGTCAAACTTTTCTACAAACTGGAAAAAAAATTCACAAAGAAGGAATATTTTTTCAAGCACATGATAAAGAAAGAGTAGGCTGGGAATCATTGTAGAATGACAGTTTCTTGGAAAATTCATCTCCTTCATAATCACCTCTGCTGTGAGGACAGGCTGAGAGAGTTGTGGTTGGTCAGCCTGGAGAAGATAAGGCTCTGGGTAGACCTTAGAGCCCCTTCCAGTCCCTTACAAAATTAAGATTGAAGCTCTGATCTTTAAAACTTACAAGTTATTCTTCTCCTTGCCCTTCTTACTATTGCTTCTACCAGTACCAACCAGCCATAAGTACCATACCAGTACCATTCAGCCTTCCAGTCTCTAAAGGGGCTCCAGGAGAGATGGGGAGAGACTCTTGATCAGGGAGGGGAGCCATAGGATGAGGAGGAATGGTTTTAAACTGAAAGAGGGGAGATCTAGACTAGCTATTGGGAAGAACTTCTTTGCTGTGAGGGTGGTGAGGCACTGGAAGAGGTTGCCCCAAGAAGCTGTGGCTGCCCCACCCCTGGAGGGGTTCAAGGCCAGGCTGGATGGGGCTTGGAGCAACCTGGTGTGGTGGGAGGTGTCCCTGCCCAGGGCAGGGGGTTGGAACTGGATGGTCTTTATTTAGGTCCCTTCCAATCCAAACCATTCTATGATAAAGGACAGACTCATGTAAATTGGGCAATTTTTCTTCCCTCTGAAGAAAATCAGGCAATGTTTACTCACACTTTGACCTTCTAAGGAAGGATTGGTAATCAAAAATTTTGGTTTTGATCCACTTCCGAGGGGATGATGTCCTTGCTTCCATCATTCGTGCGTGGGAAGATAAGCAGTCACAGATACTCCCATCTTTCAGAGACTCCCATCTTTGCAGATGTGTGAGAGCCAGTTCTCTGCAGCTCGGGCTTGGTGCACTTTTCCCCTGTCGTTTCATCTGCTCCCCTATGGTTCAACGGCCACTGTGAAGAGAAAAGTATAACAATATTTAGCAAGGTATTGGATTTACATTAGAAGAAACACAAGTCTCTTATTCTCCTTTTCCTGCTGATGGTTATATGTTGTCTCCTGGTAAGAAATGCTGCTATAAGCATTTCAAGCAAGTCCTACCCTAGTGCCATGGAGAGAAAGAGAAAGCCATTAGCATCAGGCATATGTTTGATGTTGGTTAAATCTGGAATTTTTGCCTTCCATGAATTTGTTCCCAAGTGTTGACATTTTTTGGTGCAGAAACCCCAGTCACTTTGGACCCTTTTTTTCATTTGTTTCGTATTTTCTGTGTAAACTGAAACACGCAGCCCGTGGACCAAATGTGGTTCACAAAATGTTTTCTGAAACAATATATAAAAGCCCTTCCTTTCAACAAAGAGGTGGAAAGTGCACCCTGTAAAAATGGAGCAACGTGTAATGCCGCACTTGAACTAATAGTCCTTTCACATTAAAGAGCTTTCACATCTGTTCCTGTGTTTTTTATTAAAATTGATAGAAGAAATGAAGCTCAGTCCCGTGATCTGCTTGGGAAGCGGCGATGGACACGCTCCATTCCAAGCAAGGCCTGTGGGACTCGCTGGCTCTCGGGAAGTTCGCAGCATCGTTGCGTGAACACTCATTAAAGAAGGATAAATGACTCTTAGGAGTTGCCAGTGAGTCACTTACCAGAAGGACACTGGGGAAACTGTGCCTGGTGAGTCAGGATGGGGAAAAGGCATGTCCTGTCGCCAAATAGAAATGGTGACAACTGTTTCATCAAGCCTCATCCTGAATTGCAGTCTTGGCCTTGGGCAAAGGCATATATTTTATTGTTAATTTATTACAACTAATTTTGTAGCACTTTTTCCTTGGGGCTAAAAGATTGGGAGAGAGAGGCGTTTCCATTATTTATATCACCTGAATTAAAAATATTGTGTGAAGGGTAACTCTTTAACGTCTTTGTTTTGAGATCAGTCCTGTCATCAGCAGTTTTCCCCTGAACACATCTGCATTCAATTTGGGAAAAAAACTGGCAAAGACTAAAGGAGACACCTTCAACTCATGTCAATCTTCTATGTCTTGTTAGATTATTTACACTTTTATGAATACAGGCAATACAATGGCCTCTTTGACCTCAAGCAAAGATCTCTGACAAAGATCTCTGGTAATACAACTAGACAAAATATTTTAAAAAAGGGGAATGGTGGTGTTGAGTTTGTTTTTACAGCAGGTTTGCCAAGTGATGCAAATGCAAATTGGAATTCCACATTCTGTATTAACAAGAGACAGAGCGCAATATTATTCTTTGATGCCCTTCTGGAAGTTTTTTCTCCAGCTGTATACAACAATGCTGATCTTTTGGGAAGAAAAAAACGACATTCCTTTCTTGATCAAGTTTCAGGTTCTTAAAATACAATGAATTCTGGTGTTAAAATCCTGTAATTTAGGGAAGCAATGGCGTTGTTTTATCAGACATTTTGATACAGTGCTAATTGGAGTGATTTCACAAGATTATTTTAAGCACTCACAGAAATGAGCCAGTTCAACTGAAGTGGAGGTAGGGGCAGCTCATATGAAATCAATTAAGTTCAACTGATTATGCCGGGGTTTCATCTGGCCTCTACGTTTGCACGGTTACCGTGTGTGTTCTTTTTACTAATTTGCTAATAACTATTTCATACTGCGTAATGACCCTAATCTAGGAAGATTATAAGGTCTTTTACAAGCTATACACGGGAATAGATTTTCTCAGCCCTGAAAAGCTGCCATTCTTATTTCAGCCATCCTCCTGCTGGGATTTTTGGCCCCTGAAACCAGACACTTCCAGTGACTGAGAAAACCTGGGCTTTCAATAGCCGACAGTGCATACACTAAAAAAGACAGTGATGTAAAGAAAAATGGAAGGCAACTCTAGGTTACCTAAGTAGGCTGAAAGTTATGCTGCCATATTAAATAAATAAAGTAGTTTAATCCACATATAACTACAGTTTCCATTTGTACCTGGTGCTACACCTTGAATTTCCGTCATTAAAGCAGTCATAACCCTTAATGTGCTACTCTTATGCATTAGTTATCTCTTACAGAACATCTTTTCTCCTCTGAAAGAAAAATTAGAGCAAATATTTTCTGAATGCTAGAAAAAAATTACTGACCGTTGCCGATGCAGAAGAATCAGTGATGCTGTTTCTTGCTGAGAGACACCACTTGCTCTTCTTGTACTGGTAAAGGAAGCTGAAGCCGTAGGCACCATTCAGGGTCTCAAAATGTTCTAACACACCTCCAGGGCCAGCTGAAATTATAACTTCATTTATAAAACAAATACTATTGGCTTCTCGTTGGCTTTCACCCTCCAGAGATGTATAAGACTTGGAAGGAACACAAAAGTTCATATGATAGGATCTAATCCAACATATGAAAAGAACATCAATCTGTATTTCACGAGAAGTCTTTGGGAAGGAGAGCCCAGATTAGAAAATTTCACCTACAAAATGTTTTAAAACTTGACTCCATCAGTTTTACAAGTTGTACAAAAGTGAAGGGTCACAGTCAGTGAGGGACGGCTAGAGGGATGGCAGTGAGGTCACTAGAGATATGGCTAGAGAAAATTTGCTTTATTTAAGCAAATTCCATACAATAAATTAACTGAGAGGGACTTTCAGTAATGCAAGACATTATCACAAATAAAAATATGTGTTGCCCTATAAAACAGTCCTGGTCAACAGGAATGAAAACAAATTTTCAGAGGAACAGGAATAACATATCTTGTTCAGTCCTAAAAGGGTCATCTCAACGAGTATGTTCTAAACATTTTAACTGTACAGACAAATTATTTCACCTGCAGTTTTTTTTGCAATTTCAGTTAGCTATAATAGAAACGTGGTTAGAGTTGGAAGGGACATTAAAGATCATCCAGTTCCAACCCCCCTGCCCTGGGCAGGGACACCTCCCACCACACCAGGTTGCTCCAAGCCCCATCCAGCCTGGCCTTGAACCCCTCCAGGGATGGGGTAGCCACAGCTTCTCGGGGCAACCTCTTCCAGTGTCTCACCACCCTCACAGCAAAGAAGCTCTTCCTAANATCCAGTTCCAACCCCCCTGCCCTGGGCAGGGACACCTCCCACCACACCAGGTTGCTCCAAGCCCCATCCAGCCTGGCCTTGAACCCCTCCAGGGATGGGGCAGCCACAGCTTCTCTGGGCAACCTCTTCCAGTGTCTCACCACCTCTACAGGAAAGAATTTCTTCCTAAGCTCTATGCTAAATCTCCCCTCTTCCAATTTAAAACCATTTCCCATCATCCTATGATTCGGCTCCCTGATCAAGAGTCCCTCCCCATGTCTCTTGAAGCCACTATAGGGACTGGAAGGGGCTCTAAGCTCTCCCCGGAGCCTTTTCTTCTCCAGGCTGAACAGCCCCACCTCTCTCTGCCTCTCCTCACAGAAAAGGGGCTCCAGCCCTTGAAGCATCTTCATGGCCTNCTCCCTGATCAAGAGTCCCTCCCCATGTCTCTTGAAGCCACTATAGGGACTGGAAGGGGCTCTAAGCTCTCCCCGGAGCCTTTTCTTCTCCAGGCTGAACAGCCCCACCTCTCTCTGCCTGTCCTCACAGCAGAGGGGCTCCAGCCCTTGAAGCATCTTCATGGCCTCCTCTGGACCCATTCCAACAGGTCCATGTCCTTCCTGTGCTGAGGACTCCAGAGCTGAAGACAGTGGTCCAGGTGGGTTCTCCCCAGACCAGAGGAAGAGAATCCCTCCCCCTTGACCTTCTGGCCATGCCTTTTTTGATGTAGCCCAGGATGGGGTTAGCTATCTGGGCTGCCAGCACACATTGCCAGCTCATGATGAGTTTCTCATCAACCAGCTCCCCAAAGTCCTTCTCCTCAGGGCTGCTCTTAATTTATTCTCCTCCTAACCTATATTTGTACTTGGGATTTCCATGACCCAGGTGCAGAACCTTGCACTTGGCCTCATTGAACTTCATGAGGTTTTAGTGAGACTAAAATTCCTAAGTCAGATACCAGCATAAATTGTGTTAGTTTTGCCAGAAAGTAAGCTACTGGTCAACCACCACTTGCAGGCGTCAATTCCAGATACACACTGGAGGATGAGCATCTTATTTTCATTGGACTTCTAAATTCAAGTACAAACCTGTCAATCCACCACCATTATCTTGAACTAATTTTTCACCTCTTTGTATCAAAACCAGCTGTGCCCTTATCAGCACAAAACACATCAGAACACAGTAGAAAAAGGAGCCAGAAACAGAGAAAAAAAAACACCAATAGATTAAAAACTAGACCATTTCCTGTCAATCAGCAGGGGAGATATAAAAAGGCTGAATTCAAGAACCCAAGTTAGAATACAGCTAATACATCCAGGAAAATAACTCTTCTGCAGAGCTCAGTGTGATCTTTAATGACTCTACGTAGTCAAGTACTGCATTTCAAATTTTATAGGAAAATCTGATCCCCCCATAATGATGCTGGGTCAGTGATTCATTATTGGCTTACATGAACAAATGCAACTGGTTAAATTACCATTGCATGTTCTACTTAATCTTACTTTGAACCTTTTTTGTGCCTCCGCACTTACTCTAGCAGTGAAAAGGCGTTATACCAGGAGTTCTGTGGTGCCCACGCAGGTTTCTTTAGTTATTTTACATTCAAGGGTTACAAGTTGCTGAGCAAGGTGCCCCTTAGAGTCAAGGGCCTTATTTCTCAATAAACAGGCATAAAACTGCTAGATTGTGCTGTGTCAGCTGAAGGATGGTACATTTAAGGGCATCTGAGGATGAGTGAAATCACTGCTGATGGGAACGATTACGCTCCCACTGCTGTGTTTATAACTGCTACGCTGTGATTATACAGCGGTGCCATCAGGGTGCCAGATGCACCAGTGAATTGTGGTGCCATAAATATAGTGACACAGAAAATGAGATTTCATGGGTATTTTCCTTAACAAGCTTTTCCATTCCTAAGGATCGTTTGAAACTACGTTCATATTCAAAAAAAAAAAAAGTTTCTAAATTTTCAGGACGGTTCTGTAAAGTGATAAGAATTAAAATGCATGGGTGCAGGCAGGAGGAGTTGGAAACAGTGCAAAAATTTGCACAGTAAGAATTCAAAAGTAAGTTTTTGCATTGTCTTTGCAGTTTTAGTGTTCTCCATTAAGAGAATAATCTGTACAAGCAAACAGACTACTGCAATGAATGCTGTGGCATCTTAGCTTCCAGAACATTAAAACTCATCCAACTTTCACAGAATAGCCTTTAATCAACCCAAAGATTAAAAATAAAAAGTGAATATTTTTACATGGAAAGGGTTATTGAACATTGGAATGGGCTACCCAGGGAAGTGGTGGGGTCACCATCCCTGGAGGGATTTAAAAGTCAGGTTGACATAGTGCCTAGAGACGTGGGTTAGTGATGGGTTTTTATCAGAGTTAGGTTGATGGTTGGACTAGATATTCTTTAAAGTCCCTTCCAACCTGGACAATCCTATGATTCTGTGATAAAACACAGCACTCCAACGCACATACAGAGTGTATTCCCGGTACCATCCTCAGCCTTTATAAGTCAGGATCTGATCTTGCCTCCACCTCCCCTCTGAGGAGCAGATCATCAATCAGGGTAAATTAAGAGTTCCAAAAGATTTTCCACTAAAAATACTCCTGCTCTTTCTCAGCCACACTCACCAGACATTACACCAAAACTGGTTACTGTCTCAAGGTAACCAGAGGTAGCAGAATTTTATTTGGAAAACTGAGAATCATTGAATCACTGAATCTCTAGAGTTGGAAGGGACCTTAAAGACCATCCAGTCTCATCCCCTGCTCTGGGCAAGGACACCTCCCACCAGACCAGGTTGCTCAAAGCCTTGTCCATCCTGGCATTGAACTCCTCCAGGGATGGGGCATCCACGGCATTTCTAGGCAACCTCTTCCAGTGTCTCACCACCCTCATAGTAAATAATTTCTTTCTAGTATCTAATCTGAAATTCCCCTCTTTCAATTTAAAATCCTTGTTAATGGTTTTAAAGAAGATGGCATGTTAATGATATTATTTGGGATACACTGAAGTTAAAGAATGTTGTTAAATGTGACTGTAGTTTAATTCCAGATATTTGTGGTAAGTCTAAGTATGGCACAGAGCAAAGATGTAAGTCATTCACCGTCTTGTTCATCCTGAAATTAGTTTTTGCCTCTCAAAATTTTTAAAGAAACATATCACAGAATCACATAATCACAGAATGCTATGGGGTTGGAAGGGACCTCTAGAGATCACCCAGCCCAACCCACTGCTAAAGCAGGTCCATCCAGAGCAGGTTGCCCAGGAAGGTTTCCAGGCAGGCTTAGAATGTCTCTGGAGATGGAGACTCCACCATCTCCCTGGGTAGCCTGCTCCAGGGCTCTGCCACCCTCAAAGTAAAGAAGTTCCTATTTATGTTGAGATGGGACTTCCTACATTCCAGTTTGTGCCTGTTGCTTCTTGTCCTGTCACTGGGCACCACTGGAAAATACTGGCCCCATCCTCCTTCAAGTATTTATAGGAGTTGATCAGCTCCCTGCTCAGCCAGACTAAAAAGACCCAAGTTCCTCAACCTTTCCTCATCAGAGAGATGCTCCAGGCCCCTCATCATATTTGTGGTCCTTTGCTGTACCCTCTCCAGCAGCTCCCTGTCCTTCTTGAACTGGGGAGCTCAGAACTGGACCCAGTGCTCCAGATGTGTCCTCCCCAGGGCAGAGCAGAGAGGCAGGGTGACCTCCCTCAACCTGTTAGCCACGGTCTTCCTGATGCACCCCAGGATGCCACTGGCTTTCTTGGCCACAGGGACACTTTTCTGGCCCATGGTCATGCTGTTGTCCACCAGGAAGCTTGTCACTGCAAGCCTCAGATCCTTGCAACAGAAGCTTTGTTAGTCAAACCTCTCAGAAAAGTTGCCCTGCGTTTGCCAGGCTGTTTAAGGCGCTGTCAGTGCTGGTGCACGGGACGGTGCACTTGTTCATAAAGTAAATGCACGCGACTGTCCAGGAATCCCTGCCAGCTTTACGTTTTGCCAAGAGAGATTCACTTCAACAGATCATCACTCATATCAGCAGCTGGACGAATGAAAGCGGTGTGACGCAGGAACTGGCTGAAAGAGCGGCACCGACGTTGCACTAAGATTAACTGGAAATACCCCTTGTCATTTCAAGCCTAAAACATTTCCAAATAGGCAATCCTAAACATAATATAAGGGTATTAACAAGCTGAAAAAGAGATAAATCTCATTTGTGTCACGCCAGATTTTGTGCTGGGAGTTATTTCTCCTGGTCTTTCATGTTTTCTCCTCTCTTTGAAATGGATGTAACTTCTTTCACTGAGCTCCTCAGTTTACCTCCCTGAAGGACAGAGCTGTTTCTTTCACACCTGGGCTGGCACCTTTAAGAAACGGGTCTTTTTGGTCTTGTTTTGGCACTTAATTACAACTTTGCTGCTTCAGCAGCTGAAAAAGAAGATGATTCAAGCACATTCTGCAATAAGCTTAGCACATCTAGTTACTAACATCTGAAAAGAAAAAGAATATCCCAAACTAATACTAGCACTCGGGACCATATTTAGATGTAAATTACATCAGCATTAAGTAGAGTAAACAGTTTGGAAATGACTGTAGTACACTAACATTGCCAAGTTAAAGCTGGAAGGAGGTTGGGTACATTCAAACTCCAACCAGGAGAAACTGAGTGTCAAAAGTAGCCTGGAGTGAGCATTTTGGGTCCATCGGAGAGTCATGAAGATGCTCAGAGGGCTGGAGCCCTTCTCCTTTGAGCACAGCCTGAGAGACTTGGGGCTGTTCAGCCTGGAGAAGGCTCTGGAGAGACCTTAGAGCAGCCTTCCAGGATCTGAAGGGAGCTCCTGGAGAGCAGGAGAGGGACTCTTGGTCAGGGAGTGGAGTGACAGGACAAGGAGGAACAGCTTTAAATTGGAAGAGGGGAGATTTAGATTAGATCTTAAGAAGAAATCCTTTGCTGTGAGGGTGGTGAGGCACTGGAAGAGGTTGCCCCGAGAAGCTGTGGCTGCCCCATCCCTGGAGGGGTTCAAGGCCAGGCTGGATGGGGCTTGGAGCAACCTGGTGTGGTGGGAGGTGTCCCTGCCCAGGGCAGGGGGGTTGGATCTTGATGTCTTTAAGATTCCTTCCAACTCTAACCATTCTATGATTCTATGATTTCCAAAGCTGCATCTCACAGTGACATGGTATCTTAAATGGTTGCTTTTTTATTATTATTATTTGAAATTATCTATTACAACATGGGAAATTATGGAAGAAAAATCTCCCAGCAACCTCTGGGTATTTTTAACTGCTCCATGTTTTCGATTGCTCATTTCCTGTAGTGATCTCGTCACAGAATTACTGCATCCATCCAAAATAATGTTAGCTCCGTACAAAAGAAACTACCAGATGCCACTGTTACAGTCTGCATCTCAGGTGAATTTTGTCAATGTTCTACAAGTTAGAGCTTGCAGCTCTCGGGGAATAAACACCAGAGCTGTGAAAAGTTACCATTGTGTGATCATTAACCCATGGGAGATGCATCCTCAAACTGAGATTGCATTTATCAAATGGTTCCAAATCTTCTGAGTGAACCTGAGACCTATTTCTAAGGACTCTTTGTCCTCAGACTCTTGTGTTTTAATTTTCAAGTATGCTTTTCTCGAACGTTTGCTCTTTACAGTGATTTTTGGTTAAGAGATTCTGACACATAAGGCTTTCTGAAACTGAAAGGAAAATGCAAACTTTGAGAAGCTTTTTGAAAACAGCAAAGAGAAAGCTCATAAATCCCCAGGCTAATGTTCATTGCTTAAAATTTCTCTTCAAAGGAAAATCTATTTACACAGGACCTATAAGATTTAAGTCCTTTAAACTTAAGAAAAAATACACAGAAACTGTAGTGGGTGTATTTGTGATGAATTAGGTCTATGTAGAAGAACTGTTGAGTTTATTCAGCCTAGAATGGAATACTATAGTAAAAATGATGCCATGGCCAATTTTTAAAGCATAACTTTGCTGAAAAAAAACCTGTATGAGACTCTGTGCCTGTTAAATAACAAGGACCTCTGAGGCAAATATGCTACTTTCCTAAGCAGAAATATTGCCTCTAACAGGCACTCTGGGTACTGCCTAGATTCTATATGGCCTCTTCAATTCCTGCTGGTTGTCTTCCAGCACCATCCCTGGTAATACAACTTTTTAAGTGATCAGAGGCACTTTTGTAACACTTCGGGTTTTGTGGTAGGAAAGCAGGGGGTAAGTCTAAGATTTTCTTTAGAGATGACACAAAATAGAAAAGTTATTACAATGACACCAAATAGGATCCTTACAATCTCAAATTCGGGAAGGAAATGTAGAACCAAGTGTGTAGCTGTATCTTTCATATTTTTCTGGCTCCAGAGTAAATAATATTCTAGCAAAAATGTTATTTTTTCTCAATAAACCAAGTAGAAATGATTCAAAGTGCAAACACGGGAATTAGACCTATGACTAAGGCACCATTTTTAAACTCAAAGAAAGACAGCATTTTAATTTAAGCTTTATTACTTTATTGCTGTTTGTCATCTGCACTGGATGCAACATTTTCCTGGGAACTGGTCCAAAAAGATAGAAGTGAAACTGCCCTTAAGAACTAATCTTATCATCACTATATTTTAGGCACCTCACTAAATTCTGCCAGGAGAACAAGATGCATCTTTTGGACCTTGAAAATGTAGCACTCTAAATATTATTTTCCCATAAAGAAAGGATGAATGAGAAAGAGTATCATCTCTCATATCAAGATATCAACATGGGGTAGTTGTATCACCCAATTTCAGTGTTTATTTACATATATCTATACTAGGAGCTTAGAAGGAGACTGACATAAGGTAACATAATCTGGTGAGGCTCTTTGCCTTGGGTCCCCTTGCGTCTCCATAGAGAGACAATAGCTTTTCAGAAGAGGAATCTAGTGTCTCATCCACAGTTTCCCATCCCTGGAGGGGTTCAAGGCCAGGCTGGATGGGGCTTGGAGCAACCTGGTGTGGTGGGAGGTGTCCCTGCCCAGGGCAGGGTGTTGGACCTGGAGTGTCTTAAAGGTCCTTTCCAACTCTAACCATTCTACAATTGTAAAGAGACACAGATCTTTGAAGCTGCAGCTACTGGGTGTTTCATCAGCAGCTGTGTTCTCTCCTTCTCTGACCCCAGACGGGGGTGAGACTCAAAGTCCCATCAGCCATCCCTAACCCTACCTTCTGCTGCTCTCTTTCCAGAAGACCAATGAGCATGTGGCCCATTGGTCCCACCCCTGTGCAAACCGTGGCATATACCCACAGTCCTTCTGGTCACAACACCAAAGAAAGACAACTTGAGAATACAAGCAGAGCTCAATCCTGCCAAGACCTCTTTGCATGGGCATATTTCTTCCTAGTCTGCTACTTTGCTTTTCCACATTATTGTTATTATAGATTAATCCAAAAGAGCCTTTTTCAAGAACACATTTCTTACTGGGTTCTCACTGGAAAGCTTATTTTAGCCAGGACTAAAAGATGAGGTATTTGCATATACAAATAAAATATGGCTTCAAACACTGTTTCCTTTGTATTTCATAACCGTGTCTTACATTTTTTGTGTGAGAATGTAGGCATAAGTATTTTGGTATATCACATTACCTTGAAGGATTACAGTTGTTTAATATCTCGTTGGCAGCTAACATGTTAAATAACATAAAAGTAATTGACCTGAGATGACATATCAGACTTGGATTACCAAGTTAAGCCAGCAAGAGAATGGTGAATGAGTATAAGAATCTGGTAGCATATTTTGTCCTCTGGATAATGTTGTGGAAAGATTATGTCCATATGAAAGACATACAGTTCTTTATTGACATTTTTGCCCCTGCTGTTCATAGATGGGATCATTATTTAAATCCTGAGTGCTAGAAGTATGAAAAACCTACTGTACCATACCCTAGGTTTGGAGAAAGCATACGACACAGGGCTCAAATGGCAAATTTTACCTTCTCTTTCATTCCTGAGAGCACCTTGGAGACCCGTGTCCAGAGAGTTTTGGGATGTTTTGGCCATCTGGTGGCAATCTTAGGGAATTATAGGCTAAGGAGGAGAGAGCAGGAAATAAAATGGACCTGAATGTTTTGCCATTTAAATCAGCAACATTCCTGAAAAAAACCTTCTTTAAAAAGAAAAACAAACCCTCAAAAAAATNTGGCTAATTTTTCCTTCTCTTTCATTCCTGAGAGCACCTTGGAGACCCGTGTCCAGAGAGTTTTGGGATGTTTTGGCCATCTGGTGGCAATCTTAGGGAATTATAGGCTAAGGAGGAGAGAGCAGGAAATAAAATGGACCTGAATGTTTTGCCATTTAAATCAGCAACATTCCTGAAAAAAACCTTCTTTAAAAAGAAAAACAAACCCTCAAAAAAAATCAGTTCTGTTTCAAACTAGAGGCTAGTGCAGGCTGGAAAGACAAATTCATCCAACGTTGTCATCTCCTGCCAAACAAGAAAGGCAACTGAAAACATTTGGAATATATTTCTGGGTCTTCAAAGGTAGGGTTTGGGGCTTGATCTGTATTTATGTGAACTAGACTTGTGAATAAAGAAGATAAAGGAATCAGATCTCTAGTCCAAGCTTGTCTCAAGGGCTGACTGATTTCCAGACATCTAGCTGAGGGATCATGCAACGTTTTCCCCGCTTACAGTTTTCCCTTCTCTCTTCTAAAAAGTTCATTCAATTTTATTATAATTTTTTTTTAAAGGAAAAAGGAAGTTGTAATATTTTTAGTTTTATTTGGAAGTTCAGTAATAAGATCAACTCTAGGGTATCCCAGGCTTATGTGTGTTTGGTTTGGCTCCATACTGGCAGGGGGGCAGGCCTTTTCGTCATGCACTGCACTGGCCACTCCAGAAACATTATTAAACTATTTCCTTCAAGTCCAGGGTAGTCCTCACCGTACGATGCGACCCACTAAGGGATCTGGCAGAAGCTGGAGAATTAACCTAGGACCTGCCACTAGATAGGATCTCTACCTTAGCTTCTACAAAAGCTCCTTGTGGAACTTCAAGACTTCCTAAACAAAGCTAAGACATTTTTTTCCTTTGCTTTAACACAGGCGTTTTCTTCCTCTCTTCATTCTAGGCCCTAATACCACCACCCCTCACTTCAAAATCTCTCCTCATATACAGACAGAGCACATGCACCACTGGCAAGGTCTTCAGTGTATTTAAAAGATGGGTTGACAGTGCTTAGAGACATGGTTTAGTGATGGCTTTTCTCAGTTAGGCTGATGGCTGGACCAGATGATCAGAAAGGTCCCTTCCAACCCAGGCAATTCTCTGAGTCTGTGATTACAACGAACTGAACTGCATAACTCTGTGAGGTGTCTTTTGCCCTTCGTGCTTTTCTTCTGTGCTGCTTCAAAATGAGAACACACATTGGATATTTCCTCTGTCACATTTGGCCGCCCGTCAGAGTGAGCGCAGCGTTAGGTGTAAATCACAAGGGTGCTTGTTCCAATTTAAATATTATTTTTGTATTTGGTCTTAGACTATTCCCTCATATATCAGCTGTTCCATGCAGACCAGCACAAGAACATCTGTTTAAGAGCAATCTGTTTATTTTATTACATCTCCCAAAGTTGTGCTTGTGAAAGCACACAACAATAATGGGAAAGGGAGAAGAAGCCTTCCTATTTCTTTGGGTTCACGTGTATGAGCTCTCAGTTTGGTGAAGCAAAGCCTGCCTGAACAGCTCACGCTGCCATGTGTTGTTTCAAAGCAAAACCAAACGAAAGAGAATCTAAGGACAAGAACATGCTGTTTTGCAGAACTACCAGGCCCAGAAAAATGCACAGCTCACTAAACACTGCATTTAATGAACTACTTTTATACTTTGCAATTATTTTTATATGACAGAGCAGGTTGGGTGCATTTCCTTTCTGGGTTTGGCTTTCTGTTGTCTCTCTTTTTATTTCTTTTTTAGCAACTTTTACATTTTATTTTAATAAATAAATAGAATTNTGAATGTTTTGCCATTTAAATCAGCAACATTCCTGAAAAAAACCTTCTTTAAAAAGAAAAACAAACCCTCAAAAAAAATCAGTTCTGTTTCAAACTAGAGGCTAGTGCAGGCTGGAAAGACAAATTCATCCAACGTTGTCATCTCCTGCCAAACAAGAAAGGCAACTGAAAACATTTGGAATATATTTCTGGGTCTTCAAAGGTAGGGTTTGGGGCTTGATCTGTATTTATGTGAACTAGACTTGTGAATAAAGAAGATAAAGGAATCAGATCTCTAGTCCAAGCTTGTCTCAAGGGCTGACTGATTTCCAGACATCTAGCTGAGGGATCATGCAACGTTTTCCCCGCTTACAGTTTTCCCTTCTCTCTTCTAAAAAGTTCATTCAATTTTATTATAATTTTTTTTTAAAGGAAAAAGGAAGTTGTAATATTTTTAGTTTTATTTGGAAGTTCAGTAATAAGATCAACTCTAGGGTATCCCAGGCTTATGTGTGTTTGGTTTGGCTCCATACTGGCAGGGGGGCAGGCCTTTTCGTCATGCACTGCACTGGCCACTCCAGAAACATTATTAAACTATTTCCTTCAAGTCCAGGGTAGTCCTCACCGTACGATGCGACCCACTAAGGGATCTGGCAGAAGCTGGAGAATTAACCTAGGACCTGCCACTAGATAGGATCTCTACCTTAGCTTCTACAAAAGCTCCTTGTGGAACTTCAAGACTTCCTAAACAAAGCTAAGACATTTTTTTCCTTTGCTTTAACACAGGCGTTTTCTTCCTCTCTTCATTCTAGGCCCTAATACCACCACCCCTCACTTCAAAATCTCTCCTCATATACAGACAGAGCACATGGACCACTGGCAAGGTCTTCAGTGTATTTAAAAGATGGGTTGACAGTGCTTAGAGACATGGTTTAGTGATGGCTTTTCTCAGTTAGGCTGATGGCTGGACCAGATGATCAGAAAGGTCCCTTCCAACCCAGGCAATTCTCTGAGTCTGTGATTACAACGAACTGAACTGCATAACTCTGTGAGGTGTCTTTTGCCCTTCGTGCTTGCTTTTCTTCTGTGCTGCTTCAAAATGAGAACACACATTGGATATTTCCTCTGTCACATTTGGCCGCCCGTCAGAGTGAGCGCAGCGTTAGGTGTAAATCACAAGGGTGCTTGTTCCAATTTAAATATTATTTTTGTATTTGGTCTTAGACTATTCCCTCATATATCAGCTGTTCCATGCAGACCAGCACAAGAACATCTGTTTAAGAGCAATCTGTTTATTTTATTACATCTCCCAAAGTTGTGCTTGTGAAAGCACACAACAATAATGGGAAAGGGAGAAGAAGCCTTCCTATTTCTTTGGGTTCACGTGTATGAGCTCTCAGTTTGGTGAAGCAAAGCCTGCCTGAACAGCTCACGCTGCCATGTGTTGTTTCAAAGCAAAACCAAACGAAAGAGAATCTAAGGACAAGAACATGCTGTTTTGCAGAACTACCAGGCCCAGAAAAATGCACAGCTCACTAAACACTGCATTTAATGAACTACTTTTATACTTTGCAATTATTTTTATATGACAGAGCAGGTTGGGTGCATTTCCTTTCTGGGTTTGGCTTTCTGTTGTCTCTCTTTTTATTTCTTTTTTAGCAACTTTTACATTTTATTTTAATAAATAAATAGAATTCTACTTAGGATGTATGCTAAAAAATATTTGCTTCAGTGTTCTTTTTGTTGCTGATACATCCACAGACAAATAACTGATAACCAGCAGGGGTACTCACTGCTGGAATGTTACCGATATAATTCCACTAACAGTTATTGCTGCCATGTAAAAAATAGATTTAACATATGCATGGCTCTTCTCATGATCATTTCAAAAAGTTTAATGAAAGGGAGATGATTCTGCCCCTCTGCTCCTCTCTGGGAAGACTCCACCCGGAGCACTGCATCCAGCTCGAGAGTCCTCAACACAAGAAGGACATGGACCTGTTGGAACAGGTCCAGAGGAGTCCACAAAGATGCTTCGAGGGCTGGAGCACCTCTGCTGTGAGGACAGGATGAGAGAGTTTTGGGGGCTCAGCCTGGAGAAGAGAAGGCTCCAGGGAGACATTAGAGCAGCCTTCCAGTCCCTAAAGGGGCTCCAGGAGAGATGGGGAGGGACTCTTGGTCAGGGAGTGCAGCCATAGGACAAGAAGTAATGGTTTTAAACTGAAAGAGGGGAGATTTAGATGAGATCTCAGGAAGAACTTCTTTGCTGTGAGGGTGGTGAGGCACTGGAAGAGGTTGCCCAGAGAAGCTGTGGCTGCCCCATCCCTGGAGGGGTTCAAGGCCAGGCTGGATGGGGCTTGGAGCAACCTGGTGTGGTGGGAGGTGTCCCTGCCCAGGGCAGGGGGGTTGGAGCTGGGTGACCTTGAAGGTCCATTCCAACCTAAATCATTCTGTGATTCTATGATGTATTAAGTCATAGGGTAGTCCTAGAATTATTTAAGTAAATCTCTTTCCACTTTGGAGGAAGGGGAACTATGCTACAAGTAAGTTAGTACCTAGCTACCAGACATATAATCTCACATGTGGTTCAAGCCTCATTTACCCAGAAAACAAACTGACCTATTGCTGTTCCATAAAAGAGCCCTGAAGAGAAACAGCTCATGTTATTTTCTGTGGCCAGGATTTAGATCTCCGATATCTTGGTCTAAATAAACGTTGCATCAAATCAAGTATCACCCATTGCACGAGTCTATTAAGTGTTTCCAAAAGGCTCAGGCTGAGTCAATAGAGCAGGGAATGTTAGGCCGTTTTGCTGTTTCTCTGGTGTCTACATTGATAAAAATAGCTTGAGAAATATGCTAGCTGTAAGAGAGCCTAATTTTCTTTCCAGGAAATGATTCGGAAGAAAATAAATGTCCTTATAATATAAGAGCAAACATCTTGTTTCCCATATGTGTTTGTTTGCTATTCCAGTCACATGATTACTGCCTCCCTGTCCAACTGGTGTCACTGTGTGCAGAGCAGCGAGCGTATTTCTGCTCTCAGGGATCCTCAACGTGATCCACGTGCCACGAAGGATCCACGTGTTCCAGAGCCCAAGGCACGTGCTGCAGCAGCAGTGTCTCTCCTTCTGTGTAAGGTGTCAAACTGTGCTGCAGTTCTTATTACAGTCTCACAGGACAGTACGTGATGCAAGGGACCTCTGGAGATCATCCAGTCCAACCCTCTGCCAGGGCAGGGTCACCCAGAGCAGGTCCCACAGGAACATGTCCAGGGGGGTTTGAATGTCTCCAGAGAAGGAGACTCCACCACCTCTCTGGGCAGCCTCTGCCAGGGCTCTGCCACCCTCACAGCAAAGAAGTTCCTCCTCGTGTTTAGATGGAACTTCTTATGTTCACAAGTTTGTGCCCATTCCCTCTTGTCCTGTCACTGGGCATCACTTAAAAAGACTGGTCCCATCCTTCTGCCACCCACCCATTAGATATTGCTCAGCATTGATGAGGTCCCCTCTCAGCCTTCTAGAGGCTGAAAAGCCCAAGATCTCTCAGTCTTTCCTCATCAGAGAGGTGCTCCAGTCCCTTGATCACCTTTGTAGCCCTGTACTCACCACTGTATGTGCCATTGACTCGTCCTGCTCTCCAGGGCCAGCAGGAAAGTGGCCATCACCAAGGCTCAGGACTAGAGAAGAGGACCAGCCAGGGGTGATTGAGGGAACAAGTGGCAGTGGGTTGGTCATCACATAAACTCAGAGTCTCCTGGTTTGGAGAGGAGAAAGGAACAGGAGTTATGAGTGGGAATAAGGACACAAAGATGCTTTTTTTTTCTCACATTTGGGTCACTCAAATGCCTTTTTCAATGGTCTTGTCATAATGTGTTCTCTGCAACGGAAAATATCAACAACAGATGGATACTCAAGGAGTCAGAAAAACTAGATCATGTTGTTGATATGCTAAAAAACATGAATGCTGCATCAGTCCAAAATAAACTACTCTTATTGAGAATGTGTTTTCAGAATACATCTTCTGGTTGAAGTTTATAAAAATATGTATCACCCCTCTTTGAGGAAGAAATATTTTTCTAGAAGGAATCCTCTCTAAACAAACAAGGATTATTTGTTCCTGCCATTCAGCGCCCAGGTTTCATGCCAGCTTTTGGAATGGGGCGTTTAATGGGCTCTTTTGAAAGGCACCTGCAAAGTCAGCCCAAAGGATAACGTGGGAGCTTTTACTGGTCCTGCATCGACTACTGGTGAGGATGCTGGGGGCTGCAGTTTTTAATCCTTTAATCCTTTTTTTTTTAAAGCTGGACAATGTCTACGAATGTTACACATCCAAAGATGAACACTCTTCCTACCCAATCATTTTTTCTTTTATTTTTGGTGAGACATTACACGTAATTCCTGAGACAACTGAAAGTCATGCTGCAGACCTACTTGGAAGACATTGTAAAATAGTGGAATAAGAAAATAACATTGCAAGGAGTTCTGAGAAATGTGACTATGTTCATTGACAGATTCAGTTTAAAATATATTAAAAAAATTAATGGCTACCTCTATTCCAATTGCACAAATTTGGTTAAAAAAAAAAAAAAGGGAAATCCTAGTTAATTTAGTCATCTGGGCTGAACTCAAGACTTGTATATAGAGGAAGGCTTTAGGCAAAGGTTCATAACCATCTAGAACATGATTCCATTTGAAAAAAACCAAACCAAAACAAAACAAAACCAAAAACCAAAAAAAAACCCAAAGAGAAACAAAAAAATGCATACACTGAAGAGCTTCAGACTTAATGAGATGAATAAACAAAAGGGATATTAGGAGTAAGCAGAGAGCTGCAAGGAAGGGAAAAAAGGACTGATTAGCCAAGAAATCATCTCTCAGAGGTCAAGAAGTCTGGGGATAAATGGAGAATAGCCAAAAGTCAAGCTCAGTTAGATCTTTAAAGGATATTAAAAGAAATAGGAAAGAAAGGTACTTTAGGAATATAAATAAATTAAAAAAAAATAAAAAGAAGAAGAAGAAACAAAAGACAAGTTTAAGATTAAAGAAAATGTAGATATGCCCCCAATAGTTTGCCTCCCCAATAGTTTGCCTCGGCTTTCAGTTAGACTAATTATTTCAATATGAAATGGAAGAGGTAAACTGAGTAACAGAAATTAATGTACAAAAATTGTCAGAATGGAACATGATGTAGAGTTCAGACATCTTAATGCAGTCAAGGTTATACAGTTGGATAATCATCCATTTCAAAACTTTGAGACAATTAGGTGAGGCAGGAGTTTCAAAAGAATGAGATAGTGGATGAAAGCATAAAATTGGCGAATAGAAAATGTTGCACCGGTATGAAAAGTAAGAAAAAAGATGCTATCCAGCTGACTAGATGCATGTCAAACCTTAATATTTTGTAAGGAATTAGACAACTAAAATAAAAGCAAAAATACAGTAAAATAATAGACTCAAGTAAAAAAGTTAAATTGAGCTTCTAAAAGTTATGTTAAGATAAACCACCCTGTCATATTTCTTTCCTGATATAAATTAGGTTCTTAATGAAACCAATATCATAGCTCAAACATAACCATGCTTGCATAAATCATATGATCTAATGTCCTATGGGAAATTACAAGCTGAAATGAAGTTGCTGAACAACTAGAGAAGGTAAGGAATTTGGCTAAAGGGAAAACCAAGGATAGAAAACATTTAGTGAAAATAAATAGTGAAAAAAATTGAAAGTACTTGAAAATGCTTATATTAGAGAATGCAGAATGTGTGTAGGACTTCCCAAAGATTGCTGTTGGGACATAGTCAGTTCTTTCATGCTCTTGACAGAAAAGGAGTGTGCTAATGCTGTGATGTTGCTGAGGAAAAGACGGATGGCTTTGAGCACAGAAGAAAATGAAGAGAGAGAAAATATTCAAGAGTCCAAAGTGCATTTGGGATTAATAACAGAACATCCAGTAAGAAGTTATAGAAAACAGCATGCAGTAATTTGAAGTGTCACCCAGGCTCCTATCTGCTTTTCATGCTAGTTCATCAGTGAAAATACCTGATTTTTTTTCCTTTCACGAGTCCCACTCTCATGTTCGAACACATTGAAGAAGTGGATTTTCTTCTTAGGTACCACCACTTTTTGGTTTAGAGTAAGAGGTTCTAAATAAGCAAGTAACTTCAAGCCATCAGACATTGCTCTTAAATCCTGAAGATGCTTCTGGAGACCAAATCATTGCTATTCTAATGTCCAATTCAACTGTTGTGGTTGACTTGTCACTCCTGGTTTTGAGGACAGACATTGTCATGAAAAATCAAAGTCTTAGGCAGAAAAGGAATCCCTTGCATTGTCTGAGGGGTGCTTTCACTGTTAAGCTTCATCATCAAACTTCAAATCAAACGGTATATTTATTAGCAATGAAAACCCAGTACAGAAAAGGTGAACACCTTCTGAAACTACATATGACTTATATGGACTACGTGGAAATCACAGAGGGGATCTTTTCCCAGTCCAGATGAGGAGCATGGTTTTTTGTAAGAAATTTCTGTACAAAAGAAAAGATAAATAATTATGAAGCCCATTCATTAATTTTTTAAGAATTTTTCTTAATCAATATTTTACATTAATTTAAAGTTAAGTCTTTAATTGGTTGTTTTCATGTTTGTAGTACTACAATTTCTAACTACTTGCACCCGTTACTAGATCCATTCAACACACAGTGTACTTCTGTGACTCCCTCTCTTTGCTCACAGAAGCTTCTGGATTAGCTATTTGCTGCAAACACGATCTACAGGCTCCAAAATTCCATAGCCCTTCCTTGTTATTCTTCAAAAAAACTAAAGTGAGTATGAAAGACTATTTTCAGCGCACTATACATAAAGTCCACAAACTTCTGATCCTGAAGTGTTGAGCTGTTGAGTGAGAATGACCTAACACTAAACTAAATGTAGCTCCCCTTCTGGCCAAAGAGAGGAGAGGGAAGCTTTTCAATAGAATCTGTAGCTTTTTGGAAGACTTCTAGCAAGCATTTTATAGCAATTTACATTTATGTTTTAGGAATTCTTAACGTATGGTTGGGGAAAAAAAAAACACCAACAACTTAAAAATAAGTTAAAATGAATTAATAGTCCCTGTAAATAAATGATTGATAATCTGGTAATGAAAGAAATGTTAAATATATAAACATGGTGCTAATGACATCTACAACCTGCCCTCTGAGTAGCAAGTAGTACACAAACCGTATAATCATCATAAGTCAGAAATAATGGAGAAAGGGCAGGTGAGAAGATGAGAATTCCCATCATGGCTCCCTTCCAACCCCACTTCTCTGACACAAGCTATCCCGACTTTTGCTTTGAAATTTTCTGAAAGTTGTTCCAGTGAGAAGTCACAAAAAAAAAAAAAAAAAAACAAAAAAAAA
>VZRU01017266.1:121446-135441 GCA_013398155.1 Pedionomus torquatus
AAAAAAAAAAAAAAAAAAAAAAAAGAAGGGAGGGGAGGAGTAGGGGGGAGAGCTTTATACATCCATTTTAAAAAACGATCGTGTTGTAAAGCAGCAGAAGGGATAATCTGTAAACCCACTGAATGCATTTGTATGGTTTATAGCAAAATTAATCTCCATTACTGTTTGGGACTTTGGTTTACAACAAGGCTAAGAAAAATGCTGACTGGGTGGAAGGGAAAACACAAGGCCCATTGGAGCACAAGAAATGCTTCCTACTGGAACATGAATTTAAAATTGTAACTAAGCAGAAGGTAAAAAAAAATGTTAGGACAAACTGGCCGCACTACCTAAGAGTCATGATTTTATCTTTTCCCCAAAAAATCCTCACTATCAGTGCAGACTGGGGGATGAGGTGCTGGAAAGCAGCACTGAAGAAAGGGACTTGGGAGTACTGACGGACAAGAGGCTGGACATGAGCAGGCAGTGCGCATTTGCAGCCCAGAAAGCCAATTGCATCCTGGGCTGCATCAGAAGATGTGTTGCCAGCAGATCCAGAGAGGGGATTCTACCACTTTGCTCTGCTCTGGTGAGACCCCACCTGGAGTACTGTGTGCAGGTCTGGAGCCCTCAATATAGGAAGGATATGGACCTGATGGAGCGGGTCAAGAGGAGGGCCATGAAGATGATCAAAGGGCTGGAGCACCTCTGCTACGAGGATAGGCTGAGGGAACTGGGGCTGTTCAGCCTGGTAGAAGAGGAGGCTCCAGGGNATGTAAGGAATGTGGAAGGATGCAAACCAACAGCAGGCCCAGCTCTAGGCTTTGACTGAGCCTCGAGTAGGAGCTTCAGCCAGATCTGCAGCTTTAAGAAGCCAAAGGGTATAAATCCGAGTAGCGACAAGCCAGTGGCTGTCAACAGAACTGCTTCAAAAGAGACGTCAGGAAACACGGAGCAGCAACGTGGGGACCGTACCCAAAAGGGAGGGGCAAAGCAAGAGAAGTCAAAGAAACAACTGACCCCACTAAATTATTTTCAAAGACTGCTTACTCATGTGTTTATCTAGTGCCACGAGTGACATCATGGGCTGACATTACCAATAGGTTACCACTTTCCCAGTCAACAGGAGAAGAAAAAGTTTGAAAACATCTTTTATCAAAGGCAGGCTATAGCCTTTAGGGTTTCTTGAAGCCGAATCCTGATTCCTGAGAAAGAAGCCTCGATTTACCCATAACCCAGGCGAAATGCCAGGTACTGCAGAGACAGAAGGAAAAGAATGAGAAATTCTAAGCAAGCAAGGTAGAATGCAAGACATACAGGGCTGCTACAGTTATTGTGGCATAGGATAGCTCTTAGGTTTCTAATCAGCCCAGGTTCCCTCTGCTTTCCTTAACACACATTGAAAATGAGCTCCTCAAAAAAAAAATCCCTCTTTAAGCAAATTGAGAGCATCGTGTGAGGTCCTGAGTACTAGAAATGCTTTAAACCATCAAGGAAATACACTACCTTAGTTTACAGATGATTTGTTATTCCAAGTATTGAACTGGTGCAATATCAGCTCATAAAAAAGTAACTACTACCAGTGTGTAAAAAACCTGGGATCCCTTCTGACTCTGTTGGAACCATTCTTGTTTCCATGTACAATCTTGCTCCTTGGTTAATGAACACAGTATAGTCACACTTTCTGCGTTTGCCTATAAATGACTGGTATTAAAACCCCACTACTCTCAGTGTTAAACAAAAGTCCCTACAACATCAACCATGCAGGAGAAAACATTTCTTGCACAAAGCTGTAAAGCATTTAGTTATTCAAATGTACATCCCTTCAGTAGAAACGTAATTTATAATTTGAAATATAAGTCTCTCAGGGAGGACTTAAAAATCTTCTCCTTCCTTGGAGAAAACATTGAAAAACCTTCCCTTCCCACAAAGAGACCCAGAAGGCCCTGCCAAAGCCTCCCCCCCTCATGGGAATCACAACATTTTCTCATTGTTTTTCCCCCAAGAAACCTGGGTCCTTCTGAAACACTTTCTATTCTGACAGTTTCCACACAGAGCTTTGAAAAAGAAGTCCTTTCTAAGAAAATAGGAAAGAGATTATGACTTGAGAAAATGGAGACTGACAGTAATATCACAGAGACTTGGGCAGTAATAAAGTGTAGAACAAGCTAGATCAAAGCCTTTGGAAAAGTTTTTCTTAGTAAATAAGATAAGCAATCCCCCATTGCCTCTCCGTCTAGTCAGGAACAAGTTCATATTTTCACTTTTCCAAAGCCAATGTTAACAGTAACTGCTGTTAAGATCAGTGACAAAAAAAGCAGCCGAATCTCCACAGCTGCACTTCACATTTTCATCTTTGGAAGAGTCTATCATCTTTCTTTCTTTTTTTTTCTTTTTTTTTTTCTTTCTCTTAATAAAATGAGCCAATACATACAGAAGCCATTATCATTCTGCTAGACAAGTTCTGGAAAGGCAGGACGTGAACAATGGTTTTCTCCGCTAAACTTCCTGCTCAAGTTCTGCTGATTTTTTTGCTGGTTTGACTTGTTTTACCAAGAAAAGGACAGTGGTCCAAGACCACCAGGTTGCCACATGTCACAACAATTAACACACATTTTCCCAGGCTGATTGGCTTCTAATTTAATCATAGAATTATAGAATGGTTAGGGTTAGAAGGCACCTTAAAGATTAAGACCTTAAAGAGTTCCAGCCCTTGGAGGGTTGACATGAGGTGACAACTCCTCCTTATTTACCATCGTGGATAATATGCATATTCTTTTGGCTTTCATTCCCTTTGGCTTTAGCTCCTGATCCAGAACAGAAGCTTGTCACTCGTTAGATTCTTCAGAGTCGTCTGTACCTGCGGCTCAAAAGTGATTACTGCAGAAACTGGACAGTCAGGTAACACATTTCCAGTGGATTAGAATCATAGAATGGTTGGAGTTGGAAAGGACCTTGAAGATCATCATGTTCCAACCCCCCTGCCCTGGGCAGGGACACCTCCCACCACACCAGGTTGCTCCAAGCCCCATCCAGCCTGGCCTTGAACCCCTCCAGGGATGGGGCAGCCACAGCTTCTCTGGGCAACCTCTTCCAGTGCCTCACCACCCTCACAGCAAAGAATTTTTTCCTAATATCCAATCTAAATCTCTCCTCTTCCAGTTTAAAACCATTACCCCTTGTCCTATCCCACCATTCCCTGACCAAGAGTCCCTCTCCAGCTCTCCTGGACCTCCCTTCAGATCCTGGAAGGCTGCTCTAAGGTCTCCCTGGAGCCTTCTCTTTTCCAGGCTGAACATCCCCAGCTCTCTCAGTCTGTCTTTGTTGGAGAAGTGCTCCAACCCTCTAATCATCTCCATGGCCCTCCGTTGGACCCGTTCTAACAGTTCTATGTCCTGTTAGATTCATAACCTCTTGTGGATTCATAACCTCTGTGCTGTCCACCGGGGACATCGTTCCAAACACAAAGAAACAGGATCTACCGCTCTTCCTGAACGTGTCCTCCCAGAGGCACCCGAAAATCCCCGCTAGGAATTTTGGCTGCAGGGCTGGCAGCCCACCTGGGAGGGAAGGCAAGGCTCTCCTGAGCAGCCAGGGAGTCCATCCAGCAGATTTCATACTTCATTTAATCTTACACACTTAAAATCTACCGCATAAAAAGATTGAAACACGCAATTGTTGTCTCTTGCGGCACTCTAGGTCAGATTTGCAAGATTTAGAAATCTGTGCTACCGTATAGTTTCCAGGAAAACCAGCCTGATCCTGTGCCTGAAAACCTTCTGTGGTGTTCCTGCCTTACAATGGTTCATTTGTTAACAATTCTGACCACAGTCTGCACCTGACTCTCCTTTTCCTTGGCTCAAGAACTAAACAATTCTTTTGGGGGACAGAGGTGGAGTTTCATATTTTCATAGAGTCTGAGGCCAATCATCATTAAATCACACAGTGTGGCAACTTTTATATCAAAGCACATTAAATGCCACTTCACTACCTTCTTACCCCAGTGAGACAGATGACACCAAAGCACTTTTAGGCCTCAACAAATTAAGCATCAGGAACAGCAAAAATGAAAATGGCTTCACAGAATCATGGGATGGTTGATGGTGGAAGGGATCTCTGAAGATCATCTGGTCTAACCCCCTTGCTTAGTCAAGCAGAGCCACCTACAGCCAGTTGCCCACGTCCAGGTGGCTTTTAAATATCGCCAGGTATCTCTGGGACTTGGTAAAGATGCCTGAAATACCAAGGATGTGGCTAGAAGAGCTTGTGACTTACCTGTTTCTTCTTTAGCTAGAGGTGTGTATATTGTCATCATCCCGACTGCAGAAAAATTCTCCCCCATAACTCAGAACAGGTAATTTGTTAAACCTTGAGTATAAGGCACAGTCAGGCCTATAATAAGACGCACTATCTTCATGGCACAACCTTGTCCATCTGTCTGTCTGCAGAGCCGGGCAATCCACAGGAACCAAAGAAATTACTCCTTTCACTCTTGTTTTCCCAAGTCAAGGAAGGAAGGGTGATTCTTTTTCACATGGACAACCTGAAGGGAGAGATTTTCAGGTGAATTTGTCTTTTCTTCTGGCCACTGCTCAAACTCAGACCCGCAACTGGCAATGTATTTAAGGTAATGTTTGATGAATATGAAGGAATGAAAATAAGCAAGAAGATCAAAAAATTCTCCAACTCTTTGGAATTTAGTGACAGAAAGGTCCACTGCAAGTATAACCTGTATGGTCTCCAGCATCTGCATTAGAGAACTTCCATAAGAATTTAGAGCAAATTGCTTCGTTTAATTACAATTCATAATTTTTTCCATGTTTTCCAAATGTTCTTTGTTCTGAGGAAACTGCATCACATGTAAACTTGTCTAATTTTATCTTTGGTCATACAATCACCTTTCTATCTTCATCAGCAAGATGATAAATTTCTTCCTATAAATGATTTCTCCCTGTAATTTTTTTCTTTCATCTTTAAATTGTTTCCCTGAAATGACCTGATGACCTCTCAGATTTGCTCCTGATATACTGAATATACTGAATAGCATTTTTTTTTTTTTCCAAAGCCAGAAAAATCATTATTTTGGCAAGGTCTTTCAAGGGCAGCAGACATCAGAACCCGACAGGACATTCCTGCATTTTAGGCACAGCATAGTAGTCTCCTTTTTGTCATTTTAATGGTTCCTTGTTAATTCAGTTTAACACGGATCTTAAAATGTTATAGTTCAATGTCAAATGCTCTGGAAAAATCCCAATAGCTTATATCAGTAGCCATTTTTATCAGTTCAGCCATGTCAAGTCTTGCCTGTAAGAAAAAAAAAAAAAAAAAAAAAGCCCAGACAAATTTTTCACATCTTCTCCAGAAACCTCTGCTTGGCTGGGATAAACAATATTTTTAAAACTCTAGATGCAAGACTGCAGGTATCGCCTGATTATTCTGCCCCATTTCTCTACAAGGCTACTGTGTCTGTAACATCTCAAGTCATTTTGGTCGCTTTCTGCTATTTGCATCATGTTGACAGTCTTTCAATCTTTTCCAAGGGTTCTAAATTCTCATTTTGAAACTCTAAATGCTTCAAAAATCCTTCTTCAGGCCTCTCATCTGTAAATAACCTGGTTTTGCCTGATGCCTGGACATCCTCCTTTGTTTGACTTGCTAAACTTTATCGCCTGTATATATTTTAGCACTTCTACCTTTTCTGTTGTTTATATTTAGATTTTTATATAAACACTTTTTGATTATTATATACAACCTGTGTCCTATAGTGGTCCTTAAGAGTGGGGGTTTTCTGGGTTTCTTTTTCTCTTGGGTTCTCTGTTTCATCCTTTTTCTGCTTTCTTTCTCCTCCTTTCTCTGGTCAATCAGTACATTTTGTCAGTCATCTGCCTTTTCAACTTGCCATCAAATCTAATTTCCTCTTTAAAAATAAAAAAATAAAAAAAATCCTTTTAAAATTGGTTATTTTCTTTTTGATCCTTCTGATTAGAGCTACTCATTGCACAAGTTGGGACATGGGAAGTTCCAATTGAATATGAGGAAAAACTTCTTTAGGGGTGAGGGTGGCAGAGCCCTGGCAGAGGCTGCCCAGGGAGGATGTGGAGTCCCCTTCTCTGGAGACCTTCCAGCCCCACCTGGATGCAGCCCTGAGGGATGTGCTCTGGGCAACCCTGCTTTAGCAGGGGAGTGGGACGGGGTGATCTCTAGAGGTCCCTGCCAACTCTGACAATTCCCTGATTCTGTGACTGCTGTATGTACTCCTATAAAAATATAGAACAATACCATTTAATCTGAAATATGACTAGTTTAGATATATATAGCATTGTTAAATGTTATTCAGGCTTCAGTCAAAAAAAAAAACCAAAACAAAACAAAAAAAAACAAACAAAACCAACCAAAACAACAACCAAGGGATGTTTTAATGAATAGAGAATCACAGCATCTTTATGGTTGGAAAGGACCTCTGAGATCATCGAGTCCAACCATACAGTTCAGACACTTCTTGTCATCTCAGTAATCACTTGGCAGAGGGTTAATTCTCTTACACCTGCACCTTCTCACACACTCAGGACAGTGACCGTGTATTTTTTGTTAAGCTAAGCATATTTGTTTGAGAGATAGAACAGCTTTTTTGAAAGGAGGACACTAAGATTTAATCCACTTAGTCTGGCAGGTTCCTGAGATCTGCACAAACTGAGATCCCATAAATCCAATTTCAGAGATAATCTAGAAAAATATAAAAGCAAGGACCGTTAATATGATTAATGTGTTGGCCCGGGATTCTACCAGCTGGGGATGAAATGCTTAGTAATGTTTCAAAATTTCTGACAACTTTTTACAAGACTCCTGATCTTTGTGTGTTGGAGGCCTTCATCTGCAAAAGAGAGCTGCCACCTTATGTCCCCCATCCTTCACATCGCAGCCAGGTTGTAGAAAAGGCAGATTTCTCACTGGCAACCAGCATGACAAGGCCAGGTCTTAATTTCAGCTTGAAGCACAAGTAATATCCTATTGTTCTTGCTGTTCTGCCTTATATAAATGTCAGACTGTTACAGAACACAGTCATTTCCAGCAAACGAAGATTCATATTATTAAGAAGTACCTATGATCTCTATTGGCTTGGGTTTGATTATCTTCATCTGGTCACGGTCACTGCGTAAAGGCAGTATCATCTGCTACAACAGGAATGCCCACACAGCGGTTTTCTTGCTTGGGAAGCTCCTGCTTTAAGTTAAAAGTTCTGTGAATTTGGCTTGGATAAGTGCCCAGCTTGTCTGCCAGAACATGTCGCTCTGCTCCACATTCGCAGAATGTTACACTCTCCATCTCTTAATTCCTTGGACGATACCTGTGCTCAAAAAAAGAGTCAGAACATGGTGCCTTTTCAATCAGAAATACTGGGACTATGGCCTTAGGAAAGGAACATCTGATTCTGCAAGGTGCAAAGGGCAAGGAGGAGATGTTGGTCGTTTCTATTTCACCTTAATTATGCTTAGCATTTTCAGTCTTTAATTCCAGAAAAGAACAGCAGGACATAACCACCCCCTCCAAGGTCGTTTTTTTTTTCATGAAATCATAGAATGGTTAGAGTTGGAAGGGAACTTAAAAATCATCCAGTTCCAGCCCCCCTGCCCTGGGCAGGGACACCTCCCACCACACCAGGTTGCTCCAAGNGCTGTCACTCCCCTCTCTGACCAAGAGTCCCTCTCCAGCTCTCCTGGAGCTCCCTTCAGATCCTGGAAGGCTGCTCCAAGGTCTCCCAGTATCTGAAGGGAGCCTACAGGAGAGCAGGAGAGGGACTTTTTGTCAGGAAGAGTAGTGATAGGACATTTCCCCTTCCATAAGCCCGTTCTTTTTAACCATGAAGTGAAATATAAATAGCTGGTTTCCTGAGCTGCAACAATCAAAGTCCAAAGAGAGAAGATTTTTATTACTTCCTTATCATAATCTTTAGCGGTGTAACTTCTTTATCTAATCCGTATTTAAAAAAAAAAAAAAAAAAAGAAAAAAAACCACCGACTTTGTGGGAATATAACATTTTTTGCCACATCTATGTTGGTTGAAATTAGCCAGTGGGTTCAGATGCTACTGAAAAGGAGAGCTGGACAGACATAAACACAGGAAAAAGGCTTTTGCCTTTGAAAATCAAACTAAATATTTATCAGTAATTATAGAAGTAAGTCTGTGTGGTGCATGATGTTGCAAAAAAAACCGCTCAGGATTGAACAATAAGAGTGTACAGAAAGTAGACAGTGATTTTTTCTCCTTTAGCTTTAGCAATATTTTCAGTAGAATAATTATTTTACTGTCCTCACCCCTCCAAGTGCCTTTGGTCTGAGGCACTGGAATAAATTGCAAAGACTGCCCCATCCCTGGAGGGGTTCAAGGCCAGGCTGGATGGGGCTTGGAGCAACCTGGTGTGGTGGGAGGTGTCCCTGCCCAGGGCAGGGGGGCTGGAACTGGATGATTTTTAAGTTCCCTTCCAACTCTAACCGTTCTATGATTTTAAAATCTGGCCATTTGAGAGATGTTGGGAATTAAATCAGGGCAGGAACAAACAAATTGTTCATGACAGAGGGACACTACCTGAGCTTCTCCAGTTTGTTCACCAACTTCTCTTGGATATATCTCTATAAAGAAACTTTGTGAACAGCAGAGTTAACCATCCACTGAGATGCTGGGGCAAAAAGACAGGCTTGTAGCTCCCTGAAAGCTGCTGGGGCAGAACACTGTCTGTGAACCAAAGCACTTCACAGTGCTAAGTTTTGCTGGCTAGACCCTAAAACACCCTGATCTGATGTAATTCTATTGAACTCAGTGGAGATGAGATACACTGATCCACGGCGGCAGACCGGTGACTTTACCTCCAGGCAATAGGGTAGAGATTGGGGGAGCTGGAAGGTGTTTCATTAAGCCAAAATATCTGACATTAAATCACCAGGTTGAAAGGATCTGTTTTGTTTGATGCTGTCGATTAAAAACACATGATTTGAGTCTCCGTGGCTTGTACATATGTCAAGGAAGGAAAGTTATAAAAGCACACATGCCTCTAGCATATAAATATACAGCATATAATGTATAAGTATTTAGTAAGCATTAGTAGGAAATGGTAAAAACATATGTGAATAGTAGCTGTCCAAAAGTTGTGAGTTTATAAATATTAATCATAAGAAACCCGTATTACTCAGTACACCAAGAACTGTCCTATGCATAGCATCTGTGTATGTCAGCAAGCGATCGAAATTACTCAAAAGGAGCACTAGAAAAGTACACCAAATACACCTCACGGGAAGATAGTAAGAGTATGACAAACCTAAGAAGTGGTGAGGAAGTGATTTGAAGAACAGGGAGCAGAGAAAGAAGGGAAGAGGACACTGTGAATTATCTAAGGTAAGGGAGGTGATGTGAAATTTTATGGATAAATTTGGCAAACATAACCCAGACCAATGAAGCTGGCTACTTCAGACTGCCACGGTGAGGAACCATGTTACACAGCCTCTTCGAAAATTTTTTTGGACTTCCCCTGCAGTTCCTGGGAGAAGAGGCAGAAAAGCACAATGAGGCACTGAGGACAGCACAACTTAGCCCTTTGCAATGACAGCACTTTCAGATTTGCTTCGATGGACATTAATATCTGCCTGCTCATAGAAAAGCTACCCCTTCCCTTCACCATACAGAACATATAGCTGTTGTTCTTTATATTGCAGTCTTGTCATGGCTTCTGGGAGGGACAGGGTTAATTCTAGCAGGGGCACAGGTCTCTCCCCCCCTTCCCTATGTGAGCCATGGCCAGGGGCAGCAGGGGGCTGGCTGGGAAGGGGAGGGGGGCAGGAAGGAGGGGGTGGCGGGGCGGGGTCGGGGATGGTCCGGGTCGCGGTCCGTGAGCGGTCCGTATGGTACTGGTGTTCGTGTCCTTCTCCATCCGTGTGACTGTTTCATGTTTTCCTTGTCCTGCTTGTTTTTTGTCCCAACCCACGGGAGTTCCTTTCTTTCCTTCCAATCCTCTCCCCAGCACTGGGGGCTGGTGGAGCCGCGGGGCTGCCCCCTGGTTCCTTGTGGCCGTCTGAGGCTAAATTCCACGACAAGTCTAAATTCCCAATTACCTTTCTTAGTCTAACAATAATACAACTTAAATACTTTCTAAACTTCACTTAAAATGTCTCCATTAGACAAAGCTCAAATCACATTTTCCCTTTTTCACAGATCGCATCATCTATCTAGCTGTTGGTTCTCCAGGGAGGTCAAAGTCCACCTTTGCTTTCAAATTTGCTTCCTACTTCTAAATTTAAAAAATGAGTACAGATAATTCTGAAGCGTAGAATCATATATCATATCCTGCAGAATTTCAGATCACTTCCATCGCTCAGGTCTTCAAGGGCATAGAATCATAGAATCATAGAATGGTTAGAGTTGGAAAGGACCTTGAAGATCATCGTGTTCCAACCCCCCTGCCCTGGGCAGGGACACCTCCCACCACACCAGGTTGCTCAAAGCCCTATCAAGCCTGGCCTTAAATACTTCCAGGGATGGGGCAGCCACAACCTCCCTANTTGCTCCATTGGACCCGTTCTAATAGTTCTATGTCCTTTCTCTGTTGAGGACTCCAGAGCTGGGCATCCAGCTCTCTCGTGAAGTCCAGGTTTGTTCACAGGGGCAGTGCTTCCTCGTGGTGCCTGGTCCCTTCAGCACACGCCATTTGTGCCAAGGACACTAATGAAAATAACACGCAGCGACTTCTCGAAGAACTCCTAAGGGTTCTTTAACTCGTATAATATATGTTCTTAAAGAATATAAATCACTGCATCCGAGTTGTTTAGAATCTCTGCTGAAAACCTTTTCCAGCAGGACATTTTCACCACTACATCTTATTACCTCCCTTTTCATTACACATCGATGGCCCCTCTTCCAATCTTCAATGTTTCCAGCGTTGTCAATAATTTCCTCTGTAATACTATATGTTTGTTTTGTTTTTTTTTTCCAAAGCAATCCAGGTAGGCTGCCTCTACAACCTGTCCTTTGTCTAGAATTTCTTACCCATTTGTCTAGCCTGGCCTAATTTATATGGGGTAAATACATGTTGTATATCAAACCAATCCCATTTTACCTCTTCCGTCATAATTACTCGTACCTTTACAATCAGTTCTCACAGCACTGCAAACTACTGAAAGCATTCTAAAGGAAATGGATTGACCAGATCATTTTCTTGCTTTATAGCTTAGGAACCTCCTTTGCTATTTCTAGCTACACTGTGCTAATCCCTAGTTGATGTATTTATTACCCATTTTAGTTATTCAATCTACAGTTTCATATTCCTGTTTCGAGAATTCTGAAAACAGATATTCTTCAGGCCTTGAAATTTGATTATTTTAAGCATTTCATTTTCTTTCGATGGCAGCTGAAGCAAATAATTAACTTAGTTTCTTGGAACACAGTTCATTTACCTCCAATCTCGGCTCTTACACCATGCACAAGCATCAATTTCCTTCTTTATTTCTGCATTGGAAGAAGCTTTTTTCCACTTGTGTGAATATTTTTCAAATATTTTTCAAAATTTTACAAGTGTAAAAGCTTTTTTTCAGAACTTTTTTACAAGTGTAGCTTGAATTTTGGCAATCCTCCTTTACCCTTCCTGAACTTTAAGACGAGGTTCCTTGGAAGCTGGTCTTATTTTCTCCCATTTTCTGCAGAGTCTCTCCATGTCCCTAATATCCTTTTTGATATTATTATGAAATTGAACCTGGAGATTTTCCCTGAAAGTAATTTCCACCTGTCTCGCAGTAAAATAAGTGAAAATGGTCCAACTTACTTGCTAGGCTTGGGTGAGAAGTGAGTAAACATTATGTAGCTCAATCCATGAGATATCTTAATTTTTATTATCCACTGTACCCTTTTCTTTCCATTTGATAGGCAAACATCACTGAAGATCACCTACTCTGTTCTTGTTCTTCCATCTCAGCTGGTCATTAGTGTCATCTATGAAATTGCTGAAGGTGCATTCCACTGTGCTTAGAAAAAGTTCTAAAACCAAAAAAATGATTCAGAGATAAATTCTAAATTAGAATATTTGGGAGAAAATTAAATTACTTTTAAACACTGCAGTTCTCCATTCATGAAGGAAGTTTAGCTCAGTTTAAAGGAAAGAAAAAAAGAAAAAAAAAAGCTTTTTTTCAGAACTGACATTTTAAGAGCAGTGAATTTTCAATCTATAATAAATCTGAATCGGAATATTTGATAGTAGCTGTGTATGAATGATAATGAAACATAGATAAGTGAAGCCTGGAGGTGTAAATGAGTAAGTTGTAAACAGTTGCCCAACAGCAGTAATAACTGACATGAATCCATTAACATTCTGTGGTCATTGTCTCGTTTTTGGTTTGGTGGTTTTTTTTTTTCCAGAAACTGTGAAAGTAGATTTTTAAGAAATCTCAGCATCCTGGTGTAGCTGCAGAGGACTGGAGACAAAACGTGGCTGCAGGTGACCTGGCAGCATCGACACTGATCACCAATACATCGCAGAAAGTCTGTTTGAGACTGCAATTTGAGCCAAAGGATGATTACGCTCTAAAGATCTTTAAGATCTGGTTGTTATGACCAAAGGCGGTTTCAAGGAGAATGGAGAGCTCTCCAAGCTGCACAGCCTCCAGAAGTCATAAATACACAAACTGCTGAGCAAAGGTCTATGGTATGTGCGATGCAGAAGGCCAGGTGGGTGGTCACAAATCCCTTCTCCTTTTGAACCCATGCGTTCTTCCCTGATTTATAATGACTGGTCAATAAAACAGAAGAACTTCATTTTCCGGAATAATTTAAGGAAAGGAGTTTGGGTTTGTTGCGGGGTGGGAAGGGGGTGGTTGAGGCTTCACCTGGCAATTATCTGAGGACACTCTGAAGGAGTGTCATGTAATATTTATATCTGCTATTAAACTTTGGCTTTTCTCAATTAAAGATGCCTCTGTAGTCTTCATTCTTGCTAAAGCAGCATTCCTTTCAGAAGCAATAAATATTCATGCTACAGTAACAAGACCATTACATGGACTAGACCTCTGTGAGGCTGAGCACTGGAAGAAGTGTTTCTCTCAAGAGGTAGAGGTTTTGGCCCCTGATAGCTAATGATAAAACCTGGCATGTCATAGAATCATAAAATCATAGAATCAAAGAAGAATTTGGGTTGGAAGGGACCTTTAAAGGTCAAATAGTCCAAGCCTCCTGCAATGAGGCTTCATTTCATTTCTTTTGATGAAGGTCAAGATGCGATTGACTTTCTGGGCTGCCAGCACATATGGTAAGCTCATGTCCAGCTTTTCACCCACCAATATCCCCAAACCCTTTTAACAGGGGTGTTTTCAATCCCTTCATTCCCCAGCCTGTATTGATACCTGACCCATGTGCAGCGACCTGCACTTGGCCTTGTTGAACTTTGTGAGGTTCACACAGGTCCACTCCTCAGTCTTGTCCGGGGCCCTCTGGATGGCATCCTGTCCCTCAGGTGTGTCAGCTGCACCACTCAGCTTGGTATCATTTACAAACCTGTAGAGGATGCACTCAAACCCACTGCATCATTGATGAAAATATTAAACAGTACTGGTCTCAGGATGGACCCTGGAGTGATACCACTGATGTTCTTCTGGACATTGAGCCTTTGATCACTACCCTGGGGATGCAACCATCTAACCAATTCCTCATCCACCCATCAAATCCATATCTGTCTCAGTTACAGAGGCCTTAGAGAAGTGTCAGAGGCGTTAGAGAAGTCCAAACAGACGACAACCATAGCTCTTCCTTTCTCTCCTGATGTAGTCACTCCATCATAGAAGGTCATGAGGTGGGTCAGACAGGATTTGCCCTTGGTGAAGCCACGCTGCCTGTTTCAAATCACCTCCCTGTTCCTCCATGTGCCTTAGCATAGTTTCTAGGAGGATGTCCTATGATAGTATCTCATTCAGATAAGATTAGTTTGCCTCATACTACAAATAGGAAACCCAATTACTATTATACATAGTATATTATTTATTTATTTAT
>VZRU01017266.1:139109-155423 GCA_013398155.1 Pedionomus torquatus
AAGAAAGAAGGAAGGAAGGAAGGAAGGAAGGAAGGAAGGAAGGAAATGTTGGAGAAGGGAAGATTTAAGTTGAATATTAGAAAAAATTTCTTTATTCTAAGGGTGGTGGAACACTGGAGCAGGTTGCCCAGGGAGGTGGTTGAGGCCCCTTCCCTGGAGATATTCAAGGTGAGGCTGGATGAGGCCCTGGGCAACCTGGTCTAGTTGGGGGTGTCCCTGCGACTGCGGGGAGGTGGGACTAGATGACCTTTGGAGGTCCCTTCCAGCCTGGAGGATTCTATGATTCTAAGGAAGGAAGGGGGGGAGAAAAAAAATCTCTTTCTAAAAGAATTCTGACCAGATTTGTCATATGCTTTCTACTTGGAGATCTACTGAAAGAATTATAAATTGTTTCTTGATTAAACAGCTGTAGAATCTGGAAACTACAGAATACATTAGTTTAACACAATATGTTGTAATTTAAAACCAAAACAAACAGTAAGCCTCTTCACTCTATATAAATAAATAGGATATTATGAGCTCCAAAAGTTAATAATTTACGCCAATCAATCAGCAGATGACAAGGGACTTTACACTAAACAGGAAGATAAATTACCTCTCTACTTCCAGCCAACAGTCACATCAGAGCAAAACACAAATTTAGGTTGTGTTAATGGGTATTGTATGTTTTGGACAGTATTCATCATATCTCATGGCTGAGAAACACAGAAAATATGGCCCATGTCAAATGAAAGTTCTAATCCTAAAAAATATCCGATGGTGCACTACTTCTCTATTTCAGGCCGGCTCCATTTTCTCAGTACAATTTTAACAATTAAATTTGTGAACTTCAGTTCTGTAAGGCAAGGAATCTTGGGTTTAAAACTTACATAATACTGGCTTCTGCCAGAACTCTGCTGAAAATATAGACTCATGTTTCACACAAGGTACAAGTTAGCGTTTGTGTATTCCGCTGCTTTAGGCGAATGGCAACGGTCTTATGTGAGCGATGCCGTCATCGCTTTCAAGTTGGTTTCAAACATTTTTCCAGCCGCTTTCGGATTTTATAAAGAGACAGGACAAAGACAGCATTTCAAATTTCATATTTGAACATATGCGATCGCTGAAAACGCTGGCAGATGTTGCTCCTTAGTAAACAGCCTGCTGTTAACTGAAGTTGCTAAATTTCTTCTCCTAAGTAAGAATATATCTCAACTTCTAGTTTGGATTTTAATCCGTGATTACCATTATTTGGCTGTTGCAGTTCCGCTGAGGTTAACACAATTTCCCAAAGTGCTAAAAATAGTAGACCGCTTCCTCTTCCTTTTTTACCTTTTTACCGGGATATTTCATTGACCGTTGGCCCAGAATTACCAAATTCCTGGTGCTTCTTCATTTACAGGCATAGCACACCTAAGCCAGCAAAAAATTACTTAACTGATAAATTTACCTCTGGAGTAAAATTGTGCTGCATCACTACGCTTGGCAAATGGATTTTTCTGGAAGTCTACCAGCTTTTTGCCTCTTGAGAAACCCCTGTATATGGTATAGAACTGTCCCGAATGCTGATGTTACTACAGAACACAGTAGAACAAATAGCATCCAGGGATGCTGATTTTTATTTAAATTAGTCTTAAATTTTGTATTCACTGAAGAGTGTATGTGCATGGAGGCAGGGGATAACTAACCCTGGAAGTATTTAAGGCCAGGCTTGATAGGGCTTTGAGCAACCTGGTGTGGTGGGAGGTGTCCCTGCCCAGGGCAGGGGGGTTGGAACACGATGATCTTCAAGGTCCTTTCCAACTCTAACCATTCTATGATTCTATGATAACTACTATTCCAAGAATATTTATGCTTCGCACTTCTTACTGAAAATCCAACCTCTATAATAATAAGAGTTGCATGACCAACGTATAAAAATTCATGTCCATTGTCAAATTTCATATTGTAAATTCATATTCATTGTAAAAATTCATATTCAGTAAAAAACTATTTTGAAGCCCAGAGAAGTCATTTTCTAAAATACCTTTCTTGCAAAGACTGCCCAAAAAATGTTCAGAAAGCCATTGCAGTGAGCAAGACGACGCTAGCGGCAGACGAAGGTTGAGTGATTGCTTTTGCAGTCTCTCTAACCAAGCTTGGGTTTTATGTACATGTGACAGAAAATTCTTCCAGTTCCTTATGAATGGTTCTGTAATAAAAAATTCTCCCCAAATATGCCCTTCATGGAAACTCACTTCAGAAAAGTTACAGACCTTTTTTTGGTCTTTTTTTTTTTTTTTTAAATTAGCCTTGTGCTGCCACTACCTTTTCATTTAGAGATGCCAAGACACTGAACAATGGGTGTATTGATGTCGACTGTGCTACTCACAATGGTGTTAAAGTTCTCCGTTGCTTCGAACTGTTGACATATTTTATGTGGAGGCAAAGTGAGCAGAAAATGCTGTCAAATCAGAGAGATTTATACCCTTCTACAGGTGTAGTTGATTTAACAGATCCTTATCATCAAAAAATATCGGGGTGGTTACTGACGTACAGAATGCGTAAAATCTGTTAGATCTGAAGTTACCAAGCTTTGTAGCATGGACCAGCATGAAAGTACTCCAGCTACTTCAAAGTCATATATATAAAATATCTGTCTTTTTGAAGCAAACTGAAGCTATAGCTGGCTCATACTCCAGTGTGTGTTTTGAGGAAGTCTCAATTCTTATTCGAAACCAGCTACAGCCAGCAGTTAGAATCATAGAATCATAGCATTGTCTAGGATGGAAGGGATCTTAAGATCACTGAGTCCAAACATCAACCTCTGATTAAAAAAAAAAACCCATCACTAAACCATGTCACTAAACACTATGTCAACTCGTCTTCTGAATACCTCCAGGTGTACCCCCCCTGGCTACACCCTCCTTTCAGGGAGTTGGAGAGAGCCAGAAGGTCTCCCCTCAGCCTCCTCTTCTCCAGGCTGAACACCCCCAGCTCCCTCAGCCTCTCCTCACAAGACTTGTGCTCCAGACCCCTCACCAGTTCTGTTGCCCCACTCTGGAAACACTCCAGCCCCTCAATGTCTTTTTTGTGATGAGGAGCCCAAAACTGGGCACAACCCTTGAGGTAGGGCCTCACCAGCTCCCAGTACAGGGAATGGTCACCTCCCAAGTCCTACTCACCACACTGCTCCTGATGCAATCTAGGATGCTGATAGCCTTCTTGGCCACCTGGGCACATTTCTTGCTCATGTTCAGTCAACAGTTGACCAACACCCTTCAGGTCCTTTTCTGCCAGGCAGCTCCAGGCACTCTTCCCCAGGCCTGTAGGGGGTTGGTGTGACTCAGTTCCTGCAGGGCTAGAGGCAAGAAGAAAGAGAAGTTGAATAGAGAAGCAACTGCCAGTGAATAATTTAAGATATAAGATAGATAAGATACTTAAGACACCTTAGAACTAAGGTATCTAGAACTAACGTTAGTTCTCCACCATTAAGAAAAAGATGGTGGAACCATACACAACCATACTCTTTTGCTCTTTATAAGTAGGTATGTTGTGCATGAAGTATAATACATTTTGAAAACCAAAAAGGGATGTAATTCCCTTGATCTTGAGAAATCTCCAATGCAATCAAAACCTATGAATTTATAAAAGGTTGAGACTAGCTGGGTGGGGTTTTTTTGCCATTTGACATTCCATCAGTTGCTCTTTCTCAACATGAACTTCAGCCTTGTAACTTCTACTTTTCCTCACCTTTGGGGCAGCAGTGACATTCTCTGCTGACCAGCTAAGACAGCCTCCCTTTTTCCTGCTCTCTTGCCCGATTGATGCTGGCGATGGAGGTGGATGCTGTAAGAAGACTGAAATAGGAGATCTGGCAGAGGAGGGTGTTATTTTGAGGTAGCCTACCTCTCTTCAAAGCTGGTCTTTGTACACTTGCCTGGGAAATTGGCTTAACATAACATGAATGGATGTGATATAGGAACAGATGTAAGTCCTCTGCTTAAATGCTTTGTACAGGGATAAAGTTATGCTTCCATATACTGGAAGCACAGCTCTAAGTTTTTATGTACATACAGACATTTTTGTATGCATTATGCATATACGTGCGTACATAAGGAAGCAAAACCTTCCTTTGTACCCTGAGGTGTCCCCTACCCAGGGCAGAGGGGTTGGAAATCGATGATCTTCAAGGTCCCTTCCAACATAAACCATTAATTCTGTGATTGAGATAACCGTTTGTGAAGGCTGTACTGAAGACTGCTCACTTTTGAACTGGAGAGGTTTTAACATGGAGGGAAGCTGTCAATGGCAAATGAAAGGTTGTTTCTGAGAAGCCTCAGGATGCGTGGGGTTCATGCTGTATAAAATGTATAAAAATAAGGTGTACCTTATTCTAAGTTTTACCTTGTCACGGAGATGAGGGTCATTTGGGAGCAGCAGCTGTCATAACGTTCTCTTCTAGGTGATGTAGAATCATAAAATCATAGAATCCTCCAGGCTGGAAGGGACCTCCAAGGGTCATCTAGTCNGCCTGTCCTCGTAGCAGAGGTGGCTCCAGTGTTTTGATCATCTTCGTGGCCCTCCTCTGGACCTCCTACGGACTCCATCAGGTCCATATCCATGTACACCCTCTTCAGAGAATTGCTGTCTGTGCTAAAAGCAAATTCAGCTGATGTTTATTGCACAGGTGAGTACATATCTTCAGTACCTGGATTCTGGACATTAGATGTCATCGAAGTTATCATGATGTAATAAAGTAGGACCAGAGATTCACTATAAAAATCAGATGTTTATAGTTACATGAACGACTGGATACTTCTTTCAGAGGGAGAGGTCTGTGAAAGCAGTGACAAAGCCTAAAAACTGTTCTTTGTGTTTCACCTTATGCTTCCACTAGTGTGAATTTCTTAAAATAATAACACACCATTTTCAATTGTTTTTACATTCTTTTTTTTTTCTAAAATGGTTTATTTAGTAATAGATTTTTAATTTTGGTTAAAAATGCTTATTTCTTTAGCATTTTTTTCATATTACTATATTTAAAAAATTGAGAAACATTTTCAGGGTTAAACTTCTCATTTAACATTTGATCTCATACAACTTCTTGGAGTGCACTTTCATTGCTTCTAACCCAACCCTTTGGCTTTCTTTGAAATCAGAAATAAGGTTTTGATTATAGTATTTGGATAGCCAATTATAACATAAATCCAAGCCCAAAAGGCCACATAAATTTAGAAAACAGATTTTACTTTCTCACCTTATAGTTTCTGCTTCAACACATCACCACTTTTATTGTTTCGTATGACATAGAGCCAAAATAAGTGAAGTATATTATGATGAGAACGGGTTGAAAATAGATTTGACCGTTTGAACCAAAAAAAACCTCAACTACTTATACCTCGCTCTTATTTTTTGTATAGTGGTAGTTTTTGAATGGTTTTGGTTTATTTGAGTTGTTTGTCCTTGAATCTTTTTTTAGTCTGTACATTAAATATTTGCCAAAAGTATGTTTCAAATACTGTGCCGCATCTTTTTGTGGCACATACCTAGTGATATCAGTAGTAATAGCAAGAAATTTAAAATTAAAAAAAAAAAAAAAAGAATTTCACTGTCTCTGTTTCCAGCGTAAGTTATTTGGATCTATTTATAAAAGTTCAAACAAACCTCTAGACGCTCACACCCAATGGATTCCAAGCTGACAATACGAGCCAGGATACAAATTGCAGTCAACTTAATATTTATGGAAATATCAGGGAGAAAGCAAAGCATTTGTAAAGAGGGCTCCTAGTTACTAGACTTATGATGTTTCATGGCAAAAGCGAAGCAGTTCTAAAATCAAAATATTTTCATATCTCCCATTTAAATAAACAACACGTAACTAAATGTCCACTCTTTTCGTTCTCCAGAGTAGAATTTTTCATAGTCTACACAGGATCTTTGAGGTCAAAAGGTTGTAGCCCATAGTATGATCAAAACATTGAAGCTGGAGAAGACTTCTGCTGCTTCTGCCTGTCGGTTGTAGTTTTTTGAAGGCCTCCAGTTACATATTTCACCATCTCCCGCAGGAATATTTTCCAGGGTTTGGCTAAGCTCAATGTTAGAAAGCGTTTTCTGGTGTCTAGGCTGTTTTTCTGCAATTTAACTTATAACCCTTTAACTGTCACTCTGAACAACAGCAGTTTCACATCTTTGAAAATGTTGCAAGACTATCATCAAGTTCCCTTTCAGCTTTGTCTTCCTTAGGTTGGCACACCTTGGTTTGTAACTTCTGCCTCACGTCATACCTTCTTGAGTCCCAGCTTCACTCTAACTTTCTACGAGACCACCTCCAGCTGAACTGAGTGTTCCTAGGTTGCACTACCCCAGACTTCTTATATGATCCCAGCCGAGGCTTTTCAGTGCAAATAGATCTTAGGGGTCACTTTAAATTACCTTTCAGGTTCTGATCTTTTTTTATCTCGGTATTTTTTGACATCTGCCTGTCTCAGTAGACATTTGATTAGCATGCAATCCACTCCATCCCTCAGAAAATGTCCCGAAGGCCTGTTGTCCTGAGAGCTTCCTAGAATTGTATGGACATATGCAAAGCGATCAACGCTGTCCCACACAACAGCCTGGTGTCAAAATTGGAAGGTCATGGATTTGATAGATGGACCACTCCGTGGATAAGGAATTGGCTGGATGGCTGCACTCAAAGGGTCAATGGCTTGATGTCCAATTGGAGGTCAGCAGCGTGACAAGTGGAGAGCTGGAGAGGGACTCTTGGTCAGGGAGTGGAGTGACAGGACAAGGGGGAAGGGTTTTAAATTGAAAGAGAGGAGATTTGGATTACATTTTAAGAAGAAATCCTTTGCTGTGAGGGTGGTGAGGCACTGGAAGAGGTTGCCCAGAGAAGCTGTGGCTGCTCCATCCCTGGAGGGGTTCAAGGCCAGGCTGGATGGGGCTTGGAGCAACCTGGTGTGGTGGGAGGTGTCCCTGCCCAGGGCAGGGGGGTTGGAACTCAAAGATCTTTAAGGTCCCTACCAACTCTAAGTATTCTAAGATTTTATAATTCCTTCGTAATTTCATTTATTCTCCACTTCTTATATGCTTTCTTGTTACGCTTCAGATTATCTATAAGTTTATGGTTTGGGCAGTTTAATATTGAAACAGTTCATGTATCAAAATCAATATATCAGCTTCATCCTGATGGAAGCCAGAGTCCAAAACTCAGGTGTAAGGAGGATCTCCTTCCTAAATGGGCCATTCTGCATAATTTACTATTTTTTTCGGGTAGTATAAAGTTTATACATCACCACATACATTGCAACATCCAGTCTGCCAGTGAAGCAGGTATGAGGCTCTGAAGGAAGGGCTGTGGATGAAAGAGATGAGCCAGCCAAAAGTGCTCACAAACATCCCTTTTCTCTCTGGAGCTCTATGAACCCCGGGGAAACTCACAGAAGCGTTGCCAACCTGAAGTGTAACCAGCGTATCTGACAGCCACACAATGTGCCTTTTATTCTCAGTTCCCTTACAACCTTGAAGAAGAATTTTAATTTAATTAACCGTCATCTGAAATGTCATGCAAAGTAAATTTATTGTCGTAAATATCAAAGTATACCTGCATTTTCCAGAACGTTATGAAAAATAAGTTTTCAGAAATGGCCACCTCCTCGGTGAAAGGTGATGCAGAGAATGGCCAGAGAGGTTAGGGCTGGAAGACACTGAGCCAGATGGAAAGAAATATAAGGGAAGTTTACAAGTAATGAAAGTGCCTGCCCAAACCTGATACCTTGATCCTGCGGACTTTGTAAGTAAATAGCATCGTTTGAGGAGGAGTATAAGAAAGAATTAAAATTAATTTCCCTTAAGGACTGAGGTCCCTCAGTAAGGAGAGTTGATCAAATTTTACCTCCTCTACTCTTCTCCCTTTCTTACAGCAATTACTGATTCTGTTTTCCTTTCTCACTCAAAAGTGAGGCCACACACATGCACACACTTGCTTTTGGCATTTTTTCAAATACGAACACACAGCACAATGATATCAACTGATGATGGGGATCTCAGAACTCACAGTACCTGTATTTTATATGCAATCAAATAACAAGAAGGTTCATACCCAGTATGATCATGTGGGCAAAGTTGAAATGACCATCACTGAAGCCTGAGCTGTAACATCATTTATTTAAACTAAGCTCTAAGACAAGCTTGTTCCTTTTTTAAATCTCTACTGTTGAAGATAATTTTTTTTATGAAAGGGTTTGAATTTGTAAAATCTAAATTAAAACTACCCATGATGATTGGTATGATTCAGATGCCAGTGTAGACCAACTGCCAAGGTTTAGGAGAGTTAAGATTCTTTCTGGTGGAAGACCGTAGTTTTGTTTCACCTCCTTTCCTGATAGCACCACTGCAGCTGACTCTCTATCCAGGCAGACGGCATATTGGGCAAAAATTTCCAGAGGAATATCCATTTCAAGTCTGTTTTTATTAGAGCTTAATCAAATATCTCCAAGTGTTACTTACTCTTTCTTGCCTACATGCTCCTTATTGTTTCCAAAAATATATATTTAAAAAATACATATATTCAACATCAATATTTTCCCGTATGTGTAGACAACGTTTGACCACATTTACATGACCCTTCAAATTTTGATTTCCTATGAAAGGTTGTGTGGGGAATTCATAAATCTTTAAGCTGCCCAAAAGCACTCCAGCTATATTAGATCCAAAGAAAATGTAACGCTAGAACCTAATGCAGGTTCCAAAGTGCAAGTACGAGGTAGGGCAGTTGTCGTAGTTCGGAAGCAGTGAACTGAGTGCATCCAGAGTTTAAGAGGCATGCACACAAAAACCTTAGAAAAAAGGGCAGTTTGTGACTGATCTCACAGCTTGGATAGAGCAACTTTGAAAAGACGATCGGAACAAAACTGGGGCCAAAACAGAGATGTTACTGTGACAGGAAAAGCAACTAAACAACTAAAAAGAATGTCCTGAATCTGCAACACAGAATCCAAAGAAAATATCATTAGTGCTACTAAAATTTTAAAAACATATAGATTATTTTATTTTTTTTTAATCAGAAGGCAGATTTCCCTTGAAATGGGAAGTTCATGAAAAAGACAGAACTTGCACAAAGATGTGGAAACGCGTTGCCCTGAAAATCAGACAAAATGTGAAATTGGTTTCTTAGAAGCAGGACCTTAAAGATGTCATTCTACCTAAGCTCTTCTAACCCAAAATATAGAACCCTAAGTTCTTCTAACCCAAATATAGTTAAAATTTTAGCCAGCCTGGATACCCCTCAGAATTCAATAATAAATTTTGCCCTGTGTCTGAGGGCATCCGTCACCACATTTCCTGTCATTAAAATATTACCAGAGTTAACATAATTGCCAGAAAATGGAAAAACTAAAAGAACGCTTAAAAGTGCACAGCAATCTTTGAAATATCTGAGTGAGAGGGAGAAAAACCTGTGAAGTAAAGGCTTTAGACTTTTGTACTGGGAGAACGTCTGAAGGATCAAAATGTGGATTTTTCTAAATTATGAGGAAAAAAGAAAACAGAAATTTATAGAGCAGAAACAAAATTTCTTAAAACACCCAAGTAAACTCATCTTTTAAAAATCACACTTCAAAGATCTTTCTTCCATATGGTTTAAAAATCAAAAGTAACAAAAATTCTCCTTTCATAGAAAAAAAAATCCAGAACTCAACAAAAGCCCCCCATTGGAAAATCCCTTGAGCTGGCAAATCCACTAGGTTTTGTGTGACTACCACATCTCAAAAATGTCCTTCTGCTTTCCTGATGTTTTCCAAAAAACAGATGTGAGCCCATTGCTGCCAGCTGCTTTCTTCACAGATACATGGTACCCCATCACTATGGGCTCTTGCAGTTTAGTGGAAGCACAGTCTTCACATCCTGAAGACCCCTGATCTGTGTGGTGTGAGCAGGACCCCTCAGAACAGGAGAGGTGGCCTTATGTCTACAATTTCATAAAGAGCAGAGTGATACTCGAGTAGCTCAAAACCAGCTGGGCTAGTAGAAAATGAGAAAAGAACTCTTTTTTAAAGATTAAATTGCTTGGTAAATGACAGGAGATGCTGAAGAAAGACCAAAAAATAAAGCAGTGAAAATCAAGACTATGCTTGGTAACCAAGATCTTCTTCAGCTGCATCACCAACATCTAAGACCTTTCCCAGTTGGTGCACTGTCCTTCACCCTCCATCACGGCTCCAATGCTCTGGAAGCTCTTTAGAAATGTTCATCTGCTCCTTCTATTAGCTCTTTCCTTTTCTTTCCCTCATCATCCCACGAGATTTAAAGGCTTTTTACTTCTGTATATGATCATACTGAAGTCAAAATATTCATTTTTATTTCTAACCACCCCCTGCAGAATCACTCCCAGTGACAGGTTGATAGATTGACAGGACATCTCACAGTAGCATGGACAATAAATCTTTTCTTCCCATTTTCTTCTCAAAGCTTCTTCATTACATTTCGTTTTCAATCTCACACCTTCTTTTCTTTGCATTACTGTCTCCTAAAGCCACAGCAGTAAAACTTACTAAATCTTGTGTCCTTAGAATCAGCTGCCTCAGTGGGCTCGTAACTTTCACACCAGTTTGAGTTTCGTAATAAAAAATAAAAAAAATGAAGACAATACATACTGTGAAGAAGTGGTGGGTGCTTGGTTGGATGAGTTACATCAGCCTTCACACTGTTAGTCCTAAGGGAGTCCATTCAGGAGAGTACGTGGCAACAAACCTTTCCTTAGATCTTTCACCTGCATTCAAATCCATTTAAAAATAAGAAATGCGTTCTAATTCTAAAAGGTATAAAATTTTGACTCATCATTTTAATTACCACTCATCATCATGCTTAAAAAGTTATCCAACAGTGTCCTGGTTTGAGGTAAAAAGAACCAATTTTCTGTTGGTTGGTCCATCTGAAACTTATACTTTCTGGTTCAGATGAATTTTAGACCAATACCTTGATTGCTGCAGATTTATGTGAAGTTTCAGTGTGAGGAGTCTTTAACCACAGCAGTGAGGCCACCTCCACTTAGCCATCTTCTGATGGAGTCTGGCAGCTAAACTCTAAAGATCTCCATGCACTCTGCAATCTCCAAACCCCAGAGCTTTCCTGATCTCTCCTTTTCTTGGAAAGGGAGACCCTCTGGTGATGGATAGAGGAACTGAAAATATTGAGATTTGCTCACGAGTTCAAATGTTCTCCCTATGGCCATGTAATAACGTAAGAGGAGAAATCAAGCTGACCATCCAGCTGACAAGGTGGATGTCAACAGGCAGAGAAAAAGTGCAGAAATTGGTGGAAAATGAATATGTAAAATAGTTATTCAAATCCCCTTATATACAATTTAGTCACATAAAGCCCAATTCCTTGTATTTCCTAGATTTTTTTTTTCCTCCTGGCTTTTGCAACTACAGTATTCCTTTAGCACCTTTTCTTCACTTTTTTCTATTTTCTTCATCTTTCTATATTTTAAACACGTAGCACAAACTGCACCGACCTTACATTAGTCAGATAAAGTTGGCTGAGCAGGAGCGGACTGCGATCTTGCGGTCGTTCAGCGGTGCAGTATTTACACACAGGCACGGGCTAATGAAAACATATACTGCACGAGGCAGGAAAAGGCTGAAAATGAGAAGGGGAGAAACGCTTGAGCGAGCTGCGATTTTTTTTCTGCCTCTGTTGAACGACTTCTTGCTGAGTAAGTGAAGCGGCGCCCTGCACGCAGCAGCCGTGGCTCATCTGCAGCTGCGTGCATCTGGCATGGGGGCTGCTGGGGCTGCTGCTCCTGGCACAAGAGCTCCTACAAGAGCTCTTGTCGTTGCTATGAGGGTTTCCTGCATCTCTTTGGCGACCGGAGATGGTCCAGGAGCCTATGCAGCTACATCAAACTTCTGAGAGACCGGTGTCGATGGACAAGGAGGATAAAGAATAAGGTGAAAGAAAAGCACGGAATGAATGGTTTGGAAATTTGACAATTCGTGTTGCAGTGTCTCAAACGCACACTCCCAACACTGTCTGATGTGTCGAGCCTTTGGTTGGATTTCACTTCTGCTCCCAAAGCGTACAGTAGGTCACGCTGACATCATGGCACAGAGGCCATCACTCCCTGACTTTGGCATCTGAAAAGCTCTGTCATCTTCTCCCTTGACTAGTTTCAGACGCTGCCTTGGCAAATTTTATGTCTAGTTCATATTCATTCAAAGAATGAATATGAACCCATATTCTACCCACTTGCTAGAATGTGGGTTACAATTTCTACACTTACCAGAGCTGTAGCCATCTCTCCCCTCTTGGTAAGACTGAGAGGTGCCCAAGTGTCTCTACACGCATAATACTGTACCAGGCTGCAGAGTTCCTTTCATCACTTTGCAGCTGAAGCTCCTCAAATATCATTCTCTTAGCCCTCTACTCTGTGCTCGTGAGACCTCTCCTGTGTCCTCAGCACAAGAAGGAAATGGACCTGCTGGAATGGGTTCAGCAGAAGGCCATGAAGATGCTCAGAGGGCTGGAGCAGCTCTGCTATGAGAGCTGGGGCTGTTCAGCCTGGAGAAGAGAAGGCTCCAGGGAGACCTTAGAGCAGCCTTCCAGGATCTGAAGGGAGCTCCAGGAGAGCTGGAGAGGGACTCTTGGTCAGGGAGTGGAGTGATAGGACAAGGGGTATTGGTTTTAAACTGGAAGAGGGGAGATTTAGATTAGATATTAGGAAGAAATTCTTTGCTGCAAGGGTGATGAAACCCTGGCCCAGGTTGCCCAGAGAAGCTGTGGCTGCCCCATCCCTGGAGGGGTTCAAGGCCAGGCTGGATGGGGCTTGGAGCAACCTGGTGGGGTGGGAGGTGTCCCTGCCCAGGGCAGGGGGGCTGGAACTGGATGATCTTCAAGGTTCCTTCCAACTCTAACAATTCTATGATTCTCTTTCATTCATCTGACTTATTGACATTGGGTTAATGAGCTATAATAATGCAATAAAAAGCACAGGATGTTAGTCTTGACACAGGTTTCCTGTGCAACGTAATTAATCTATGGATCTCAGTTGTCTCATTTTCAGTTAGATTCACTTCATTCCATCTGCCTACTGTTGATCATAGAATATTCATGCATTAACTGCTTTTAGGCATCTGTCAAGACAGAACCTCACGAAAATGCAGAGTATGAGTTCACGTGATGAGGATGAGCCAACATGTAGCATTCATGATTTTCCTGGCAAAAATAAACCGAAATGCATCTTTACAGAAGCCACAGTTCCCTAAAATACGAACAGCATGAACAAGCAGTAGTTCTCCATGGTGGAAAGCTTGGTTGTTTTTTTCACATAAATACACAGTTATCTGACTTTTTTCATAGATCAGATGCCTTCAAAAATATTTCAAAACTCTTAGTTGCAGTGTAGTAAAATGTTTACTGGAAAGTATTATGTGTGCATACACTGCATCCTTTCTGGCAGAGGCTTATTTGAGATCCATATTGATATATATGTTTTTTTATAGAGGAAGGACTGAGGGGACAGTAGCATCCAAGAGGTACAAAGTGTAAATTCTTTTCATAACCTCTGATGAAGGTGGCTGCGTGTATCCTGAGGAGTTCTGACATTTTCTGACAATTTGAAAGGGGTTAAGCTGATTATCCCTGAATCATGCTATGTTTTCCCTCTGCTGAGGATCATCGTTTTCCTTTGCATTCTTTCAACAAAATATTTTAAGAGTAACTAATAAGGACCACATTTATACAAACAGATCAGTAACAGTTATGAATGTTAAAGTATAAAAGATTTATGTAAACCACAAAAATGGTACTCCAATCATGCATATCTGTCCCTCTACATAAATCTCAGCCCAAAAAGTTCAGCTATTCAGAGTATAGTGAGTTTATAATGTTACCGTTTCAGGCAGTAAGGCAAACAGCTGAAACTTCAGAGGTATCTCTGGCCAAATTTAACTCATTTAATGAAAGGAGAAAAGGAGTAAAATATTCTTTAGGCTACCAGTGAAACTCAGTAACAAACTGCAATGGGAAATCGGTGATGACAACCCATTCTGAATGAAATATTCATGTGCATCAGGGCCCGAAAACTGACTTTTCATCTCTGTATGCATGGCATTTTGAAAAAAAATTATTTTTTTTGGGGGGGGGAACTGAGCTAGAATTCAACATACATAAAAAAGGATGCACAGGATATTGTAACAAATCAACACTGGGTATCGATGGGATCCAAGCCCAACTGGGCTCCCTCTGTAGCTAACAAAGAGAATGTTCCTGTAAAGGGTGACGTAGAGCGAGACTAGTGTAGCTCTTTTGTGGTCACAGACTACAGAATTCCTTGTGAATTCCTTCCAAGAGTGTGCCTGACAAACTTACCTTTACTGCCAGCTTTTGTGCTGTGCCTCTACTCCTGTATAACGCTGAGATCCATTTGTGGCCATTTCTCCTAATCCTTTGACTAACCCTCGAACTCCCTAAGCAGGGTCTGTCTACATTCTTGGGTAGAGTCTCTGGCTCAACGGCTCTTTCTCTGTGTCAGCTCTTACTGAAACCTCTGAGGAGCACTGAAGTATTGGTAAATAAAACAACAAAAGTATCATCAGTGTGTTTTCAATTACAGTTACCACTTAAATCTCTGCCTGGTTCCTGACAACCAAATTCAGAATGAACAGGAGCGTGCAGCAGTTAGAGGCATTTCTGCAGAAAGTTAATCCTCTTTATAACTAAAAACCTGTTCCTCAGCTTCAGCTGGCATTTTTTATTGGCTAGGTAGGACCATGCCTCCCAAAATGTCTTAGTCTCAATACCCGTCTGCAGAAAATGAATACCTCTCAACTTTCTCCAACACTTTTCAAAGGTTTCCTACACCATCTGTCTCCCTCACAATTGCAATGTAGCCCCTGTAAACACTTACCAAACCGTAGGACAGAATAGAGGAGAGGGCATATAATTCAACTCTTACATTTACCTGCCTGGACAAGAGTTGCTTAACGCAAGTTCCGACCCTTTGCTTTAGTCATTACTTTTTTCATTTGCTCTGAGAGCAGCCTGAAAGAGAATATTGTGATTTATGATTCAATCAAACCTGTGATAGACACGTTGGAACGACGCTTTATTCAATTATGTTATAGTTCCACTATGGCCTCTGGCTAAACTAAATCCCACTATGGATCAGTACTTGCTCTAACCTACAGTGAATAACCACTAGAAAAAGTCACCCCACCTATTTTCTAGACTAAAGGCAGTATCACAGTTGTAGCATATTACAGATGTCAGCATAGGGAAAGGATAGACCACAGCTGGGGATCATCGGAGCTTCTGAATTCCGTTGTGAAAACAAATCATGTTCCTTGTCTTCACAATGTAGAAATAGGTCTGCCAAGGTACTGGTGTGATGCACATCCTTGAAGGATGATGCTCATTTTGATATGGCTGTGTGCTATGGGCTGTCAGCCTGTTTGTTAATAATCAGGGAGGGAGCCAGAAATATTGTACCACACCCTAAAGTCAAGACAACACAACCACAAACATGCCCCAGAAGACCTTTAGTTAATTCATTCCCTTTCCTCCCACTTCAAAATTAAACCCATCCTTCCCCTCGGGCAGACCTCCAGAATTTGTATACAGAAATCATTTCTATATATATTTCTTTGACTTTGTGGTTCAAATAATTCTCTCTGATCAATTCCATTCTGGGTATCAATGACCCAGCCATAAAATGGAGATACAACCACCTCTCTGAATCACGAAGCATGCGTTAAGATGAGGCATCAGCTTTCAGTGGCAGATGTGAAGGACAACACAGAATGTGGCAAACGAACCCCATGTAGAAAGAAGCAACAGATCCGGACAGCCCTACCCCAAATCCCCACTCTTCAGCCACGCGGCGTGTGTAGCAGTTGTGTTTAAGGAGAAAAAAATAAGATGTGAAAGGAAATTACTAACATTTGAACTGACTTTCTGAGCAGACATTGTATCTCTCATCCTTTGGCTGTGCTGTTTAGTATGTCCATATGCACTGGCCATTTCCCAAGGGTTTGGAAACCATCTGATGTAACGCTCAGCTAAACCTTGGCTTTTAAGCGAACCGAAAGCCAACTTCTTCCAAAAGTAAAGAAACTAATAAAAACATCAGATAAGTCAAACACCCCAAAATATGTGGGGCAGCCAGACAACGGTATCAGTTAACGGCTTGCAGATCCCAAGGTAATATGTCAATTTACAAGTTGCTCCAGCTTACCTTCTCCTCTGCATGTGGTATGCAAATAGGGCTCAGAGGCAGTGTGTACCAGCATATTTTCAGCTTTCCAAAACAAGCTTCTCCAGTGCAGTCTTTTTTTTTTTTTCTTTTTTTTTTTT
>VZRU01017266.1:155468-173117 GCA_013398155.1 Pedionomus torquatus
TACAGAGTCTGGGGCCCTTTCCTCTCTTTTTTTCCACTGTACAAGACAACAGAAACTGACTTCCAGACCAGAAAAATTTCAAGCAGCACAAAAGATGGCAATGACAGAACCAGACAATACCCACGTCCAACAACTTATTTTTCTAGTCCAGCAGGAAAAATTAACGGGAAGGTCCTTGGCCAGAAGTATGAAGTTTGACCTACATTGGATTTCCCCCCTTGCTTTTCTGTCTTCATCTGAAGTGTGGTGGGATATTCCATCATTTCCAAATCAAGACTGAGTTCTTAGATTGTTATCTAAGTTATTTAAGATGTTCTGAGTAGACACCAGGGTTTTGCTCTTGGTTTGCACAACCTCTGAGAAAATGAGTTTGAATCGGTGTCTGTGCTACTAGGAATTTATACAGTCACTAAGAAATTAAGTAATGATACCACATGGGTAAATGATACCTGGAACTGGAGACCCATTAAAGTGATAGACTGGAACCAAAGATCCTTTCAAGCCAATGAGAGCAATGCTATCAAACACGATGCCATGAGGATATCATCCATAATGTCAACCAACAATAAAAGAGTTACAGGAAGGATTCCAAACCATTCACGTAGGAATTCACATGATTTGTGTAGGTCAGGGTCCAACAGTATATTCCTTGTGTACCAAAGATGACATGATATGGTGCTGGTTAGTGATATTAATCTGCTGAAATGATCGTACACTCTACCTTAAGCAAATATAAAATAATACACATAAATCACAAGGATGAAACCACAGCTCTGAAAATACAGATGTAACTTCCAGATCTAAAAGCTGAATAAAGATACATCACAAGCAGATTAGCCAGGTCTGTCAAATCAATTTACAACTCAACAGTACCAAGAGATACAGATGTTCTTTATTTCTGAAGTATTAATCTTGTAGGCACTAAATTGCTCTTAACAAAATATTTTCTTGGGCCTTGTAGCTTTTGACAGACTTGCGTTATCTCCTGTGTAAAAACTGTGGATTTCAGTGGAAAGGCCAATTCCAGTATTAAATTTAAGCCTAGCTATTCCTCTTCTCCAAAATTCTTGAAGTTGCGCAGAATGTGACTGTGTTTCCATCTCCTGCTCCATCAATTTGAAAAAAAAAAAAAAAAAACCAAAAAAAAAAAAACACAACCAACTATTAATATTTTGGATTACGACCCTTATCATTGTGTTTACTATCCCGTGGGACCTTTAAGATGTTTTTGATTACATGGACTTACATCGCATACCATCAGCCAATGATTACGTTCCTATTATCTGTATCTCCTTCCAAACTCGTGTTCAAATCTCTTGTTATCAAAAATATACCAACAGGAGCCAAGATTTCATTAACATTTTAGACAAAAGAATCCTTGTTCCAGCTGTCAAATTCTACAGTCTGGAGTTAGAAGCCTTGCAAATATCAGGTCTGATAAGCACGTGTGCAGATGCTCTGCAGAACTGACCCACGGAAAAAACATTTGTGAGTTTTCCCATCCAACAACGTGAGATGAGCACTGGGAATACCTTTGAGGCAATGACATCTGACATTTCTTTTTGTGACAAAACACCTTTTCCAGGCCTACTGCAAACATCATGTCCTCACGCTTCAGCTCAGGAATACGCCTGTGGTCTCTTATGCGTGAAGATATAATTTGTGACACGTTGTCCTACTGGAGGCCCACTGTCCAGCCTGTGCTGACTATGGCTCTTACTACAGAAAGACATTGAAGTGTTGGAGTAGGTCCAGAGAAGGACAACGGAGCTGGTGAGGGGTCTGGAGCACAAGTCTTGTGAGGAGCAGCTGAGGGAGCTGGGGGTGTTCAGCCTGGAGAAGAGGAGGCTGAGGGGAGACCTTCTGGCTCTCTCCAACTCCCTGGAAGGGAGGTGTAGCCAGGGGGGGTCGGTGTCTTCTCCCAAGAAACAGGTGATGGGACAAGAGGAAAGGGCCTCAAGTTGCAAGAGGTTCAGATCGGATATTAGGAACAATTTTTACAACTAAAGGGTTATGAACTTCTTGGAAGAGGTTGCCCAGGGTAGTGGTGGAGTCACCATCCCTGGTGAGTGCAGACATAGTACTTATAGCCATGGTATAGTGATGGTTTTGTCAGTGTTGGGTTGATGGTTGGACTCGATGATCCCTTCCAACCCAGGCAATTCTATGATTCTGTAATTCTACTTAAATATTCTCCATTTCGCCCTGGAACTGCACGTGAACCAAGAGTATAATATTGCAACGGCTGTGCTTACGTGAGCCACGGACTATCAGACACTGCAAAGCCGTGTAAGGGGATGGCAGTGGGATTCACATTCTCTTCTCCTCTTGGGCAGCTGAGCACAAAACTTGCTCAGGCATTCTTACTGCCTCCCTGAGAAGTAAAGAACTTAAAACAAGAATCCTCATGGCTTAAACTTGTGAGCAGTTGAAGCACGGCCAGCACAGTTCTTCAAAAGTCATTATTTAAAAATAGTCTGTGGGAAAGCCCCAAACAAAATAAATATTTTTTATTTGTAATATCTGTTGTTTGGAACAGAGAGGATAGCAGCTGGTACAGAAAGTGCCTCAGAGGATCTGACTTACAGATTACAACCTCATAACACAGCTTTGAAATCTGTGTTCCTTTGGGTTGGAAAACAAGTAGGTGAGGCAACAATATTTACTTAGGACCAGATTCTGTCTTTCTAACTCCCATTTTTTAATACCTTCACATTCCCACTGGAGCCAAGGTTTCCCAGCTGCATCACTCACTTCAGTGCTCCTGCCACAAGGGAGGCACGAGTTTCTCCCTTGCTCGGCAGGTTGGCTCGTCCAGCTGGGATCACTCTGATAGCCTTTTTGCTTGCAGGATTTCAGAAGAAGGGCGCTGCTGCCTCCGAACCAGTGCTGTTGGCAGGGGCACAAAGCGGAGGGAAGTTTTTTGGCACGCTCTTATTCCCAGCCTTTCCCTGCAGCCCACTTATTTTTGGGCACTTGGTCCCGCAGTTACATTAGAACTGTATATATCCCGTGTTCGTTAGGCGTGGCCAAACACTTATTTTGCAAAGAAACGTTTTCAGTTGGTATTTAGCACCAGGGGGGTAAGTTCCTCACTTTTTCATCTCCTCTTCCTCTCTGAAATAACTCATTAAAGCTTTCAGATGAATTTAGTGAGCTCTGGTGAGAATTAGCAAAGCACTTCCATGGATGATCCTGCACGGACATCAGCAATGTTAATAAAGCAAACATTTTACAGGTTTAGGCAAAGTAAAGGAGACATAACTGTTGTCTTGCTCCTAAAGGCAATAGTCGAATGAACTCAGGATCATGTCAAGGGAAATAAAATATTTTTGCTTTGCAGAAACTGTAAAGAAGAGGGTGAGCTGGGCAGGAGGGAAGAGGTGTTAAAGCCCTGCTGACCTTCGGCAGCCAAAACAGCTCCCTAAAGACCCAGTTCGCTCCAGTATGGAGACTGAGATATTTTACCCTAAAAGGTTGGAGGCCTCCAGAGCCAAAAGGTTGGAAATGACAGAGGACAAATTGTGTCCCCCTCTTCCTCTCCCATGTCCCTGGCTCTGGTCTGCAGGATGCGGGGAGCTGGACTTAGATCTGCAGACTACCGGGGCTCAGCACTCTTGTTTCTTTTTGCCTGGAAAAAAAACCAAAATAAAACAAACCAAAACAAAAAAACTCGCATAAAAACTCATCTTGAAGCCAGCCAATCTCTCTGCTAACACGCTGAGCTCCAAAGCAGGGCTTGCACACATGCCGTGGATTGGGAGATTATTGAAATGGAAAACAGCAGCTTGGCTTTGGGGAATCACTTACTTTCAGGGCTCTATCTATATATCCTGACTTCAGTGGATATCCTGTGTTTAAATGTTCATTTTCTCTACTAAGACCATGCTAGAATTTCTTTCAAACGCTTAAAATAATTTTAGCTTCAATGGAGTTGTCAGAGGAAATTATTTGATGAAGCATCTTGTGTTTCTTTGTTATGCATCGGATTATTGTAGGTTATTTGATGTTCAGTTCTACTTGTGGTACACGGGTTTCGTTTTTACTGAAAATGCACTCTTTTCCTGCTCAATCTCTTTTTCATTTTACATTTACATTTCATATTTACACCAAACTTTTGCCATCAGTCAGGGGAGACGAGCAGGGTAAGAGGAAGAACACTGTAGTTTATAAAGTGTTTTTTAATTGCCCATAACTTTGAGTCAAAGACTCTTCTGCACAATTCAAACCACTTTTCTTTGAATGGGGTGTGATATTTGGGGAAATTTTGTGTTATGGTTTGAGAAAACCCATAACAATTTATTGTCATGCAGACAAATATTCTATCACCCAATGACCCACCTCCACCCAGGAGAGGGGAATCAGGGAACACAAGGAAAGACGAGGGTTGAAATGTAAATAGATTTAATGGAATAAGATTAAATAATTAACAATAATACTAAAGAAAAAGTATTACTCCCAACACAGACACAAGATTTACAAGAATTTTACTCAGCCAATTCTCTCAGCAGAAGCTGTGCGCTCCCAGCAGGGACAGCAAATGTCAGACACTGTGAGTGCCATGGCTTTGGGGGGAAGGAAGGGCTCAGGGGTCTGGTACCGAGGCAAGGAGTTGTCTGGACCCACCACCATCAAGGGAGAGCCCCCTACGCAGCAAACTTTTCTGACTTATATTGAATGTGAGGTTCATGGTATGAAATAATGCTCAGACCTTGCTCCTCCTCGTCCCTGCACCTGGCAAGGCTTGAAAACACTGAGACCTTGAATCTCACAGAGCCTGGCTGGCCATAAAGTAAATATTTTCATGAATTCAGACACTAGAGTCTTCTAAAAGAGCAATTTTCCCAGCGTTAGAAGAAAAGTTAGTCCTGGGCCTCTCAACCCAGGAAATTTTGCCTGGCATCATGATTAGAAGCCCTTATCAATATGCATTATTTTTCTCAAGACTGACAGTAGGAGGGATTTGGCTACAGCATCCCAAGCTAGACATCCCACTCGCCTAGTTGTGCCTCCAGATACTGTCTCAACAGGAAAATTAACATCAAAGCCTCCTTAATCTACTTGACTATGAGCAGTCACCTAGTTTTCATACGAAGGGAATAGCAATTATTATTTTAACCATGTCAACACACTCTACATATATGTACATGTCACAGGACTGTGCTTTCACCTTGCCATGTAGCAATGTCAAGGAAGTGATTGAAAGAGATTTGTATCCTTGAAATGAAGGAAAATCTTACTGTGATCCTGTTTCTTGGAAGCAGCATCAACAGAGGAGGTATCTTGCCCAGAAAACAGGAAATTATGGCCCTGGCTGGTAGCACTGGGAACATCCAAACACAGCCTTTTGAGGGAATATTTACACTAATTCTATTAAGTTACTGTAAGCATCTTTTTGGTTTTTGGCCTGATTAAGAGATGCTGGATTTGGGTCTCTATACAACCAATAAAAGGGAGACAAGAACAATTCAGAGCACCTTGGAAGTCTGTTTTGGATTACATTTCCTCCTCCCTCCCCCTTTTTCCTCACACACACAGAGACTGTGGCAGCTTTTGAGGATTGATTGATTGGATTGAAGACTGAAGACAGACATTGTCTGTTTACTGAAGGTTTGTTGGCCTCTGCGAGACCAAGCACTTCACAATTTGCCTAATCATGTCTAGAAGAGATACTAGAGCACCATAGAAATCTCTTCCACAATTTTTGGTTTGTGTGAACGATGTAATTCAATTCGTATGAAGCTGTTGAAATTGAAATTTTATTGGATATTCTTTAGTTCTTAAACCATAAAACATAATGTATTTGCTTTCTCCATGTCATTCAAGATTTATAGACACTACGACTTTATGGTCCTCTGGGTTTTCCTTTCTTCATGTTGAAGAAACACTAATATAATTAAATTTAGCTCTGATCATTCTTCTCACCCTTCTTTGTACCCTTTCTAGCTCAACTGGTCGAAACAACACCAAATACCTATGACTCGCTTTGATTGTGATATTGGACAAAATATTCATCAACTTTGAAAATCCTGCTTTTTTAACTATGGGGATCAATAAAAATGATAAAGGATTTTTATCCTTTGTATGGTTCAGTCTCAGTTAAACTCTGCCTTGATTTCCAGTTCTTTCAAATCACATCTTTGCCTGTGGACTTAAGTAAGTCCACAAATAGAACAGCTTCTGGGTCATTACCATGTTAGTATCTCCAGAGAAAAACCTGTTATCCAGCTAATCTTACTCACCTTCTTATGGTTTTTCAATATTTCACTGAAAAGGGCAATAAAAACCAGGCTGAAACCTCATTAAATTTGGTCCAGAGATAGGGTTAATACCTCAAGGAAATTAGGAAGATTGAAAAGGCTGCACAATTAGTCTATACATCATTAGCAGAAAAGGTTTTGACCTCACAAGCAGAGTTTTTACCTGAGTCTAACCAGGTTGTTCTTGATGTCCTTCTTTTTTTCCCCCCCCATCTTTGTTTCCAAAAATGCCTAGGACACAGGGTGCTTTCTAATGATACTTTGAGAGTGATTTACACTCAAGCTTAAGGCCTGGCTGGAGATGCTCTTCATTTGCAGATCATGATTCCTTATCTGGTTAGAATAACTTTTCAGAGTGGTTTTTTTTGGTGTTTTTTTTTTTTTGTTTTTTTGTTTTTTTTTGTTTGTTTGTTTGTTTGTTTGTTTGTTTGTTTGTTTTTCCCCATTAATCTACAGGCACCAGGAGCACACTGTGCTCTGATCAGCAGCTCCTTTCTCTGAATCCGTGCAGGAAGACGTTCAGCTCTGGGCTTCACTATCTCCTCTACAATCACAAATTACAGATAGCACATGGTGTCAAAAAGGTTGGGTCTCCTAATATTTTTTTGCATCCAGCAGTGGAGGTAGAGGGGCTTGAAAGTAACACGTTTGATAAATTCTCTGTTACATTAATGATGCTGTTTTATAGAAAACACAATTACAATCTTGGTAAGAGCATTTTCATAAGGTTGTTCACCATATGTCTCGTGTTATGAAGAAACTTCTGCCATTGGCATGTTATTATCAAGCTGTTCCTTCTGGCAGCTGCACATCTTCCTCCAAGCCACCAAATCTTGCACACTGTTGGAGGAAAAACCCTAGACTTATGGTCCACTGTTGCAGTTCTCATGAAATGCCGTCTTTTTTAAAAAGTAGTTTTGATTTCAGAAATATGCTATATTTCTCTAGAGGGTGAAACCTTTCTGTAATAATACCATTTACTGTAGTAGTACTACTTAAAGTTTTTTTTTTTTTTTAATAAAAATCTCAGGAACTAATTTTTATTCATCCTTAAAATTCCCTCATGTTTCCTGGCACTTTGCAAATGGGTAAACCCAACCAAATCCAACCAGACACTATTATTCTTACTGAAACTACATCATAAAGCAGAAGGACATACAATTTGCAGGTGAGCCAAAGGCCAGCAGTTCCTTTCCAGATGCATCTTCAGAGTGCCATGAGGAGAACAGGAACAAACCCAAGTCCCTTCTGCAAGACTGGCTGGAGGCTTCCTGTTGTTCAGAACTATTTTTTTCAGAAGCCATTGTCCAGAGTACCCATCAAAAAAAGAACACTCCAGGAGGTTTTGCTTCTCTTCACTGCACCATATACTTTGGACACCCATTAGAGAAATTCTACAGCTGCAAAATACTTGAGACCTTCTAAAGTCATTAACTCTCCACTGAGCTTGGACTATCTTTTCACTGATATGACACAAAAGCCATCCAGCAGTAGACTATCTAAAAGGGAAAATAGATCCATAAGAAGAAATAAATGAGTTATTTTTTTTGCATATAATATTTTAAACATGATGCTCTAGAACAAACACAGTATGAGTTCAATTTGGGTCTCCAGCCAATTTTATAGATAGAACTTCATTTTATTAGCCGACTGCAAGAGACTTCCATTTAAGTACCATTACCACATGTGAGCACATAGTCCTTGTACTTACTAAAGAAAAAAAAAAAAAAATCACACAGTTTTATCTTTCACCTTTGGTTTTGCTCGAGAAGCCACAGTGATTACTAAGCACACAGTAGCTGATAACTGCTTTTCACCCGTGCTTTCCAAAAATTCCTTTAAGCAATCCCATCAGTGTGGTTTCAAGGGCTAATTCAGTGGTAAAATGTTGCTCCCAGCTCATTGCATCATTTCACCCAACTGTATTCTCTAGAGAATGCCCAGTGTTTGGAGATACGATGCTCATACGTGTCCCTCAGATGCTGAAGACCAAGGCATCAGCATGTGCTTGCTCCTGCTTCTGAAAATAGGGCTGAACAAAGCTGAGAGGGCAGACACATACACTCTTCTCTCAGGTTGAACATCTGAAGGATTAGTAAAAATTTGCTGAACTGACAAACTATGTAGTGTTTAGCATTACCAACTTTGCATATCTGAAAATGGATAGAGTTTTCAGGATAGTTTTGATGCCCTGGGCCAGAAAAGGATATACAGGAATGATGTTACTGTCCAAGATAAGCCTTGGGGCTTCTTTTTTTGGGGGGTTGGGAATCTTTTTGTCTTTTTTTTTTTTTCCTAAACTAAGCACCTGAGCTCTTTCACTGCGAGAAAGTATTCCTGGGAAATGCGTATTTTAGAACAGAGGCTTCAGCCCATCATCCAAGATTCTAACACCTGGATAACACTTTTCAACTGTTATCAAACTTCATAATGACAAAGTATGTCAGTGAGGAAACCTCTGAAAGGTTTTTGTGGTGGTGTTTTTTCTAGGAGTAAGCAAACAAAAGGTTATGAACAAAATGAGAGAACGTTGGTATTCTTGCTTTCCTTAGGTCATCAAATCATTAGGTGTGTTATTCCTCAAAAACAGGCTAATGGATTTTTTCCTTCAGTTGGAAACTACCAGCAACACCTTGTTTTCTTCTCATTTAATGCTTGGAGTACACATCTCTCTGATTCTGAGCGTTCTTCAAAAGCTGATGCTCACAGAACACGGATTTTATTCATAGCAATAATAATAGTGCCTTGAACGTAGTAGAGACTCTGAAAGCCTAACTCCCTTGCAATAAACTGTAATTTTTCTGTTACATAGATGAGAGGATCTGTCACCTCTAAACCTGTCGCTGAGCTTTCTGCTTTGCTGTGATTGGGTAAAATGAAATATTACTACTCTCTTAAAGTTTGTGCAGTTTTTTTGCTAGTATTTCACAACCTAGGCAAACATAGAGAAAAAAAGTTGGGTATGACAAACACCCCTGACAGAAAGAAATGCTGCCATAAAGTTCCCAGTGCAAGATGAATTCAAAAGAAGTGGAAGCAATAATACTGCTTGTCAGCCTGATATGAAGCAAAGGAGACCACTGTGGTGGTGACAAAACTATGCAGAAAGGGTACAAGAGAGCTCTGGATGATGAAGGGTCACTCTAAGTGCTGCTTCCAGACGGACAAATTAACTGTGGACAAGAGGTTATGAGAGAGGCCATAAAATTACCTAGGTTGGAGGGGACATTCAAGATCATCTAGTCCAGCCATCAATGTAACTCTGATAAAAAACACTAAACCATGTCACCGAGCAATACACCTGCCTGGCTTTTAAATCCCTCCAGGGATGGTGACTCCACCACTTCCTTGGGCAGCCCATTCCAATCTGGAATAACCCTTTCTGTGCAAAAATTGCTCCTAATATCCAATCTGAACCTCCCCTGGTGCAACTTGAGGCCGTTTCCTCATGTCCCATCACCTGTTCCTTTGGGAGAGGATGGTCCTGGCTGCACTTGGGCAACTTTGCCTCAAACTGCAAAAGAAGTTTTAAACAGTCAGAGCTGTTTGCAGGGGGGGAAAGGAAACAGAGCATCTTGAGATTCTCTGGAATTTAGAGGGTTTTTTTTAGTATTTCAGATCACCTGGTTTTGCTTAAGAATTACAAAAGCAAAGTCTGTCTTAGAGCAAAGGGGCAGCACTTACTCCTTTCCTGGCACTCACCTCTAGTCTGAAAATTGCGAGTGCGATGCCGAAAGGGCGCTGCTTGAAATAATAAAGGCTGGATGGTTTTCTGGTAGGAACCCCTAAATTTGATGCTTCAAGTGGTTTCATAATGTCGCTTAATGGGGGTATTAAATGCCGTTATAAAACTATCAGAGACCTACAGAGAGGTTAGGAATCTCTTTCTGAGAGACGGGAGCGCTCCAGTGAACGCAGCTATGCTGTGGCAGCCACAGAGAGTGTGCCATAGGAAAACAACCCCCCCAAAAAAATAAAGAAAAGCAGTCTGCAGGAGTATTGCTAAAGGATGCTATTCACCATGGGAAGGCAGGAGGCCTCTGAAGAAATTTCATGCTCTTTACTCACTATAAGCCAGTGATGTTTAGAATCTAGTCCACCCAACCAGGTTGGCTCTGAAAATTTATTGGTTTGCATGTGGGAAAGAAGTGCAGGCACCCGAAGAATGGAATAACACTATAACAACAACAAAAATTAGAGAGAAAAATGGATGCCCTGTTCCTTCTTAATCCATAAATGGAATAAAGCACATTGATGTTGTATGAAGCACAGCTTGACCTCACCTCTTCTCCTCGTCAAGTGAATTGATGCACTGACCGGTCTACATTTATTTCTGGAAAGTGCAACAAGCATTAGGCAAAAGTAAAAGAAATGTGATGGGGCAGAGGAGGGAAACTGTGGAAGACTGGCTGGAGATGGGTGGGAAGTAGAACAAACTGAAAACTGGAGCCTTGGGCTGGCTCCCAGGGGCTGCTCTGAAGTGCTGTTTGAAGACTGAACAGAGTTCTGAGTTATTTTCCACTGGTCTGCTACACTTGGTATTCTATCAAATGTATATTTTCTTTCACTTCAGGTTGAAATGGATGTTTTCAGATGAAAAGAACTGGTTTCTACTACAGTAAAAGGCAGACAGGTTGCCACACGGTTTCAGTTGAAGTCTCCCTGCATCCTATGCTTGTGCTTACAGCTATTTTTTTCCTCATTTACTGTAAACATAACATCAGTTTATGTGAATAATCATGTTAGTGAGGGTGCTGGGGCTGAAAGTGATGACCTCTGAACTTCAGGATTATATTAAGTGATCCATGTACTTTGTATATACTGTAACAGTGCTGGATTTACAGGATCCTGGCACAAACAATTGTAGTATTCTACTTTTCAGTCCTGTATTTCCTTCCTGAGAAGACTTACGCCTCGCTCTGAATGTCAGAGTTCCTTGAACATACAAAAATTCCCCTACCAGTGAAAAGACACAGCTGTTAGGTTTCCTCATCCCTCAGCTTTTTCTTTATATCTCAACCCTTAAATGAAAATACAAGCGTGGTTCAGGTTCCCATTTAGTTTGTGCTTACTATATGGTTTCATATTATCTATACCTTATGGTTAGAGTTGGCAAGGATATTGAATATCGAGTTCCAGCCCCCCTGCCCTGGGCAGGGACACCTCCCACCACACCAGGTTGCTCCAAGCCCCATCCAGCCTGGCCTTGAACCCCTCCAGGGATGGGGCAGCCACAGCTTCTCTGGGCAACCTCTTCCAGTGCCTCACCACCCTCACAGCAAAGAGCTTCTTCCTAATATCCAATCTAAATCTCCCCTCTTCCAATTTAAAACCCTTGCCCCTTGTCCTGTCACTCCCCTCCCTGACCAAGAGTCCCTCTCCATCTCTCCTGGAGCTCCCTTCAGATCCTGGAAGGCTGCTCTAAGGTCTCCCCGCAGCCTTCTCTTCTCCAGGCTGAACAGCCCCAGCTCCCTCAGCCTGTCCTCACAGCAGAGGGGCTCCAGCCCTCTCAGCATCTTCATGACCCTCTGCTGGACCCATTCCAGCAGTTCTATGTCTTTTCTCTGTTGAGGACTCCAGATCTGGGCACAGGAATCCAGGTGGGGAGTTACAAGAATATTTGCAAGCAAAACTTGTTTTGGAACTTGAGATTGCGTAGACTCGCTGGAGAAACAAACCTGACCACGTCTTTCAACTCAGCTCCTCAGCAGCGAGTTTGTAATTTGCAATTACAAGGTTTTGGCTGCAGAGTAACAGTAACTGATGCCACCAGGTCAACACCAGGTTGTCAGACAGTGTAGCTTTCCTCATCTGAAAACCCATTGAGCAAATAAGATTAACTATTTCCATGGGGGTTTTTTTGTACAGTAACAAACCAATATGTTTTTGAAAATAAAAAAAAAAATAAAATAAAAAGAAATCCATGTTAAGATATGTACATTGTGGTTTTGGTGGCTTTGTGACTATATTTCAAATCCAGTTGGGTTTTAGATTAACTGCTTGTGATTGCCTGGAGCAATGGTTATTTTCTACTAGGCCAGTCTGCTGCTGGAGTCCAACACACCACTGGACAGTGCCTTAACTGTTACAGCTGACGTTTATGTTTCAACAAATCATCATAGCCACCCTAATAAGATTACAACAGCTACAGAAATTTATGTTTTTTTCCACTTTGGATTCAAAAATACAGCGTCCAAGCATATCATTTTCCTTCTCCTGAGCTGACCTGCCAGTAAGTAAGTAGCTTGGCAGTTTACAGAGCTCAAAAAAAAAATATCTGCCTGCATCTTGGTCATTGATGAGTCCTGTACCAATGATAACGCTTCCCCTGTACCAGCCAACTCTGACAGCCGATGCTGAAATAGGTGTCAAACGCCTGGACGTTGCCACGCTGGCTCCTCACTGCTTTTTCTTTTCTTTTTCTGACAGTCGTTTTGTTTGTTAGCTGTGTAATTAATGATGGAAGAATCTTCGGTTTGAGAAAGGCTTTTCAGCCTTGGCTAACGGGCAATCTTAGCTTAGTTTGACAAAGACTGGGGTGCGCTGCTGAAGTCTAGGATTTACTATTCACCATGTGGGTTTTGAGGCAGGCACGAGGAGGTGAAATAAGTGGATTGCTTTATTTAATTACAAAAGAGGCATTTTCTTTGGCTAAACAGCTACTACTCATCTGACCAGTCAAATATTCAGAGGGTCAGCCTTCCCCATTGAGGTATTAACTAAATATGAAGCCACTGATCAAACGTGGAGTTTGACACAACAGGACTGGAGAGGCCTTTTAAGCTCAAGAGTTAATATTTTAAAAATAACTTTTATTTCTTTCTTTTTCCCTTTTTTTTTTTTTTTGAGTGAAATTACCTGCCTTTTTCTCTCCCATCCTCCTCTCTTTTAATATTCTTCAGGTGGGTTTGTGACCGTGTGTGCTGTTGAATGAGAGCACGCATGAATTGAGGCAGGTGAATATTAAATCATACATGAAGTATGCAAAGGTTATGTTTACTTTTGGATAAACACTGTCTTGTAAGGGAAATGAGAGCAGTTTAGTAGAACACAAGGGCTGTAATTAAGGAGCCATCATTAGGTGTTTCTGTACACACTACAACAATTAGTAATATAATATATGCTTTAACAGAATATAATTTATTTTATTTTTCCAAAGGAAATTAATTTTCTTCTCAAACATTTGACCAGTCTTATTCTCTTCTTTGAGCAATAAGTTTTAAACAACGCTCTGATGTCTCAAATAGTATTGTTTAAGATTAATAGAGTGATAACCTTTTCCTTTTATTATGGGTCTATTCATTTGGTGTCTTGACTGGATCTGAGTGAATAAAACAACACTGCTTTGAATAAATCTACCTTAATTTGCTAAATATGCTGTTACATTCTTCTAACATCAGAAAAAAAAAAAAGCATTATTTTTTTTCCATATTTACAGTAGGTTATGACATTGAAAGGAAATAACTTGGCACGGTCCCTAAATCTCAGTCTTTGTTTCATTCAGCCAGAAACTTCACCGGGAACTGAAGGTTTTGCTTTTGTGCGTAGATACGTAAAGACTGATACGCACGTTTCCATGTATGCAATCACAAGGCTATGCTGTGGTCAAAGGCCATTTCTTTGGATCTCCGTAATAAATAGGAGTTTTATGTAATAATCCACAAATATCGAAAAAGGTTCTGCTAAAAGCCAGAATCTGAAGCAGTCCAGCCCCAGGAAAATGCTGTGCGTTTTTGTGGAATCAGGCTAGCTTATACAAGACGGGAGTTATTAGAAATTTTTCTCTCTTTTTTCTTTTTAAAAAAAGGTTTTGGTAAAACCAATAGTTCAAAAAGATTCCAAAATACTTTTAACAAAAGGAAAGACTGCAAAAAGCTTCCATGGGAATTCATTCGCAGAAAGCTTGTAATTCATGCAGAATTCTTGGTTAATAAGTATTATTAAGTAAATATATTAAGTATTAATACTAAGTATTAATTTGAATGACTTTGCTGGTGACTACTTTCTCACATCTCCTCTTTCCCTCTTCATACTCATTCCCTTCTCATCGATTCCCTTGGTTTCCTTCAGTGCTTGCTTTGGTCCTGCTGCCTACCCAAATGCTTAAAAATGTATTATTTATCCAGTGTCCACCCTACAACCCCATCTCGGTTCAGATATTTTATCTTTAAATTTCTTCTTCTCATCATCCCTCACTAACCCTGCATCACCCCCAACTGCAAAATTCTGTATTTTTCTGTGCAGTGTGGAAGCAGCAAGTTTTCCAGGCGACTCTCACATCAGGACCTGGTTCTCCAGGACAGGGTTAGACAAATAAAGTTGTCATCTTTGCTTTTATCCTAATCAATGATAGTCCTTCAAAAGACACAGCAATATAAATGCTCACCTCAGTACCTACAACAGGTTCAGCCTCAAGGCCCTGAATTTAAGTTGCTCTGTGTGACCAGCTGCAGAGGAACATTCACAGAATGGTTTGGGTTGGAAGGGACCTTGAAGTTCACCCAGTTCCAACCCCCTGCCCTGGGCAGGGACACCTCCCACCACACCAGGTTGCTCCAAGCCCCATCCAGCCTGGCCTTGAACCCCTCCAGGGATGGGGCAGCCACAGCTTCTCTGGGCAACCTGTCCCAGGATCTCACCACCCTCACAGCAAGGAATTTCTATCTAGTACCTCGCACTAGCTTTTGTGGTTGACATGTAGAGTCTTACCAAAAGAAAAACCAACCTTTGCAATCTCAAAAGTCTTATGAACCAGCCTCTGCTCCGGAAAACTTTACCTAGACTTACAAATTAACTCCTTGCATTTGCAGCCTCACAAAAACAATAGAGTCCCCCTAAAACTACTTTCTCCCTGAGCAGCAATAACAGCGTTTAGTCATGGGGTAAGTTTTGCTTTTTCTGCTCCTTGTCGGACCATTCACAGGAGAGAGGAATGATAGGAGAGGATATTTAGGGGTAATTGTCATGATAAAGTCATCATGATAAAATCACAGGCCTACATTTCTTGTCATTGTATTTCCAAACACTTGAGGGAACTACAAATTTGTCTCATCCTCCCAGTGTTTGACCTGATTCTTGTTTTCTTCATTCAAGACCAGGTCAAAGAAATCCAGCCAATAGTGGCTAGCTTATTTCTGATTGATTAAACTCTAATGTATCCTTTCTAAAGGCATCCAGTCCCAAAATTAAGACTAAAAGCTGTTAAAAAGTTGTAAATGTAACAAAAGTTTAGTATTTCCTCCACTTCCAAGCCAGAATTAGAACATCTGATACCTTCAATGTCTCATCAGGGATAGTGGTAAAATGTTGTCTGAATTTTTGCACCATGGTGGGGAGCTGACTACCATCACTTATCAGTGTTAGGTTGACAGTTGGACTAGATGATCTTAAAGTTCCCTTCCAACCTAGAAAATTCTATGATTCTATATAGGAGTAATACCAGGCAGAAAAGAAGGTATATCCTGTTTGGTGGGTCACCGTCTCATTCCATTGATATGTGCACAATAAATCTTATATCTTATATTGAAACTATAGTTATTTTATAACAACCTTTTAGCGTATCTGTTTCCATTTCTTGGTCTTCAAGCATTGAATCTTACTCCCACACAAATTGAGAAAGTCCGATGTTAACCCTGGAAACTGGTGGCACTTCTGAACCACCAAGTTGTTCAGAGTTTATCAAAAGAGAGTTCTTCCACCCTTCTGGAAGGGGAAGAGTGGAAGCCATGGGAAATATCTCAGGGAGGGGAAAGATCAGGAACAGATCTATGAGCTCTGTCTGGTCATGAGATCATTTGACACCTTCCTTTTCTCACTGACCACGATCCCCACTTCCATGTCTTTGAGAGCTGTGTGGGAAAAAGAGAAAGCAGAAACAGAACTGCTTCATACCCACTGAAAAAACATGAACTCTGTCCCCTTCACAAGATGGATGGTTTCAAGTTCATGAGAGTCTACGTACTAAATCACAGTCTTGCTCACTCCTTCGTGCCAGCCCTTAGAGAACAGCTGACCTTGAATTTCTTGTCATTACTTCAGAAAAGTAGAGGGGAAAAAAATACACATAAGTGGAAGGGTAGGAGGACTTTCCCACTGATTTATCAGATGGAGTTCTCCTCTGTGCCAAAGAAACTGCTATTTATCTTTCTCTTTTTCATCCCTTTCCTTGATCACAGTCTTGATGATTTTGCTTCCTATTTCTTATTCTCACTTAGTCTCCGTTGTTCGTACTTCTGACAAAATTTGAGTTCCCAAAAGTGAAGAAGGCCAAGATTGCAGGTGCCTGTGCTATGGAGTCAGCTTCCACGTGCATTATTAGAAACAGCAAGCTTATCATAAAAAATAGGGGTGAATGCAAATGGGCAGAAAGTACTTTATCAGATGTTTAAGACTTCCTAAATGGTACCCCTAACTAAATATAAATTCTTTTTTTGAACAGTCAATTCAGCTCAGTCCTTTGAGTTTCCCTGTCAGCTGCAGTTTGCAATGATAGCAGGTCTTCTCAGAGCCCATATTTCCCCCCTCCAAGACCACAGGAGATCTAATCACTAGCTTGCCCACAGATCCAGAGCATAACTGACCTAATCCTGATGCCCTAGGGTCATCAGAAATCAACCCTTATATGCAGCAAAGGTCCTACTCACTGAAAAACTCTATCTGTGGGTATTTGTGGTACAACCAGCTTCTAAAAACACTCTGATAAAATTGGAAGCTCCATTCTTTGACAGTCTTTCTGGCTGGATAAATGACTCCCTGCCAAGCTCATCATTTCTGAAGCACAACAACCCTAACCTTGATCATGGCTACATATTAAACATATATCATTTCCCTGTTCAGATATCAGTATAGACCAACAAATTATTTCTGCTCAGATGAAAAGACAAGATAAAACAGCTATATTTCACCCATCAACAGCTGCAGAAGAAGCACGCTGCATCATTCAAGGCCAGGCTGGATGAGGCTTTAAGCAACCTGCTCCAATGGGAGTTGTCCATGCCCAAGGCAGGGGGATGGAACTCTATGGTTTGGGCTGAAAGGGACCTTCAAGACCATTCTATGACTCTATCATCTTTTTATATACTTAGTACTGACCTATCTGAAGATTTTGTCTACATCATTATGGACCCAGTCTATTTTGCAGTGCGTACAATGCTCGTGAAATCTACAGTAGCCACCTTTGAAGACACAAAAGACATGAGATGTGGTCTTGAAATGATCTTAAAACAGTCCTCTAGATCACAGGAGAGCTTTTCTAAGAGAATATTACAAAAATTTTTATATAAAAATAATTCTATATATAGATATTATAAATATAATTTTATTTATATAAAAATAATGAAAATGTTAAAGGCTTACTGTAGCCCATTTGGAAAATCTTTTACAAGTTAAA
>VZRU01017266.1:176852-193073 GCA_013398155.1 Pedionomus torquatus
AGGGGTCTGGAGCACAAGTCTTGTGAGGAGCAGCTGAGGGAGCTGGGGGGGTTCAGCTTGGAGAAAGTTGAGGGGAGACCTTCTGGGTCTCTCCAACTCCCTGAAAGGAGGGTGTAGCCGGGGGGGTTGGTCTTCTCCAAGGAACAGGCGATGGGACAAGACGAAACAGCCTCAAATTGCACCAGGGGAGGTTCAGATTGGGTATCAGGAACTATTTTTACATGGAAAGGGTTATGAAGCCTTGGAACAGGCTGCCAAGGGAAGTGGTGGAGGCTCCATCTCTGGAGGTGTTCAAAAGATGGGTTTATATAGTGTTTAGAGGTATGGTTTAGTGATGGTTTTTGTCAGCGTTGAGTTGATGGCTGGACTTGATGACCGGGAAGATCCCTTTTAACCCAGGGAATTCGTTGATTCTGTGATTCTAAGTACATAGCTGGAGCACCTTATGCTCCTTCCCAACCTCCCCTTGTCCTAAACCTCAATTTCACGTTAACTTGCAGTTTAGTATGCAACACAGAAGACTTCTTACATCTCAGAGATTGTCCCTCTTTTGAGTGATGGATATATATTGCCTACTTAGTTTATAAACCAATCTTCAGAAGCATTTAAATGAAGTGCTTAAAACCCAGGCAACTGCATTTAAGACAACAACTCGAGCTATCAGGGAACCAGCAACAGCCCTTATTAACACATCACTCAGTAAAGTGTTCTTTCCAAATGAAAGGGATAAATACATAAAAAAAAAAAATCACTGACACTCCTGTAGCACCAGCATCAAATACAAAAAATGTTCAAAAAAGTTTTCAGGTAACATGAGGGTGGGAGACAGGTTCTCTCCAAAGCAAGGTGGGAGGTACCACAGAAGGAGAAAAATTCAATGGAAATTTAATTGGATTGAAATGGAAAGCAAAGGCAGGAAGGTGGCTCTGGAGTACACCTTCTTCACTGTGCCTCACACAGAAGACCTGCACTGCTCCTGAGGAGGGATAAAGATTTCTGAAAGTATAAGTTGCTGGTTTTTTTTGTTTGTTTGTTTGTTTTTGTTTTGTTTTTTCTTCCTAGCTACACCCACCAAAACTTCAACTTCCCATCCTCTTTAGCAGAAAAAAATGAGACAGAGATAGAACAAAAGCAGGTNATAGCTCTTCAGTTCAGTTTAGGTATGATCATTAGCACCTTTAAAAACATCTTAAAAATAACCAAGAGACAGAAAAAAAATAAGCAGGCCTTGGAGAGCAACTTAGCAGCTCAGGCATGATCTACCTCTTGTGAAGATATTATCCCTTAAACAGCCCATCATTCTGCAAAAGCTGACAGGAGAAAAGTGCACATGTTTCTTATTTGAGGTTAATTACGTAAAATTAAAGCCGTCCCACGACCACCAGAACTAATGCTTGGTTTCCAGTGACTTTGTGTCTCGTGGCTGGCTGAATGCTTACCAAATTATAACAAGGTTGTCTAGTAGAGAGCAATTCTGACTAATGAGTGGGTTTGTCTGGTGTCTGATAAAGTTCGAGCCCTAGTTCACGGAATCACAGAATGGTACAGGGTTAGTAAGAACCTCTGGAGATCATCAAGTCCAACCCCCACCCAGAGCAGGTCCCACAGGAACTTGTCCAGGCAGGTTTGTAAAGTCTCCAGAGATGGAGACTCCACCACCTCTCTGGGCAGCCTCTGCCAGGGCTCTGCCACCCTCACAGGAAAGAAGTTTCTCCTCGTGTTGAGATGGAGCTTCTTATGGACAAGGTTGTGCCCCTCTTGTGTGCGTGTCACCGGGCACCACTGAAAAAAAAGCCTGGCCCCATCCTTCTGACACCCACCCTCAAAGTATTTCTAGGTGCTGATGAGATTTCCCCTCAGTCCTCTCTTCTCCAGACTAAACAGACTCATGTCCCTCAAGCTTTCCTTATCAGAGAGATGGTCTAGTCCCTTCATCATCTTTGTAGCCCTTTGCTGAACCCTCTCCAGCAGTTTCTTGTCCTTCTTGAACTGGGGAACCCAGAACCGAACACAGGACTCCAGATGGAACCCCACCAGGGCAGAGCAGAGCGGGAGGATGACCTCCCTGGACCTGCTGGTCACACTCTTCCTGATGCCCCCGGGATGCCATTGACCCTCTTGGCCACAAGAGCACATTGCTGGCTCATGATCACCCTGCTGTCCACCAGGACTGCCAGGTCTTTTTCCTCAGAGCTGCTCTCCAGCAGGTCAGCCCCCAGAAGTTCACACTTTCCCCATCATTCAGAGAAATCTTTTCATCTCCCCCTGGCCCATCCCGCTACTTGTCTAAACATAACTATCGGGGGAATGATTCTGCCCTTTTAATTCAGCAGGCGTAAGTGGCAGGGTTGCCGAAAAGCACTCGTTACCCCACACATAAAAATGAATGGTTGCCAGCCACACTTTTTTTCAGGTCCAGCCACCTAGGGAAAATGAGTTTATCTGCCTGACCCACTGCAATGGAAAGGGCACCCACACCCCAGCAAGGTGTTTGCTCGCTCCAGCACTGCAGGCATCACAAATGCTCCAAGTCCTTCCCTCTTTGAGCCCCGTCTTGCACACTGTAAGTAGAGAAGCACAAAGACACGAAATGACTTCGCATGAGAAAGAGACCTGGCATAACACCAGTTAGAAAACCCGCCAAAACATCACTTTGTTTAAACTGGCCTCGTGCTTTTCAGACTCTGATATCTTTGACTGATGTCCCTGCCAAGAAGATTATGAAGTGGCGAGTTGTTTAAGAACACTGTATCTTGATTTGCTTCAGTGGGTTTACCTTTCAAAATGTGGGAAAAATTTCTAATATTAGAACAAGCATATAACNACAAGGAAGCCTCCTGAGCTTACGGCAAGAATTATCTTCCCATAAACCTGAAAAGTGTCGAAGTTGGAAAGCCTCCCACGATTATAAAAGCACATGTTTTACATCATGTCTACTTCCTTTTTTATGGTGTTAAAAGACTAACCTGCACTACTAGTTTACAGAGTTCAACAAACAAAAATAATTAAAATAAAAAAAACGTTAACTATAGAGGAAATATAAATCTGTTTCATCAAATTGTCTGTAATTCATACTGCAACTATATTAATATTAATGCATTTACCCCAGCTAAAAACTCACACTGTATGTGTGTTTACCAAAACTGAAAATTCTACCCTATTTTTAACTGAAAAAACTCAATTTCTAAATAAGTTGCATGGATGAACCAGTGCAGGTGCAATACAAATACACATGACCTGCCTGTGTAATTATTGAAAGGCAGTGAATGGGAATTTTTGGGTTGCAGAGTATGAATAATCTGCTTCTACTAATAAAGAACTACTTTGCAAATGTTCTTAGGCAGAAAATGAGAACCAAATACTGTCACAGACATATGTTTTGATTTATATAATGATTTTTGTGTGCCCAACAGAAATTGAGATTTTTTTTTTCTGTGATCAGTTACACGCAAAAAACCCAAACCTAATTAGATCAACTGGTTTTTGCATATCTAATGTTTGTGTTATTTATCCAGAAAGGAACTTTTTGATAAATTGTACTGACATCTGTAACCCTTTGCAATCAAAAGAAATAGCATCTCTGACACCAAATAGGATTGGAAAAGCATCTGTGTTCAAAGAGAGATTAAAGAGAGTTACTTACCACCTCCATGAGGTCAATAGTGAGGCGTATTTTTAAATAAGAAATATTAAAGAATCACAGAATTTTCATGGTTGGAAGGGACCTCCGAGATAGAATCCAACCATATACACACATACAAAAAAAAATAAAAATAAAAAAGAAGAAGCCACTACACACACACAAAAAAAAACCTGAGCCCCACAAAACAAATCACGCAAACCAACAATCTCAGCCACTAGAACATGCCCCAAAGTGCCACATCTACACATTTCTTAGCCACAGCCAGGGATGCTGACTCCACCACCTCCCTGGGCAGCTCCAGTGCCTCAGTGCCTGACCACCCTCTCAGTCAAGTCATTCTTCCTAATATCTAAACTAAACCTCCCCTGCTCCAACTTCAGACCATTTCCTCTGCTCCTGTCATTATTCCCTTGGGAGNGACAGATGAGAAGTCCACAAGGAGAATGAGGGCTAAGTACAAGCAACTGACTAAGAATGGATTTGTTCAGAAAAAACTCCACAATATTATTAATTATAATTCTGTTAATTATGTTGCAGTTCATATAATCAACTACATTAAATATATTTATGTGTAATAATTAAAAAACATCTCAGATTTCACCTCCATGGGCATTCTTACTATATGAAACCTCACTACTAGATTTTGTTGGCCAATGTGTTGTGGTTTCTTTAATGTTTAAAAATTTCACGGCATGAATTTATTAAGGAACATCCCTGCTAAATGTGTGAGAAGGCACTTGGATCCCAGGCTGAAGAACCAGACAGGGCTTAGTGTTGGGTTTTGTCAGTTGATGCTTGGACTTGATCTGAAAGGTCCTTTTCAAGCCAGGCAAATCTATGATTCTATATATCAGCCATATTTTTCTGAAATCTTCATAATTATAGTGAAAGTGAGATATGTAAAATATTGTCCTCTTCCAAAATCTACCCCTCCATCAGTGTTTGGCCCATAAGAAATCAAAGAGACCCACTAGGAAACATGCACGTGTTACATTTAATCTAACAATATAGAGACAATATGATATTTTCCAAACTGTCTTGAGAATTTAAGACCTAGCGGTAGTTGAAGTGAAAACTTATCTAAGAGAGCAAAAAATGGATTATTATTTTGGCTTGTCTGATTTTATACTCATATGGTTAAATCATGACTCAAATAGAAATTTGGCTTTTTTTCCTTATTTCTGACATCATAAGCCTCTACTTCAGCAAATTCCATAAGCATGTACTTACTTTGAAGTGTATCAGTAGTCCCACTACTCATGGGCTTAAAATTAAAGACGTGCTTAAATTCTATTTTGGCTGAGACCCTAAATTAAAGCTAATTCCAGCAAAGTGATTGAAGTTACACCGAGTTAATAAGAACGGAGACAGACTCTTGTTTAAGCTTCCTGAGCCCTGTTGAACTGAGACTCTGATGTGCCTTGGTATTAGATTCAAAGCTGGCATAGAAAATCTAACTTAATTTTGCTCCTAGCTTCTAGTTCAAAGGCATCATTCTTTTGTCCCTTTTTCAAGTACTTCAAAAACAGGCGGACTCCCTTTAATCAAATTTAAATGTGGCAGTGCCACGTAAAAGGCGCTTTCTGAGAATCACTCCTGTCATCAAACACTAACATTACAACACGAGTATTACACAGAGAAATGAGAGTCCTGAAGGGCCAAATTCTACTTGTAATCACAATTAACACCGGGCCTGAAGGAAAGGTAGGGTCCTGGGATCTCACCAAAGAGAGGAGTAAAGGAACCAGATGGGTTTTATATTGCCACAATTTGATATCTTGTACAATCAGAAATCTGGTCCCTGCTGCTGAACTGGGAGTGTTCAGGCTTGTCTAACATGGATATTCCAGGTAGTTTATGACTAAAGTTTATCTCTAAAGAAATATAATATAGGAAGCTATAACTGTATTTAGACAGCTAGGTTTTTATACAGGTGAACAGCCGTGGCAGCCCGGTTCCATGTCTACACATCACACAAATCCCTTGCTTCAACATGAAAAAAACCCACCAGTAAGCAGTACACGCACAAGAACAGTGACATGCAGAGACCACCCACCCAAATATCTCAAAACACAGTCTCAGAGGACAAATGAGGGAAAAGGCTTTCAATCTGTCTTTCCCAAGTTAAGGGCTCCCTTTCCCCAGCTGAAGACACCGCAGCCAAAAAAAGCAATTCACGGTGTCTTGTTTTAGCTGTTTGTCAGGGAACTCCGCCTTTGCCTTACAACAGTTGATAATATTCACAAGATTCAAGTATCCCATTTCAGCTCTGGAAAAAAGCAGTAATTAAAAACCACTTGGCTTAAAGGATTAATCCAACCTATTAACTGGTTTACACAGTACCTCGGAGGTCCTGCAAAACCCTGATTTTTTTTCCTCAAGTGTCTGTCAGTCTACTCAACTCCAACCATTCAAAGATCTTGAACTTCAAATTTTTGCGTCTCAAAACAGGATGAAAGGTGGAATACCAAATTTCCAGCAAGCAAAGCTTTTCAGAATATTCGATTCAGAAATTTCTCCATGATTTTCTTGGCGTCTGAGACATCCAGCAGTTTCACAATGAAGTTCTTGAAGTGACCTGACATACTTAGTCAGCTCAACGCTGAAGTCATAAATCTCATAAAAACCAATCCAGGAGCAAGATTCCATCGTCTTAGGCAATGAACCGAAAAGTGAAGGTAATAACATCTTCCCAACAGGGCTTAAAGTCAGTAGTAAGCAGCTAAGTAAAATACACACATAAAAGGAAATTAACGGGGGGGCCAAGAGAGTGAGTTAGCAGAATGAAATAATAAAAATCTAACAAGTTAGTAAGTCTCTGCTTGTCTCTTCAGCGCCCTCTCTGATGCTGCAAACTTCACAGTGCAAATCTTACATTTAATCAGCCTTCAGCAGCAGAAAGTAATTTTTTTTTATTTTTTTTTTTTAAGGAAGAAGCAAACATCAACAAAACCCCAATGTTTTCACCTTGCAGCTTCAGCTTATTGTAACGTTTATCAGGTGTTCAGGTTTGAAGGTCAAAAAAAAGGCTCATTTTGCCATCTCAAACACAACTCGAACCTCTCAAACATTTAATCTTTGAGGGAAAAAAAAAAAATCTATATGCCACTTTAACAGAAATATCATATTTATCTCAAGAGTAGCGTAAGAGTAAAAAAAGAAGCCCCACTATAAAAGTGACATGAAAACGAGCCAAATTTGTGCATTGCTCTCCTTGGTCTGACAGTAACAGAGTTTTTCTTTAGCATTTTCTGCTCCTCCGTGCCTTCCCTCTGGCTGCTGCGGGTACTGCTGCATTGCTCCCTCAGTGTGAGCTGCGTGACCAGCAACAACCAATGCTGATGCTACTATAACATGAGGGTTCTGAGGCTTCACGTGCATTTCTAAGTAATGTTTTTTTTTCATATTATTTTGCCCTACAGATATTAGAAAAAAAAAAAAAAAGAAAAGAACTATGAGAATCAAGTAGGCTTTTCCCCCTCTGCTTGGCAGAAGCTTTCATTAAAAACAGAAGCAGCACATGACTAAATATTCTGGATCACATGAAACCCAAGTATAAGCGCTCCACAAGTAATTTGGCCAGTCCTGGACACAGTATTCATAATGGGCGCTGTATCCATATGGGTTTTCTTGGGGTATCGATGAATCATAGAATCACAGAATGGTTAGAGTTGGAAGGGACCTTCCAGATCATCGTGTTCCAACCCCCCTGCCCTGGGCAGGGACACCTCCCACCACACCAGGTTGCTCCAAGCCCCATCCAGCCTGGCCTTGAACCCCTCCAGGGATGGGGCAGCCACAGCTTCTCTGGGCAACCTCTTCCAGTGCCTCACCACCCTCACAGCAAAGAAGTTCTTCCTGAGTTCTCATTTAAATCTCCCCTCTTTCCATTGAAAACTGTTTTGCCTTGCCCTGTGGGTCCCCTCCCTGATCATGACTCCTTAACTATCTCTCCTGAAGCCCTTTTAGGGACTGGAAGGGACTCTAAGGTCTCCCCGGAGCCTTCTCTTCTCCAGGCTGAACAGCCCCAGCTCTCTCAGCCTGTCCTCACAGCAGAGGGAGTCCAGCCCTCCCAGCATCTTTGCGGCCCTTGAAACTGTAAGTGGCACCTGCCAGGCTCGTTGTGCTGATCTTCCAAGGATTCTTTTATATAAGAATCATCCAAAGTTTTTTTCCAAGTTTTTTAAGCCAGCAAATCAAAAGTTCAGTCTCAAAAATATAAGTTTAGTTTTTGGCTTTTTTCCCAAACTAATCACGTGAGTATTAACAGAACCAACACCACTAGGTGTTCTCTTTCTTCCTCTCTTCTTCCCTCCTCTCTCTCTTCACTTTCCTCTGCCTTTCTTTTTTCTAACTCTGCTGGTGAGAAAGAAGAATAGAGGAATTAATTCATAGCTTTCCCAGACAGAGAAGAGAAGAGCTACGTAAAGAGAAAATAAAATTGGCTCTTAAAGGAAGGAGTAGTCAGTCCAGGTTAATGCTGGAATCCGACTAAAAGATAAAGCCAAACAGTAGACGTCACCAAAAGCATGCCAGTGTTAGTTATGAAAGGTATTGAACAATATTTTAATGAAGCACATGGTTTTCCACCGCAATTCCTTTTAATTCAGTAAGAGGCTGCCGGACTTACTGCAGAAACCGGGCTAAAAAGCTCCATGTGCTGCAGAAACAGTGCAACTATGTAAATAGATTACATCAGCACTTTCCTGCCCAAAATAAAGAGGAAAAAAAACCCACAGATGTATATATAGCAATTGAATACCCTCTGTTGCATACTGTGACTGTGTTACAGATCCTTTTCTACTCTCTTATCAACTTGGGTTCAAGTTAATCATCACAAGGGCTGCCTCGCAGGGAAATTACTGACAAAGTTTAAAGGCTGTCAGGGATCTGGAGAGTTCTCTGATTAGTGCCTGGAAGTCTGAATAAGTTCCCATCCAGAGTTTGCTCAGAGCTGCAAATCTTTCAAGCACAACTCCCCAAGGAATAAGACTTGTAAGATAACTGGTAGAATAACAACGGGAATGGAATACTGGGAATGGAATCACCACTAACATTTGCCATCCCTTTATAATGTCAAGTTTATACTTTGTTCCCCAACCTTACTAAGAATTATCATGAACAAGCTTGAGACTTGAGTGAAGAATGGTTTTATTTGATCTGTCGACTGTTGTGCAAGACTAAGATAAACAAGCAACTACCCAGTTTGTCCTATTCCTCTTTTAACTTTTGCATAGCTTCCCTCTGCGGTGCCAGTGTGCTTTGCAGTACAAGACAACAAAATTCAATAAAAACCTTTAAATTCAATAAACTCAATGAAAACCTGAAAAACAACTAAAACAAGAGAGCTGAATTGGTACTTACTTCCAGTAACAGCATCTTCAGGCTTGCAGGGAAGCCACAGAGACATAGAGGAGACTGGAGACATTGAGGAGACCAGAGACATAGTGGGGACTGGAGCCATTGGGGAGATATTTACAGCTGAAATCAATCAGTCAATTAACCAATCAACCAATCAAATCTCCTGTATTTTTAGGTGAAGGGTCAGGGCAAGCTAAAAGAGTCAACCTGGTCAGGTGGACTCTTTCTCCATTGGGAGTTTGCTGGTTCACCTCTCAGCCAGGTGGGATTTAGAGGGGAAAAACGAGGGGAGGAGGAAGGGGACTTTCTTGTTCAATATCTTTTTTCTAGCCCTTTTCCCTTCACTTTTTTCCACTTACATTGAATCTTTTGTAACAGTGATAAGAAACCAACAGAACACAGCTGAAAGCAGGTACCCCCCACCAGTGCTGGTGTAACTTTTTCACATCTCTAGCCAGCTGATCAGAATTTATCCTCCTCTTGAGGTCCTCCACTCACACACATCTGAGTCAGCGCTTCAGGCAGAGGTTAGTGGATTCTGGCTTGTTTCTCTTTCCTGACCTCTCCTTTGAACATTTGTCTGCTTTTGTTCTCCAGGAAACAGGATCTGAGGAGCCACAGGAAACCTGAGAACTCCATATCAACTCTACCATCTTCTCTTTGTATCCCAGAAGAGCTATTAGTGTTTTTAATATAATCTAAGATGGCCAAAAAAGGGAATTTCCCTATGAAAACTATCTAAAAGGGAGAGGGATAACTTTTAACTGCAAGTTTTACTCAATATTTCAAGCAATTTAACCATTTTCCTTTCTTTTCTGGCTCTGTGATGGAAGGATAGATTTGGACTGGTACTTATTAAAACTGGAAACAAAGCCCCAGACCACACTTCACTGTTTATGTCGTAACTACAGACGTGGGTTATATTAACATCTTATCTTTTGCTGGGGCCCAGACCCCCTACCTTCAACACAGCACCTCATGCTGCTAAGTTTGGGCTTTCTATAGTTTAATATGTATATTTATATATATAGTTTAATATAAGAATAACACATTCCCAACTGCTTATGGCTTTGCTGTGCTTTTACCGTTTGCAGATGGGAAGCATTCCCTGCTCTGCGTGCACCCCGGAGACTTTTGCTGGGGAAAGCATCAGGGAACACAAGAAAGCTTCCAAGAAAGAGATTTCCAGGAATTTTGATTAAAAAGCGTGGAGACGAGGAGTGAGGCAAGATGCGATACCGAGCCTGACTGGGCAAGAGACCACAGGGCACGGATCCTGTGCAAAGAAGGGTAAGCAATAACATAATTTATCATAATTCACGCTTGTAAGGAGACTGAATAAAGGTGGTGCAGGGAACTTGTAATTCTTGGACTTCATCATTTATAAATGCTTGACTTGCAATGTTAATATTATTATTTTTATGTGGCAGTTGGGTATATATTATTTTCTAAGATATGGCTGTTACAGAAAAAAAAAAAGCCAAAACTTTTTTCCTTGTGAAAATGAACCATTTAGGAGGTCAGGAATATTTAGGTAGGGTTCATTTTTTGGCTGAAAATGCCGTGCCCCCACACTGGTGCACTGTGTTGAGAACAGGTGACTGGTGAAGAAATTACTGGGGGGTGTAACAGCACCTGTGAGCAACCACAGCAGGTTAGTGTTTGTGATCTAGTACAGAATTCAGGATCACTTGTGGATACATCTTTAAATTTAAAAAAAAAAAAAATTAAAAAATTGAAGCTTTAGTTTTCACATGTCTAGTAAAAATCTTGTGAAAGCGATTTGTAAACGATGTCCTTGCTTAAGTAAACTTTTGTCAGATCTAGGCAATTTGGCAGGGCTTCTGTTTATAAAACACAACCTTGAAAAGCTTCCCCTGTTTTTGTAATTGTGTGGTGAAATAAAAAGAGGATTTTTTTTTTCCAGAGTGTTGCCTCTCTCGCTTGTTTCATAATCTACTACACGGTAGAGAACAAAAAGGGCACAATATATATCTATATATTTTTCTTTTTGTCTAAACTCAAATGAGAACCCACCCCCCATGAGACTTTGAGCTTCTTCAATTTCCAGTCATAGCAGGGGGCTTAACACCTCAAAAGAATCAAGCATAAGAAGGTGATCATGGCATTTTCAGGAAAAAAACCCTGAATGTAACATCTTTATTCCCATTCTCCTAAATGGTTCATTTTCCTCAAGAACAGAGTGTTTTGTTTCTTCCTGTACCAATATGTTTTGTTCTTAAAGAGAGAAAGATACAGGCTATTCCTGAATGTAGAAAATCAAATCTCTAAGGAAAATGGTACTCAAAATGTAAATTATCAGTGTAACGGTGTAAGGCAGAGGGGGGAAAAGACAGGGCAATATTTTGTGGCAGGAACAATAGTGGTAAATGCATTTTCCATTCAACCACGTGTCAAATTCACTGACTTTGAGCGATATTTTGCACACCTCTGAGATTATTTGTTTTTAAAACTCATTCTCACGGAGTAGGTTATGCTTAATATCCTCGATTGTAGGAGTACATCGTTAAATAAGGGTCCAGTAACAGGATAGCTGAACTGTTGTTAGGGGTTAAAAACAGCGAGTCCATCACTGATATACACCTGACTACTTTGGCCAGCTGATTCTTACTGTGCCAAATATTTTGAGGGGGCTGAAGAACAATTTATTTCTCTATATGCACCTTGGACTAGGCATCTGAAATATGTATTTGAAAATGTACAGGTTTGGTGTAGCTATGCTAAGTTTCTTTGTCAGGAAAGAAGTCATGAAGGAAGGAAGTCTGATGCAACTATTTTCCCTTTTCCTTAGCTTTGCGCATGTGTTTGTTGTCAGAATGCAGAAGCCCCTGTCCTGTTGAGCCAAGAGCAACAGCAAGAATTCCTCAAAAATCTCCTCAGCGAGGTGAACAGAAGCCTGACCTACCAAGCACGTTACAGCACAGACCCTGTTTGTCTCCACCACGTAAGTATTTATTACTCTTTGTGCCACTCTTTGCTCTTCTCCCTCTCTCAGCTGGGATTGCAGAAATCGGGGAACCGCACCCTTTCCAGTTATCAAAGAGATGAGTCCACCAAAGAGGCCGCATGGATGGCTCTACTTCACAAGCCAAAGAAATAAAAGCATTAAACTCTCAAGAGGGCCAATGTCAGGACCTGCTCCAGACTTTCCCACGAACGCTAGGAGTTAAAGCAGTAATGGCTAAATGAGGGTGGTGAAAGATGGGTGAGCCAAATGCAATAACCAGCTGCCAGCGACACAAGAAGTTGTGAAATGTGTAAAAAGAGAACCAGAGAGAAGTAAAGCTTCTGTGGTTTCCAGTGGTCATCATTCAGAGCGCTACTGAGAGAAAGAAGTGCTTGTTGCTTTTTGACTTTCTTAGGGAGAATTACACCATCTTTCCACTGAAGCCACCTGAACTGATAGACTTGATGCTAAAGCGGCTAAACTAAAAATATCATAAGCTTCATCATTTTCCCGAAGCACCTTGGTTTTCCCGCTGCAAGGATCCTTTTCTGGACACTCTGCTGCTCATGGAAGTCATATCTCTGCCACAATTAACGCAACAAATTGTTTCACAGTGAATAGACATAGCATATTTGAATGTCACCATGCCTGTAACTCTCGTGCTGCACTGAGTACTTTTTATTATTTTATATTTACAGTAGCACAACTCTTACCTAAAGACTACATTGACGAGAGTCTAGGAGATGAGGATGGTATTGCATACAGACCTCTTACAGCCTTTAAGCTGCAAGCCATCACAAAGACAGTTGTTCTTATTTTCCTGCATCCATTGCAGGTTAAAAGGTAATTTCTGTAGCTCTTAAATATCTACAGTCATTTGAGATGCCTGGTCTATCCCACCTGGCCTCCAGCTTCAGATGGAAAAGGGCATGTCTCTCCTGTGGGTGCTATGGGACATGGGCCAGTGACATTTGAATGGCTGAGATACTGCAGGGAAACTCAAACATTACAAGGGTAACCAAATCAATCCTTCATTGACTCCTACAAACACTGACATTGAAGCGTTTGATATTCAGGAGAGATCTTTTTCTTTCAGTCGTGTTTTTTCCATTGCTTTGGCCTTAGTCCTGTATTTCAATAGTCCTGTTTCTTCTTCAGGTGGCTTTTTCCTTGTCTCTATGTCCTGTCTCACAGCAGCTGGCTACCAGTGGAAATTATTGGTCTGGTGGGAGGTGTCCCTGCCTGGGCAGGGGGTTGGAACTTGATGATCTTTAACATCGCTTCCAACCCAAACCATTCTATAATTTTATTGCCAACTATGGACCCAAATCAGGCAATCAGCATGTGTGGTTCTCTTTAGGTACCACTGAAAGGTTGAACTGGGTCAAGAAAGCCTCTGAGATAGATACAAGCTTCTCACAGAGTGTAGTGGATGCAAAGACATACACCCAAAGGATGTGATGCACAGAACAACAGCTCTACAACCTCAGAGGGTTATAAAGGGGGTATGTTTATTCAGCGCTGGATGCAAACAGGATCACTCCCAAAGGTGTGCAGGCCGAGCAGAGACATTTTCTGTGGTTATATGTCCTAAACATTACATATTCACAGGAAGTGATTCTCCCCCTCTACTCTGCATTTGTGAGACCCCACCTGGAGTCCTGTGTCCAGCTCTGGAGTCCTCAACAAAGAAAGGACATAGGACTGTTGGAATGGGTCCAGTGGAGGGCCATGGAGATGCTCAGAGGGCTGGAGCCCCTCTGCTGTGAGGACAGGCTGAGGGAGCTGGGGCTGTTCAGCCTGGAGAAGAGAAGGCTCCAGAGCTGGACACAGGACTCCAGGTGGGACCTCACAAGCGCAGAGTAGAGGGGGAAATAAATCTTCATCCTCTCAGTCCAGGATAGATGCAGATCTCTCAACAAACTCATTGAATTCCACATGCAGAAATTGTGCAGGCTGGGAATGAGCCTTCAAGGAAGGAGAGCAAATTAGGGCAGCCCTTCTCGTGTGGAAGATTAGATTCAACTTATCTCATCTAGATATGTCACCCATCCTTTGCAGGTGTGAGGTGCGAGTGATTGTTCCTACAAAATCATGGCTGAATACTTAGTGGTTGTATTTTGAAATGTGCCCCAATACAGGCTCAACTAATCAAGATTTATTAATTATAATCCCAGGTAGCTGCAGAGCGAGGAAAATGTAATGCATCCCATCATGTAAAAAAAAAAAAAAAAGCCCAAAATTTTATGGTTCAAGGAATCATTAAGGTTTTCCTTGCAGTTGGCAGCATCTATTCAATGCTATTATCTTTTTATAAAAAGATTATAAGCCATAGTTATTTATTTTTAAAAAAAAAAAAAAAAAAAAAAAAGCTAAAACTTGTAATGTAAAGGTTTCACATTTGTTCATGGCACAGACCGCTCAAAGCCAGGAAGAATCACGTTAATGCTGCATCCTCAAACATGGGGAATGTTTCGCATCATTTCTTCTCTGGTAGATTAAGGCTCAAACAGTAATATACAGTAATGGGCTTTTCATCTGTTGACTGTCTGGGTATCATCTTTTCTGAAGAGATGGGGATAAAGAAGCTGAAGAGTTTACCTTGGTTTTAGTTTCAAAATTATTCAGTTTAAACTCTTTGTACCCAAAGTTTTGGCTCAAAGCAATGCTTAATTTTCATATATTCTGCCCAGCTTTAACCACATACTTTATCAATGGAAACAAATTCCATGGCTATTTTAGGCACCTGATTCCCATTGAAAATCTTTGTTGCTCTCCCCCTCTAAATAACCATTTTTCAACTTGCTTCTGAAGATAGAAAAGTAGGTCAATAGTCCATAAAAATTTGGTGCTGAAAAGTTGTTCTTGAACTTGTTCATTGTTCTAGAAAAATCGAGCATTTCCAGAACCTAAAAATAGTGTAGTCAATTAAATACCCACTGACTCTAACAAATTTTACCTCTTCTGTCCAAGAGGTTTTGTAAAAGAGTCTATTTAGAGTTGACACAAAAAAAACAACAGGCCTTATATTCATTTTTTCCCATATTCCCAAAGGGAATATCAGTTTCAGTCTTTTTTTCATGAATAGCAGAAGCTCATAAGTGGCTTGAGAGAAAAGACCAGCAAAGAGAAGCAACTGACCACAAATATGGTCTTGCCTAAAGGGGTTAACGAGCCATAACAGCTGGGGAGAGTGAGAAATAAATGCAAATGTAGAGAAAACTAAGAGAATGTGATCACACAACAGCCACAAGTAAATGTAGCGTGTAAAGAAGCCTAGAGTGAAGCCTTCATTCTCATACCACATCAGGATGCTTGAAAAGGGAATCCCTCCTAAGGAATATTGAGCTGTGTTTATTGCCAGTATGAATTGGAAAATAATCTCCGTTGTTAACTAATTTAATGATATAAATGGAACTTTATTACCTAAGTCAAGCTCAGCTTAACAACATGGCTATAAATAGTGAGCATTACCGTGTAGCTGGCACACGTGTGCTCTATGACTTCACTATAAATGATTCGAGGGTCACACTAAGTTGAAGTCCAACTCTGGTCTCTACTTTATAATTATGCATTATAATTGCAAAATTATAAAAATTATAAAAAACTGCTGCAAATTATAAAAAACTGCTGCAAAATTTCACTGCAAATTATAAAAACTGCTGCAAAATTTCACCTCACTCTGAAGCTTATTGAAATGTCTCTGTTTATTCCTTGTTAAGGTACAAATATCCTGACTGTGATGATTTTAGTGTACTGGATGTCATAATTGAGAAGTAAATTTGCTTCAGGTAAAGGGTAGATGTTCCCCTGAAGAAGGCACAGAAGATCATAGAATGGCTTGGGTTGGAAGGGACCTTAAATATCACCCAGTTCCAACCCCCCTGCCCTGGGCAGGGACACCTCCCACCACACCAGGTTGCTCCAAGCCCCATCCAGCCTGGCCTTGAACCCCTCCAGGGATGGGGCAGCCACAGCTTCTCTGGGCAACCTCTTCCAGTGCCTCACCACCCTCACAGCAAAGAATTTCTTTCTGAGATCTCATCTAAATCTCCCCTCTTTCAGTTGAAAACTGTTTTCCCGTTTTCTATGGCTCCCCTGCCTGATCAAAAATCCATCCCCGTCTCTTCTGGAGCCTCTCTAGGGACTGGAAGGGGCTCTAAGGTCTCCCTGGAGTCTTCTCTTCTCCAGGATGAACACCCCCTTCTCTCTCAGCCTGTCCTCACAGCAGAGGTGCTCCAGCCCTCAG
>VZRU01017268.1:25837-44119 GCA_013398155.1 Pedionomus torquatus
TGGGTTCCAGCTGCCCCTCCTGGGGGTGCACCAGTGATGGGGAGCTCTTGCCTTGGCTCTGAAGTGCAGATCCTCACGGTGGGATGGGCTGCCCAACTATCAAGTCCCGCAGAGCCCAGAGATGATGGCAGGAGCTGTGTCCCCCAGCTCCTGCCATCATCTCTGGGCTCTGCGGGACGTGATGAGCCCAGATTGTTTTGCTGCAGATTGTTTTGGTGCGGTGCTTCCAGGGGTGCATGGAAGGAGCTGTAGATGGAAAGCCCAGGATGGTCCCTGCCTCTGGGACGTGGTCCCTTCACCGGGCGCTGGAGATGGTTTTGCAGCAGGAGCTTCTCTGGGGCACGGAGGAATTTTTAATCAGTCAGTGTTTGGTTTCTCCTGCCCAGCTGCTACCCCATCCAAGGGCCTTCGTGGATGGTGATGCTGGTGCTGGCTGGTGGCACGGCCACCACTAGAGGGGGGCAAGATGCCACCGTGCAGGACCATCCTGGGGTCCTGGCACAGCCCGGGAGCCAAGCACTGCCCGTGCCTCCCTTGGCTACTCCTGTCCCAGGGAGGCAGCAGCCCCGGCACCCCCTTCTGCAGCTCCTGACCCTCCTTAGCTGAGTCTGCCTCAGGCTGGGCATCGACCCTTGCCCAGGATCTGGAGATCTGCTTGGTTTGATTATTCCTTGTGCTGCTTTCCAGATCGTGGAAAGGCTCAATCCTTCACCGAGGATGTGCTCGTGGGAAGTGGGAGGAAGCCGCATTGCTCCTGCCTTTGGAGCTAAGTGCCACGCTGGGCATTTATGCCACCCGGCACCTCACGTGTTGCAAATCCACAAATCTTTCTTCCCCTGGGGTGGTGGTGCCCCTGTGGAGCTGAGCAGATGGGGCAGGAGGGTGGCTTCATCCCCTCGCTGCCCAGAGCATCCGCGTAAGGTTGTTCTCTCCTCCACCAGCACCTGGTGTAGGCAGGTGTATCCTTCCAGATGTGCATCTCCTTCCAGATGTGCATCTCCCTCCAGGTGTGTGGGACCAGCTTCATGGGGGAAGGACCGCTCTGGGGAGTTTCAGGAGCTCCCTGGGCTTGCAGAGGCTGGTCCCACACTTTGGAGGAAGGGTGGGTTTCTCTCCTTCTGGCTCCAGAGCTCTAAGGTCTGGGTTTGTGCCTGGGGGCGATTTGGGCTGTGTGGGGAGCAGCGACTTCTGTGAAGGCATGGGGGATGCTCAGGGCTGGTGGAGGGTGATGGGGAGCGGGGGATGTTCATCTCCCACCCCTTCTCGACGAGCGCCCAGGCCGTTTGCAGCTCAGGCTCATCGGGTAATTCAGGCTGCATCTCCCCTAATGATTCAGCGAGGGATTCAAACCAGCTCCCCCCTCCCCTCCCCATTATTTGTGCTTTCTTCTTGCCTGCCGTGATATTTTTACCTTCAGTTCGTTCAGATTATATGATCAAAGGAGGCACAAAGGGGAGAGAACAGAGAGGAAAAAGCTTAAAAGAAGAAAGGGAGAGGGTGTGGGCTCTGGGGGCACTGCCAGCTCCGTGGGAGCTGCCGTGGGCTCAGAGGGCTTTCCTGGGAGCGGGTCCATGTGGTGACCCATCGCACCTTCTCCGACGGGCAGAAATGTCAGGGTTCCTGGGGTAGGATGCGAGAGATGACCTGATTTCTGGCCGGCGTGGGAGGGAGAGTCTGTGGTGTTTGAGTATCTCTGGGTCTCCCCATCACCTGCCTCCTCGNAGTGCCTCTTGGCCATTTATTCCTGCACCTCCAGGACCGCATCACTGGCTCAGACATTGCCTGGTTTAACAAGCCCCGATGCAATTTAGTGCGAAACCAGTGAGTACCCCAGCTCTAAACTGGTTTTGGTCCTCCACAGCTGAAGGAGCCTGGGTCTGCCGTGGTCCGTGGGAGCAGGATCTTCTTGGGAGAGGGGTGGGATGCTGGGACCACCCTGGCTGGGTTCTGAATAAGTCACCTCTCAGCTTCGCCTGCTGCCAGGGGTAATCAAGCCGTGGTGATTAGCGTTTAGCTGGCGCTTGGGTTGATGGCACATGAGACGTGAACTCACTTGCCTGCAGCAGCACGGGCTCCGCGGAGCTAATGGCAGTAAAATGACTTGGTTTTGACTGGGAGTCCTGCGGGGAGTGGAGCGAGGGCGAGAAATGGGCCGTTTCCTTCCTTATTTATTTATTCCCTTTCCATTGCCGCAACTTCCCTGTGTCGAGAGGTAGGTGTGGGGGCACTCCAGCCCCCCCCCGCCTTGTGCTGTCAGGATGGGGCAGGTCTTCTCTGGCCCCAGGGCTCAAGTCTCTTGGCTCAGTTGGTGTGATGTGGGGGTCCCGCTGGGCTGTCTGTCCCTGTCCCTGGTGTGACAGCACCAGGCTGGGGAAGGGAAATGTGGCAAATAAACCCCGTGCAATGCATGTGTGTGTGGGTTCCAGCTGCCCCTCCTGGGGGTGCACCAGTGATGGGGAGCTCTTGCCTTGGCTCTGAAGTGCAGATCCTCACGGTGGGATGGGCTGCCCAACTATCAAGTCCCGCAGAGCCCAGAGATGATGGCAGGAGCTGTGTCCCCCAGCTCCTGCCATCATCTCTGGGCTCTGCGGGACGTGATGAGCCCAGATTGTTTTGNTGGAAAGGCTCAATCCTTCACCGAGGATGTGCTCGTGGGAAGTGGGAGGAAGCCGCATTGCTCCTGCCTTTGGAGCTAAGTGCCACGCTGGGCATTTATGCCACCCGGCACCTCACGTGTTGCAAATCCACAAATCTTTCTTCCCCTGGGGTGGTGGTGCCCCTGTGGAGCTGAGCAGATGGGGCAGGAGGGTGGCTTCATCCCCTCGCTGCCCAGAGCATCCGCGTAAGGTTGTTCTCTCCTCCACCAGCACCTGGTGTAGGCAGGTGTATCCTTCCAGATGTGCATCTCCTTCCAGATGTGCATCTCCCTCCAGGTGTGTGGGACCAGCTTCATGGGGGAAGGACCGCTCTGGGGAGTTTCAGGAGCTCCCTGGGCTTGCAGAGGCTGGTCCCACACTTTGGAGGAAGGGTGGGTTTCTCTCCTTCTGGCTCCAGAGCTCTAAGGTCTGGGTTTGTGCCTGGGGGCGATTTGGGCTGTGTGGGGAGCAGCGACTTCTGTGAAGGCATGGGGGATGCTCAGGGCTGGTGGAGGTTGATGGGGAGCGGGGGATGTTCATCTCCCACCCCTTCTCGACGAGCGCCCAGGCCGTTTGCAGCTCAGGCTCATCGGGTAATTCAGGCTGCATCTCCCCTAATGATTCAGCGAGGGATTCAAACCAGCTCCCCCCTCCCCTCCCCATTATTTGTGCTTTCTTCTTGCCTGCCGTGATATTTTTACCTTCAGTTCGTTCAGATTATATGATCAAAGGAGGCACAAAGGGGAGAGAACAGAGAGGAAAAAGCTTAAAAGAAGAAAGGGAGAGGGTGTGGGCTCTGGGGGCACTGCCAGCTCCGTGGGAGCTGCCGTGGGCTCAGAGGGCTTTCCTGGGAGCGGGTCCATGTGGTGACCCATCGCACCTTCTCCGACGGGCAGAAATGTCAGGGTTCCTGGGGTAGGATGCGAGAGATGACCTGATTTCTGGCCGGCGTGGGAGGGAGAGTCTGTGGTGTTTGAGTATCTCTGGGTCTCCCCATCACCTGCCTCCTCGCCACGGGCAGAGCCTGACCCCCTTCCAGGCTGTGGCAGGAGCTGCTTTTCCCTGCTCCGCTCCCTTTGCCGATGCAGGGGATGGTTCTTGAGAAGGAGACGGGGCTGTGAGGAGGGTTGATCCCTGTCCTTGACCCCCATCCGAGCGGGGCCGTGCTGGCAGGGGCTCTCCTGGTGGCAGGGTGGGCTGCGGCAGGCAGGTATCGTGCCGTGGCGCTCCCAAGCTCCTGCCTTTTGAAGCGAAGAGCTCGGCACTGGGTAATTCTGGTTCCTTAAAAGCCCTGGCTGTCAGAAACGCTTTGGAGATGGGCCTTCAAGTGGCTCCGACGGGCAGGGATGTGCATAATTTATGGAGGTGAGTTGAGGCAAGGGCCCGTGGAGCTGGGAACCTCCTCCGTGGTGTAAAGGGGTTCGGCGCGGGCAGCACCCCTCGGGGCCGGCTGAGGATCTGGCCCGGCTCAGATGCCCGAGCTCTGCGCTTGAGCTGAGATTAATTTAAGCTGTTTCTTCGGTCTCGCTGTTGCAGCCCTGTCCTGCTTGGGGAATGCATTTGCCTGCTCGGCTCTCCTCTGCTTTTTGGTGCCTTGCATTAATCATGCGCTGCCCTCGCAGCATCCGTCAGCGGCTGCTTGGAGACAGCAGGGATGGGATGCAGGGGAGAGACTTCTAGAGGGGAAACTGAGGCAGGAGGCTGTGCTGCTTGGGCAGGGGGAACTCTGAGGCAAGGGGAGGGGGAGGAAGGGCTGTCCTGAGGTGGTCTTGTCCTGCAGAGCCAAGACAGTGGCATCTCCCTATGCCCATTTGAGGGGCTCTGTGGCGAAAGCAAAAGAGACAAGGTGAGGGCACAGGGGGTTGTGGGAGTGTAGTGAGGGGTAAAACCCTCCAAGTGCCCCTCTAGCTGCAAGACTCCTGTGAGGGTGTGGGGCGGGGATGGAGGGGGCTGAGCCCCCCTCTGCCAGCTCCAATGGTGGCTCTGGGGGAGCTACCACCTCCCCGGGTACCGGTGTGCTGGGGCAGCAGGGCAGGATGGCAGTTTGCAAGAGCAGGTGGGGTTTTTCCGCCTGGTGAAAGGACCAAATCCCACCCCATGCTGTTCGATGGTTAATCGGGACCCAAGGGTGCCTGCTCCCCGTGCTGCGCTGCAGGACAGGGCTGCTCTTCGGTTGCTGCTTCTCAAGTAGAGCAGCTAGTGATGCTGAAATGCTTGGTGCTGGGGCTGCCCCGTGGCCCTTGGGAAGGTGTTGGGATGCTGGTTGGGATGCGGTGTGTGGGGCACAGCCTCCAGACATCACCCAGGCACCGCTCCTAGTGCCTTCGCCACCAGTTTTGCCCCCAGTTTCCCAAGGGATCATTTGCTCCCTCCTTCCTCCCCCATGGGCACCCGGCTCAGGGTCCGACAGCTTTTGCAGCCTGATGTGCTCAGCACCCAGCTGACCACCCATCTTTGCTGGTTTTAATTTGAGCGGACCTTTGGGTTACTTGCCTGGGGTAGCCAGAAAGCCAAATTCTGTCCCCCAGCCTGGGCGAGCCCTCGGTGCTGTCGATATTTGCTGCTGGAAGCTGTCGATAGCGGATGCGGGCGAGGAAGCAGCTGCTGGTTCAGAAATCACTGGCCTGAAGGAAAAGCGGCAGGAGAGGCGCTGCTTCGGGCGGTGATTCGGATCCGTAATGCCGGGTTTCGGCAGCGCCTGGCTGTGCCGGCTCTCGCTTCACGCACCGATCGGCTCGGAGCCCCCGTGGTTTGCAGCGCGGTGCTCGAGATGTGGGGGCTCATGGCAGGCAATGGAAAAGCTGGAGAGAAAACAGCCACACACACACACACACACCCCCCTTGGTCCTTTGGCATCTCCTTGCTTGAGCTGGGCAGTGCCCGGGCTGGGGGGTGGCTCGTGGGTCTGACCCCCGCCGAGGGCACGTGCCTGGCAGAGCTGGGAGGAGGCTCAGGAAGATCTTCAGCCTCCGCTGGCTTTGCTGGGGGCAGGAGCTTGTGTCAGGCTGAGCCATGGATGGGGACAGGGAAGGGGGAGGTGGGCACAGCGGGGGATGCTCAGGAGAGGAGGGGACGTGCTACTGGAGAGAGAGGCTGCTTAAAGAGCAGGTTTCTCCCCAGATCAGCTCAGGGTCTAAATCAAGCCCAGCTTTAAGGTGGCTGCTCGGTTCCTGCGCTCTGCCTGTGCCCTGGGGAGGAGGGATGCTCTAGGGTGGGGAGAGACCAGGGGTGTGGGTGCCTGTGGGGTTTGCCCCTCTCCAAGCACAATCCTGGGTCCTGTTGCACCCTGGTGACTCCCTGAAGAGGGGACAGGATGGGATGAGTCCTGGGGGCTCCTTCCAGTCCCAAGCCAGCCCCTGACCTGGTCCTGCTCCTTGGGGCAGAGCAGGCTGGGGACCCTGCACCAGCCTCTGCCTGGATGAGGTGTGGGCTGAGCCAAAGCAGCTGGTGGGAATCAGAAACCAAATGAATCCCAAATCTTTTTTTCTTTATTTACAATAACCCCCAGAGCTAATTTCTGCTGGGCTCCCTGATAAAAGCTGGGAATAGCTGATGTCCTCTTCATCCTCCTGCTTAATTTTCTCTCTCTCCATCCCTCCCTATTCCCTCCCTCATCTCAAGGGCTCCGGAGGAAGGACCTGAAGCTTTGCCTGAGCTCACGTCTCCGCTGTCACCTCTTCTCCCCGGTATAGCCATGCAGACCCTGCCACCCTCCTGCAGCCCGGCCACCCGCTGCTCCCCAGGGGCTGGCATCGCTGGAGGGAACCGCTGACGGTGCCAGGAGCAGGAGCCCACCAAGGAGCCCACCAGGAGCCATGCCGCCTGCCCGTGCCAGCCTCGCTCCCTGACCGCCGCCAGGTTTTGGGCCACCAGCTCTGCCCCAGCACGGCTTCGGCGATGAGCGGGGGTTATTTTTGCATGGAGCGTCTCTCCTTCTGCCTCCTCCTGAGTGCCTGGAGCTGGGGGTGGGCGCCCGGGGGTGCCGCCAAACCCAAAGGCCAGGGCTACCCGCACATGAACTCCATCCGCATCGACGGGGACATCACTCTGGGGGGGCTCTTCCCTGTGCACGGCCGGGGTGCGGAGGGCAAAGCCTGCGGGGAGCTGAAGAAGGAGAAGGGCATCCATCGCCTGGAGGCCATGCTTTTCGCCCTGGACCGCATCAACAACGACCCCGACCTGCTCCCCAACATCACCCTGGGTGCCCGCATCCTGGACACGTGCTCGCGGGACACGCACGCCCTGGAGCAGTCGCTGACCTTCGTGCAAGCCCTAATCGAGAAGGACAGCACCGAGGTGCGCTGCATCAACGGTGGTCCCCCTATCATCACCAAACCCGAGCGGGTGGTCGGCGTCATCGGTGCCTCGGGCAGCTCCGTCTCCATCATGGTGGCCAACATCCTGCGGCTCTTCAAGGTAGGGCTTGGTGAGGGTAAAAATAACCACTTGGTGAAACCACCCTGGGTGGGTTTTGCTGTGTTTTTGCCATTTTTCTCCACCTGTGCCTCTTCCTCCATGGCTGGAGGTAGCTGGCATCTTTAAAACCCTTCTCCTGCCTCCCCCAGGTCCCCAGGGATCCCTTCCTCCATCCCCCCTTCAGTGATGACACTTTTAGCAGGAGGATTTTTATCTCTTCTCCCCCAGCTTCGTGGCGATGGGGGATGCTGATGCTCCTGGCGTCAGCGGGGCTGTGGGAGGGAGGTCGCATTGTGGGGGATGGATGAGGATGTGGGCTGAGGATGGATGGGAGGTGGGATAACTCGGGCTAGAAGGAACTGTGAGGGGCTCAGCCCACCACCCGTGCCCACTGGGACCATCTCTGGGGTTGCTTAGTGCTTGGCTGTGGTAGATCTTGAAGACTTCTGAGGCTGGAGGGGGTTCAGCCTCCCTGGGAGCTCCCTGAGGGCTTCTGGGGTGCAGCCCTCAGTCCCCTCCCTGGCTACTACTTCAGGGGGCTTGGGAGCCGTGTCACCTGGGGGGGTCAGGCAGGGGAGATCCTGGCTGTCCCACTCAACACCCTGGCTGTAAGATAGCCTTGGCCATCATTTAAGATATGCCAGGCATCCCCCTGCCTGTGGCTGTCACCTACGGACTAATGTTCTCTGCAAGCACCTGATAGTCAGGACCCCAATATACCCCACCCCAATACCAGTTGTGGAGGACGTGGGTTGTGCCCCCAAAATGTAAGGTCCCCAAGTGGCTGGGGAACCCGGGGGCTGCTGCTGGGATGGAGGCAGCTATTGCTGATGGGGTGTGAGGATGGCTGTGACCGCCCAGGGGACATCAGCAGGCTGGGGACATTTGTCCTTTGCCACCGGCTCTGAGGGTACCGGGGGGACACCGGGGTGCTGAGGGCTGTGGTGGGATGGGGGCTGGCTCTCCCTCCCACTCTCCCTGCCAGCCGTAGGAAGGCTGAGGAGTTTATAATTACTTTCCCCCTCGCTGTGCATTTATTTACCCGCAGCAGCATCCCTGAGCTACAGGCAGTGTTTGAACAAGAGCCCCCTCCGCAGCAAATGCCAGGGAGAAATGTAAATACCCCGCACACCCAGCAGCGCCGGGAGCTCTTTGCTGTTCCCAGAGCGGGGGTCCCAGCTCTCCCTCCCTTCCCAGCACCCCAAAACCCCTCGGTTCTGCAGGGCTGATGCCGTTTTCCTTTCTCCCCCCCCTCCACCGGCACGGCATGCTGAGAGCGCCCGGCGCCCTCCCGGGAGGGCTGGAAGCTGTTAGCGAAGATGGAAAAAACAGATCGCTGATGGAGTTTGATTTTTCTGGGTCCCTTTTTTAAAAACGTGTTAATGTTCCAGGCGACGAGTGAGAGGGCTATTCAATAATTAAAATAATATAAATTAGAAGGAGCGGGAGGAACTTAAAAGCTATTTGCTGAGACTAAAATGATTGAATGCTTGCCTGGGAGAGGAGGAGGGAGGCAGGCAGCGGGGAAGGAGGCAGGAGAGTGACAGTTGGAGGATGGAGGGTACCTACATTCTTTCCAGGTTGTTGGGTTTTGGGGTTATTTTCCTCCACCTTCTCCTCCAATTTTGTTCCTTGGGCAAAGCAGCCGTGACCTGTGCAGGAAGGATGTCACTGGGCTTAGATGGCCCCAGCTTTGCACTGGGAGCATGACTGAAGCCCTGGGTGTCCCCAGAAACTTTAAAATCCAGACTTGATCTCAGCTCGAGGTGACAGTGAGGAGGCAAGTAGGGGAGGGAGACCTCAAAACCCCCGGCAGGGGAGGATGCAGGATGAGCTCAACCCTTCCTAGACAGCAGAGAATCCCTGTGTGTGGGCGAGGGGGTGTGCGTGTGGGTGGGTGCACTCCCCGCTTTGTCCCCAGGGCGGGGACATCATCCCCATGGGATGTGGGGGTCTCATCCTACCTCGCCATGGGGCACAGCCGTGTTCCTGCAGGGGCTTGGAGGGGTTCTTCCCCCTGCCATGACCCGAGAGCTGCTGCCGCTCTTTGTTATTCAAATAGTGGGTTTGTGGCAGGGACATGCTTAAAATGAAAATAAGGCAACTTCCATTTCACGCCGCCGCTGACCTTTAAGCGCGGGTGACTCCGCTCTGAGGTTCAGCAAAGCGTTTGCCTTCCTGTGCAGGCGGTTGCCTTTGCCCATTCCCCAGGGAATGATGTTTTCCAGGGCTCTGGCTCCGGCCATGGCATCGTGGCACCGGGCAAGTAGCGCTCACGTTCTCCTCGGAGCCCCCAGTGTCCTCCCACCCCAGAGAGGGGATGCGGGTGTGAAGTGCTGGGAGCCCAAATGGGGAAGCACTGGGGGATGCTGGCCCTGGATGGGGCTGGGTGTTCCCTCCCCAGAGGTGGCTGGTGGCTGGGAGGGGGAGAAGCGTGGGGGGGTATTTTAAGTGCACTGTAAGTACATTGATTTTTTTTTTTCCTTTTTCTTTTTATATTGCTGAAATAGCTCTTTGGGAGGGTTGCAGCCCATCCAGCGAGCAGCACAGGCACAAAATCAATTAGAAAGTCCAACACGGTGAGGAGTGAAGAGCTTCCCCGCTGTGCCGCCCCCTCCCCAGACCCGGGGGGTGCACTCACACCCCTGCACCCATCAGATTGAGGGCAGGAGCCCTCCTCTCCCTTTGCTTTCCCCCCAGGGCTCCCCTATCCCTGCTCCAGCAGCCCTCAATGGGGCGCAGTGGGTCTGCATCCCTCCGTGCGGATGCTGCAGAGCCCTCGCTGGGGGGTGGGGGAGTCACAGCAGCCCCCTCCCCAGTTTATCCCCAAGAGCTTGGAGCGGCCCCTTCTCTACCTCCACCTGTATTTGTGGTGGAGGTGGCTGTCCCTTCCCTGGGGTGATGGTGTCCCCTCTGTGGTCCCTCTCCCCATCCCGTGCTCCTCTCCCTGGTCCCCTCCTGCACAACCCACCATTCTCCCCCCACGAGCAGTGAGCTCAGTCCCTCCCTGCCCGGGGTATTGTCGCTCCCGCGCTACATAAATAAATAACGTGTCCTTCGTTAGATGCTGCTGCCTAATTAAAGCTGTACATCAGTGGAACAACTTGCAGATGCGGCATCCTCTGTCCAAGCCGGTTTCATCACTCCTCATAGCTCTGCCTGCAGGAAAACCTTCCCCCCCAAATCCCTGGTCCCGGCTCCTTTGCGATAGCATCTCTCTGGCGTCACTGCCAGAGCTTTCTGGCACGCTCCCGCTCCTTCCCACCCCTTTTCTGCCAGCTCTCCAGCCCCCAGCTTCGCCTGCTTCCTCCTGAACCACCACAGTGCTATGACGGTGTGGAAGGAACCGGCTCTGTCCCCCTGCGAATGTGATGCCCGAAAAAGCCGTGTGGGGGGCTGGGGTGTGTTGGTTTTTAATTTCAACCCCATCCAAAAACCTGGGAGGAGATGGAGCCCGAGCGCTCAGCTGGGATGGGGAGCATCCCCAGTGAGAAGACGGACTGGAGGCAAAGCGGGACGCTTTGAGGCGCTTGTTTTCTTCGTGGCAGCGAGCGCAGCAGCTCTTTTTTAGCGCAGGGGTGTTGTACAGCGTGAATAATTCACCTAATGGAGGACCGATGCCCATCGTGGGAGCTGGGGCTGCTCAGCACCTGCAGGCACGCAAGGATTTGCTGCCTGGGGCTGGGGCTGCTGCAGCCGGGAGGACCCACAGCTGGATCAGCCCCCAGCTGCTGCCCCTGGTGATGCTGTGGTGTATCCGCTCCCCACCACGGGGGGTGTCCCCCAGGCCTTTGAGGTGGGGGGCGGGAAGGGAGACCACGTTTTCCTACTTAGTGGGTAAATAACCTTCATGAAGCCGGGAAGGTGGAAATCGGCCGGGGGGACGCTCTGATTAATCACCGGCTCCTGCCACTTCATTTCCTTGTTCTTCACTGGGTTTATTAAAACAAATTGCAGCTGCCTTGTTTCCCCCCGGCCCCCCCAGGCTGCCTGGGCCCTGCAGCCCCCGGCAGTGGTGGCGGATCCCCCCTCGGTTCCTGGGCATGGGGTATGGCTTGGTGAGGAGGAGTGGGAGGCTGAAGGCAGCAGGAACGTGGCGAGGAGCACGCTGAAGGGCAGCATCCACAGCTCTCTGCATCCCGTCCTTTGCTCTAGGCTGGGATGGGAGCTGGGTTTTTTGTGTGGAAAAAGGGATGCAACCACCCGCTGGCAGTTCTGGAGTTTTCCACTGGAGCTGCTTCCCCAGTGTGGGAAGCCGGGTCCATAAGCCATAAAGAAAAAGCTCTTTTTTTTTTTTTTTTTTTTTTTCCCCCCCTGATCTCTGCTTTTACATCTGCCTCCAGCCCCCCTGGATGAGCATCTCCTTTCGGCGTGAGCCCATGCCAGGGCTGGCCGGGAAATCCTCCCGCAGCTGCCACATCCCAGGGCTTTATTTCTTGACAAGAGCCAGATTTATTGAAGGGACCGAGCGGCTCCTGCCCGGCTGGCCTCAGCCCCAGCGTAGGAGCCGCCTGATTTACACACTCTCTTTAACAGGTTGTGGCAAAGCAGCGGGCATGTCAGGGAGTCCATTGCTCCCTGCCCCGGGCTGTGTCCCCTCGAGCGTGGCTGCCACGTGTCACCCCAGAGCGGCTGCATTTCGGTGACACCGGAGCTGGGAAATGGAGGAATTTGTTATTGGCTCTGTGTTGTGTTGTTGCATCATGATGCCTGAGCAATTTGTCTCCCGTGTGCCCAGGGAACAGTTTCCGCTCCCCACACCACCCATTTTCAGCTGGGGAAACTGAGGCACAGAGACCTGTTGGGCAGCCCAGGCTGTGCGGGATCTTTATTGCTCTCCAAGGAGATGCCGAGGGTTGGATCCTCTCTTGGAATTGGGATTCATCCTGCACCCTGGGGAAGGGATGCAGGGGGCAGGGGGTGGTCCAGCTCACCCTGTTCCAACAACAAGGTCTGACTATCAGCCCCTTGCCTCCAGCCCCTGCGGTGTTTTACACTCTCCCTAATTAAAAGCTGCCGTCCAAATGGCTCGATGATGGAAATTCTAATTAAATCAATTCCATCTTGTCGGTGAACCAGAGGTTTGCATAAGACATGCATGAAATTAATAGTTATGGTTAGGGAATTAGCTGCTCCTGACCCTGTTTTTGGCGGGGGGGGAGTGGTGTGTCAGTGCAAGAGCCACTTCTCGTGGGGATGCTCCCAACCGGTGTGCGTGGCTCTGGCTGTGCAATGGCCTTTTTGTTTTTTGGCTCCTTCACTCCTCAGGCTGATGTTCAGATCGAAGGTTTAAGTTGGGAGCACTGCAGCCCCTCGAATCCCACTTGGGGTTGCACCCAAATCACTGCTTTTTGCCTAATTCTCCCCAGTCTGGAGGGAATTCTCTCTGCCACCAGTAGAGAAAATGCCACACCAGCTCATAAGCTGGTGGTAACAAAATGGGTAGGAAATCCAGGTGTGTTAGTGGTGCATTTGAGGTTGATCCCACCAGTCCGGTGACCCAGAGGACTGGGGGGAGCAGGATGACACAACCAGCCCCTGATCCTGGGGGCTGTCTTACCCTGAGGGCTGTTTCTCCAGGGTGGGGGTGCTTCTGGATGATGCCGGCTCTGGTTTTTGGCTCAAAAAAAAAAAAAAAAAAAAAAAAAGAGAGAGGAGGGAATTTTTACCCCCTATGCTGGAGTTACTCACCACCCTGGATGGGAGAAGGGAGCCCTGGGGTGAAGGAGAGCTGGTCCTGTTGATCCCCCCCCTACCACCCCCCATGGTATTTATCCCAGGCTGGAGGTGAGGCAGACAAGGGGCCACCGATGTCCAAATAGGCAGCTGAGTTAAGTTTCCAGCTTCCCCTCCCCACCACATCCTTCTTCTTTCTAAGAACCTTGAATTCCATGCCTGCATTTTGCTTTTATGGACCTAAAAGGACTTTTGTCTTTTATCTGAGAAAATAGCTGGTGCTATGAGTTGGGCTATTGTAGACCAGGAGATCAAAAAGCCAGAGGGGGGAAAAAGGCAAAAGAAGTCTCTGAAATGGTCATTTGGGAACTGGTATTTTATTTTCACTTCCATCCGAGGCAAAGGAGTGAAAGAGAAAAGCTCTTTCCATTTGTTTATTTAAACGCAGCCTCCAGTTCAGAGCCTGGAGATCAACAGGTATTTTCTAGGCTTTGTTTTCCAGGAGGGGTTCCAGCAGGATGGGCAGCCCCAGGGGTTAAACCCAGGCGTGCCCTGGCTGGGCTGGGATGCTCGGTGGCAGTGGAAGTTTCCACCACCTGCCCTGCCGAGGAGACAGGGATCTGTTTTCAGTTAAATCACCTGGCAGAGAAACAAAATCATTGGGAAAGGATCTTCTGGAAGGGCAGGGCTGCAGCCCTGCTCCTAAATCTCCTTTGACGTGGGCACCGCTGCTTCCCGTGCCCGCTTGCCCTCATCGCGTGGGCACGTTGGATGTAGCGCCTCCATCCCGTCTCCATCCTTTGGCCAGCGCTGCTGCAGGCAAGGCAGGGAGAGCAGGCACGGAGCAGCCCCCCGCCCTGTTCCCTTCCCAGGATGAATGATTGCCAGACGAGCGCCTCGCCTGCTGAGCAGAATTTTAATTGAGTCTCACGCACCGGCTGCCGGTCACGGGTACCCAACGAGCAGATCACAGCCCCTCGCGAAGGAGCACAAAGCAGATTGTCACAGAGAGTAATCCTATTTGTGCCTTGATAAAGATTCCTTCCTTTCCCACTCCTTTGCCATCTCTCCTTTTTTTTTTCATCTTATGTTTTGCAGGTAGGTAGAAGGGCGGCTACTCCTTTCCAGGCGCCTTTTAGCATTCAGGTGGAGTCGTGGGTTTATAACACCGGTATTGCATTTAATAGAGAGAGAGAGGGAGAGAGGGAAGTGGAAGAGGGGAAAATAATGGAGAAACAAAGGAGAAACCATGAGATGCAGCCTGGGAGCAGGAGTGGAGGAGGATAGAGTGGGTCATGGGGGCCAGGAGGATCCAGAGGGGTAGCTCTGGTACGAGTGTCTCCATCCTTGGGATGTTGCTACCCGAGCAGGTGGATTGGGCTTATGGCATGAACTAGGATTCCCGTGGACCCTGAACCTGTCCCCATCCCCTCTAAGCCCGCCCAGGTGTCTCTGCTGCTGGGAAGTGTGGCTAATTACTTAATGAGGAGTGGTGATGGGTGAGACCAAAGGCATCCCAAGCTGATTTGGGTGTCCAGCATGATATCCAGGTGCCTGCTGAGCCTGTGTGATTACTGGGATCCATTGCAGTCCCTTGTAGCTCCAGCAGCTTTTGTGCCCCTGCAAGCTGCGATTGCTGAATTATTCCTAAACTGGATTAGAGGGAGCAGAGGAGGGAGAAAGTCCTCTAAGAGCTGGGGATGGCTGCCCTGTGCCCACTTGCCCCCAAGGCATGGGGATGGTTTGGGATTGCCCTTGTGCCAGGCTGTCCCTGGGACAGGTACCTGCTCAGGTGTGGGACGAGGGGAGAATGGATGGGGCTGTTTTGGTACTTAGTATGTGTTTGCCAGGGAGCTTCAGGCAGGTGGAGAGAACCTGGGCTTGATAATTTAATAAGCCTTTTCCATCTTTAAGATAAATTAACATCTGCGGTGTGTTTTGGAGAGTGCTGTGTAAGTGTTAAGCGTCGCGTGATCCTGCCATGCTAAATCATTCTAATGTACTGTGCAAGGTGCAGCAGCTCTGGTTAATTTAAAGGGCTTATTTATGGCTTGGGTGGACAGGACCTGGCAGGATGGGGTTTGATCTGTCCTTCCAGGGGCAGAAAGTCAAAAGGAGACCTTAACAGTGCTGTCCAGGGCAAAAGTCACCTTATCAAAGCCTTTGGGGTTCCACCAAGATCCAGTAGAGCTGATCACTCTCCACTTTGTGGTCTCCCCTTCCTCATGAGCTGCTGGTCCTAGTGCTACAGAGCATCCCATGTTGGTTTGGTGACTCAGTCTCCCACCTGACTCATGGTCTTCCTTGATTTCCACCTTCCTCTTCTCCAGAGCAGGGCTTTGGGAGCATGGGTGAGGTGAAGGCATTGCAGTGGGGTGGAGATTACCTCTTTGTCCTGACGGTTTCTCTTTCCCCCTTCCATCGCAGATCCCCCAGATCAGCTATGCCTCCACTGCGCCAGACCTGAGTGACAACAGCCGCTATGACTTCTTCTCCCGGGTTGTCCCATCCGACACCTACCAGGCCCAAGCCATGGTGGACATCGTCAAAGCCCTCAAATGGAACTATGTCTCCACCTTGGCCTCCGAGGGCAGCTATGGTGAGAGCGGCGTGGAGGCCTTCATCCAGAAGTCCAGGGAAGATGGTGAGTGGGTTTCTCCCAGGATGGGAGCTTGGTGTGGGCTTTGGAGCAGTTGGGGCTGGAGAAGAAAGTTCAGTGGATGGGAATGGAGGGATGTGTCTGGTTGGTCTTCTTGGCCTGAGTGGGGACATGGCTGTGGTACGTGAGCAGGGTGGATGGTAGGGTTTGGAGAATGATGCTGGGGCAGGTTTTTGGGGCTGTCCGACTGGTTGCAAGGACAATGTGGTGTCCAGCAAAGATCCAAGCTCTCCAGGTTGGATTGGGACCATAAATCCTAAGATGACTTGACTCCATAAAGCAGGCTGCTTTATTGCTGCCAGCTCCTTTCAGAAAACACCCCGAGATCCCATTCCCTGCTCACCAAGAGACCTTGGGTCCTCCGAGCCATCTAACCCCCTCCTTCTGCGGCTGAGCCACGGCGCTGGGTGCGTTCCAGAAGAAAAGACTTTTACAAATACTCCCGGGTTTTAACAGAAAATAAAGTTGGCACCAACGCGCGCTTCGCCAAATTTTAGTGGAATTATTCCCCAGGGCAGGTGCTTTAACTTGTCTATAGGCTTTGGAGAGGCGGAAAGTCCGTGCTCAGCAAAACTCTTTGGGAGGATTTGTCTGGAGCCAGAAAGCGTTTTGCTGACGGGAGCACAGGGATGCTTAGGGGGGATTAGCAGCCTCAGGAGCGGCGGAGGAGCTCGTGGGTACCCGCTGGTGGCCAAGCATCAGTCCCGGGACCAGCAGGGATGGTGAGAAACACCCGGGTGTTGCTGTCGTGGGTGCTGTTAGCGTGAGCCCAGAGCCACCCCACCGCCCCGTGGCGCAGCGCTGGGGTCCCTCCTCACTCCGGCATTGCTTCGCCTCCGCAGCATCTCCTTCACGGGGCGAGACGGGAGCTAAAGAGTGTTTTTTTGAGGCAGTTAAAACCCTGCAGAGCGCAGGCTGCTGCCTATTACTGGCTTAACTGTGTCTGAATGGCACATTAAGTTCTGGCAAAATCGGTGGGGCACCAGCCGATCTGGAGCTAGTCAAACTGTGTTATGGCCTTATAAATGGATAAAGGGAATAAAAACTTCTAGGTGACGAGCTCCTAATCAAAGCCCTATAAATAGGAACAGCGTTAATTCTGTCTCGCGCGCGCGCCCTGGCACTGGGAACCGGCTGTGCTTTTAATATGCAGAGAAACCCATCTGGGGATTCAACCTGGAATCTTGCTCTTCAGGATTTTAACTTGAAAAGCAGAATATTTTCACGGGGCTGTGGGTTTTTTTTGCGAGGAAGAGCTCGTGGGGAGGCTTGGGAGAGTTGGTGGGTGGGATGCTTGTCGTAGAGGGTGGGGGGCNCCTGTGAGATAGGGTGTCCTGTGAGATAGGGTGTCCTGTGGAAAGGGGTGCCTCATGGAAGGGCTGCGAGGAAAGGGCTGCCTTGATGGCCCCATTCACAGCTTCGTTGCTGACCCAACCGGGGCTTGGAAATGCTACCGGTGATAACGAGACTCTCATCTGAGTACAGGAGGAATAAGGGAAACCAGCCCCCTGTGGGGGTGGAGGGGCACCTTTTGCACCCTCTCAAGTGGTTTTCCACCTCAAAAAAGGGAGTTTCCTTGCCTGCCTTGGGCTGGCAGGTCCTGCCCCATGGGATGGCCAGGGCAGGGCTGATGGGACAGCTGGGTGTCACGGGGAGGTGACAATAATACTGGGTTGAGCAGCTTCGTTAGCCCACGCCTGGCCCTGTTGTGCCCTTATTCTGCAGCAAGTGTGGCCAGAGGATGCTCTGCCACCCTGTCCCTGGCTGCTGTGGGTTTTTTTTGTGTTTTTTTTTTGCGAGGAGATGCTCGTGGGGACGCCTGGGAGAGTAGGCGGGTGGGATGCTTGTCGTAGAGGGTGGGGGGTGTGGGATGTGGTGCCAGGGTGCCTGTGGCCGGGAGGAGGGGGCTGCTGCACAGGCACGATTGGAACCCGCACTCCTCCTCCATTAGGTACCAGTAAAGAGCGGTTGTCGTGACTGGTGGTCCCACTGCAGCACGAGCACTTCTTCTTGGAGATACCTGTGGTTACCGCAAATTCCTCTAACCAGATGGTTAATGATATGACGGCGTAATTGCAGAGTAAACGAGTGTACATGGAGTCGAAATGCACGCGTATTAATCTGGGGCTGAGGCAGTCCTGTAATTTGTGTATCCACATAACCCAACGATTATGTGCATTAGTGATAATTTAGTTATCAAAAAAGCATAATTCCACTGTAATTGCGGTATAACAGCGGCGTAAGTGCAGCCCGTGCGTTATCAGCAGTAACGCTGCTTCTCTGCTCCCGCTGCAGGAATATGCTTATTTATAAGAGCTGTTTTACATCAGCCCGAGCCGGGGGGAGCCACTGTCCCTTGGGGGGCTCCGAGCTGCTCCCCTCCCTAAAGCATCACCCCCCCACCCCAGGGAGGGAGCACTTGGGGCTCAGCCTGAGCCCTTCATCCATGAAAGGTAGCTCTGGAGCTGTGAATAACGGCGTGGTTGGACCAACAACGTGCCTTTTCTCATTTTTTTAAAAATCTCTTTATTTATTCATTTGAAAACTCCCTGTGGTGGCAACTGCAAGGCTGGAAGGAAGAGCCAGGCTGTGCCTGCTTCACCTCCCAGTCTTCCCCCGTAAAACCATTTACACCCGCACAGAGCCACTGGGAAGGGGTGAAGGATCCATTCCCTTCTCTTTTTTATTTTTTGAGCCTCTTTGTCTACACCTGGCTCTTGTTTGCAGCTCTCCAGGCGCAGGGTCCTGCGAATTATTGCTGCTTCACGGTGTTCCCAGCCTGTCAAAGGGATGTAAAAGGGCTGTCAGTTGACTCAGGATCTGGCCCTCCACACTTGCCAGCAATTTGCCAAGTGGTGTAATTTACCCCCACCAGGGTATTTATGCTCCAGGGGG